>JAESUZ010002877.1:0-420000 GCA_017311185.1 Proteles cristata cristata | reverse complement strand
CAGTGTTCTAAAGGGAAGAAGAGCTCTGAAATGGGTACGTTTGAGTCCACAAAGCTCTTGAAGCCCTAAACGCCCCTGCTGGAGTAGAGCAGCTTCCTGGTGCTTGGAGGCCCTGCAAAGATTGCACCTGAAGCAGGGACCCTGGGGCGTGATGTTTATCCTCAAGATTCACCCCTGCCACACTCGTTGCTGCCAGGCAGATAAACAGGATCACGTACCAGGACAGTCTGAGGAGGAGAAATACAGTCACTGCTCTGCAAGGAAATCACTTACTTGCAGACCCGGCTGATATGGATTCACAGGCACCAGCGGAGGCACATGGGAATAATTGTGCCTTGAGGGTGTTGGACCAACGGGGCCTGGATGTAAGTCTGGAAAGGGGAGGATTGTACATGGGAGCAGTTGCCTGTGACTCCAGGCTCAAAGCGATGACACTGACCCCTGGAGTTTTTTGTAGGACACTGCTCATAACGCCCCTTGGAGCTTACTCATGGCATGAACCCACAATAAGTGAGGTGGAGATGCTGAAATGGCCTTGACAAAGAATTACAGAAGGGGTCAGAAGGTCCATGGAGGAGGCCATGTTCACATGAGTTTGTTATGTGAGACTGGAAGCCCCATCACCTGATCATGCTCCTCAGGAGGGCCAGAGGAATGTTCTGTTGAGCAATGAGGCCACTGACATCCTGGAGAAGCTCTGAATAGGTCAAGGTTGACAGGAGAAGATGCTGCCATAGGTCAGGGGCTCCTTGGTACCAGAGGGGATTGTAGAGTTCCAGAATGGAAGAAGCCAGAAGGCTATTAATTGACATCATGGACAGCAAGACCCTCATTCACTTTCTAGATCTACATCCGTTCACAGAGCTGGAATCCACTGACTGAAGGGCAGGCTGGTCTCCTTGTGGAAAGCCCTGCATTACCATAACACACACTCAATAAAACATTCGGGAACCCTCGTAAAGGGTAACTAGACAATGGGGAAAGGGGAATTCTCACATCTTTTGAAGCTCATTGCAGCCAGTATTCCCATTAGAACTCTGGGTATAAGGTGACAGAGTACTTGAAATGCTAGATGTTTCTCTAGAGATGTTTCTCTAGAGATGGGTCTAGTCAGGTCAGGAGATCAAAGGTCTTCTAGATAGAGTCTGTCTGTCAGTGGGTTCAGTGGGCCCACAGATCTTCCCTGCAGCTCTTCACTCAGTGTCTGATGGATAAGAGGGTTTTGATAGGAAAAGCTGAGTGAAAATGCTTGAAACTGTCCCCCCTCCTCCCCCATTCAGGTTGTGAATCAGAAATGACGCTATATCCTAGGAGTGACTGCAGAGAATGGTGCCATCTTTGAAGACGTAAAGGGTGAAAGGTAGAGGCGGCAGCCCCTCTCCTATTCCTGTGGGATTTACTCATTTCTGTGGTCCCTGTGAAGACCAGATGGATTGCGTGGGACAGTGATGGGCTACTGTCAACTTAACCAAGTGATACCTCATGTGGCTGCAAACGTTTGAAGCATTAGCGTTGTTAGAGCAGATGATACAGCCTCTGGCAATTGGTGCGCGGCTATTCATTGGTAGAGGCATTCTTCCAAGTTCCCATCGCTGAGGAGAATCAAAAATTGCTCCCTTTTACCATGAGGAAGGCAGAGGTAGCATTCTGGCTGGGGGTGGGGGTTGGGGGGGTGCTGTAGTAACTCTCCAGCTCCCCAGCAGAACATGATCTTCAAGAGCTTTGATCTTTCTGTCACTCCACAGAATCCATCTGCTCACATTATGCTGATGGCATGATGCTTACAGGACATGTAAGGCAGGAAGTGGCCAGTGCTCTAGATGTCCTAGTGAGGTGCCCGAGCACCAGAGGGACACCGTGAGGGGGTGGAGTTTTTAGTGGTCCTGTGCTCTGGGGCATTCCAAAGCATCCCCTTCAAGACAAAGGACAGGCATTTGCACCTTGCACCCCACCACTGAGAAAGAGGCACGGGTCTAGGGAACCTCTCTGGATCTTGGAGGCAACCTGTATATCTCACTTAGGAATCTGTGCTCCAATGCATTTCTCAGTGACTTGGAAAGAGAGAGACAGAGCATTAGCAGGGACAGAGGAGACACAGAATTCGAAGCAGGCTCCAGGCTCTGAGCTGTCAACACAGTCTGACGTGGGGCTTGAATCCATGAACCTCAAGATCATGACCTGAGCCAAAGTCAGACACTCAACCACCCAGGTGCCCTAGGTGCTGGCTGTTTTGAATACACAACCCATGATAAATTAAAATCTAATTTTATGTGTTATGTGTTATCTCCCACCGTCTCTGTGAAATGTACCCAGGGAGGATCACCTTACCTTGCCTTCTAGCAGGCCTGGAACTTTTCTGCTCCCTCTCAGGTAAGAGATGGCCCTGTGTCCTTGTCAGCCTCCGTCTATTGATTAGAAGGTCCAGTCTAAGACAAAACCAAGACCCCAACGTTTTTATGTTCAGATCTTCTTCCATTGCCAATACAGTCCTGCTTCAGGCTGACAGCCTGCAGCCAGAGGGAGAACTGGGTATCTCTTCTCTCTTCCTCTACCCTGAGCTGACTGGCCAGTCTCTGGCCCCTCCAGAGGATGGGGCAGGAGGTGGGAGCAATGGTGAGGGGGTAGGAATGGCCTAATGACCTTGAACTGTTAGAGTTCTAAGCTGGATCTGGGCATGCTAGTCCTAGCCAATTCTAAAGCTGATTTTCACATTAGTTCTTTTCTGAGTCCTTCTGAGGTTTCTGTCTCCGGGGACCTCTCCTGTGCATGACCACGCAGCCAGACAGATGTATCTGTAGGAAGCACTCTCCTCAGGCCCAGAAGACTGTCTTACCTCCAGCTTCTTTCTGGTACATTCCAGCATCTTCCAGATGGCCTTATCTGACAGAGCCAGGCAAGCCACACCAGCCCCCAGTGGTCCTGGGAAGCTCTAGGTCATGCCCTGCTCCAGAGATGCTCAGGGCATATAGACTCGGCCCAGCACGGCCCCTTCTTCATGGGGTCCCATGGCAGCTTCCCCTCACTTGGCTCCAAGGAAAGGGGGGCAGCGGCTCCTCCTTACTACCTGGCAGAAGGGGAGGGACTCCACACCACAACACCTCTACCCAAAGAAATGGTACCATAAATGCCTTTCCCACCTCTCCACACCCAGAACCCTTTCCATGCCCTCAAGCTGGAGAAGGGTTCAACCATCCTGGGACCCATTCCTTAAAACTTCTAAAGCCTACACTTGCTGATGTGGCTTCTCATCTTACTGGGCTTTGGTGTTTCAGTCAAAACTTCAATTTTAATATCCTGGTTCAGTTTTTGTTTTTTTAATCTTTATTGATTTTTGAGAGAGGGAGAGACAGACCACAAGAGGGGAAGGAACAGAGACAGAGGGAGACACAGAATGCAAAGCAGACTCCAGGCTCTGAACGGTCAGCACAGAGCCCAACATGGGCCTCGAACACACACACCATGAGATCATGACCTGAGCTGATGTCGGATGCTAAACCTACTGAGCCACCTAGGCGCCCCATATCCTGGTACAGGTTTTTTTTGAGTTAAAGGAGAGGTAATGATTATAAAAGGCTCACAGAGTCATGTGACTTAGCTGTAAAAACAGACATTGTTGGGATGTCTGGGTAGCTCAGTTGGTTGAGTGTCCAACTCTTGATTTCAGCTCAGGTCACGATCCCAGGGTCATGGGATCAAGTCCTTTGTCAGGCTCCACACTCAGAGAGAGCTTAAGACTCTCTCTCCCTCTCCCTCTGCCCCTTTTACCTCCATGCCCCCCTCTCAAAAAAGATTTAAAATTTTTTTAAATTATTATTTTAAAAAATAATAATAAATAAATAGACATCGCTGCACACTTGTAGCATGGTTCACCAATGAACTAAAGGACAGATACCAATGTTTATTGAGTATCTATCACATGCTCTTGTGGGTGTTACAGCTTTAAGCCCCATTTTATTGACGAGGAAACTGAGGCAGTTAGCACCACTCGATTCAATCCAAGTAACATGTACTAAGCCAGGCTGAAAGACAAATATGGACCTGGCACAAAAGCCCTGCCTTTAAAGAGGCCACGGTCCTTGGGGAAACAGAGCCCACCTCGGGCCAGGTGACCCTCGAGCTGTGCCCTTTCTTCCTGAGGGAAAATAAACCCCATTTTGGCTGGGCATCCACCACGGTTCAATGGCCATCTTATCATTTTACTCCCCCAAAGTAGCTCTCATGTCAGTATTTTTATCTCTGACAGCTACCCTGACCCCTTAAGCTAAGGGCTCATGAGCACTTTCTTTGTGTTGGCCATCTATTTTTTTTTAACATTTTTTTTTAATGTTTACTTATTTTTAAGAGGGAGAGACAGAGCACAAGCAGAGGAGGGGCAGAGAGAGGGAGACACAGAACCCGAAGCAGGCTGCAGGCTTTCAGGCTCTGAGCTGTCAGCACAGAGCTCAATGTGGGGCTCGAACCCACAAGCTGTGAGATCATGACCTGAGTTAACATCAGATGCTTAACTGACTGAGCCACCCAGGTGGCCCTTGTCATTCTTCTCAGCCATCTTGTCATTGCCCCTCTTAGGTGGCCAAGGGGCTGCCCTGCGGTGGTGGCTCTGTCCTCAGAGGCTTTTCTAATTGGTGCCCAGTAAGGTCACTCAATTCCAGCTTCTGCTGTTCTTCCTGTGAGAAGCAACCCTGGCGAACCCTGACAAGTACAGCAGATTCAAGCTCCCTGAAGGCCCCAAATCCTTCCCTTCCAGCCCTATTACTGTGGTATTTATAGCCTGAATATGAAGGGTGTTATTATTCTGCTTCCTTTGCCTTTCTTTGCTTGAAATAAAGACTCTGGTCCACCCTTCTATTAAGCCAGATTTGCATAACACCGCCTGGGAAGAAACTTCCTCAGGGCCCAGGGACCAGAGCCTCTGAACTCTGCCTTTATACCCGGTTTCTGAAAAAGCTTGGCTCCTCTTTGAAGGTACAGGAGAGACTTCCCTCAAATGCTTTCCCTTCAAGTAGCTGAAGCCTTTGCATTTCTAAAGCAGCTTCTTACCTGGGGCTCCAGAGACTTCCCTTCCCTCATTAGAAAGGGAAGGGGGGGTGAATCCAAGGTCACCCCTGTGGGTCTCACGAAATAAGCTCACATAAAACGTTCACTTTCTCAGGCACAGATCTGTGGGCCCAGTCAGGTACCCCGCTCCGCATCAGGTAGGTGGGGGTCCGGGCAGCCCCCTGTGGTTGGCCTTCATCACTGACTGGGCTCCCCACCGAGGAGCAGATGACCCCCATGGGTCCCCTGGAGTCCACAGCTTCTCCCCCTGTAGCATACTGGCCTCTTTCACTAGGTCTTACAGGGGTTTCTTTCATCATAAACTATAGATAAACAGTTAATGGGATTCACTAATTTAGTTACATTAATACAAAAACTGTTGACAGCTATGGTATCATACATAGGTGTGGACTTCATTTTGTGGCCAATTCTTCCTCCCTAGGAGTTAGTACTAGAAGTCAGGCTGGCAAGGGGGCTAAAGTCATTCCTGTTCACCTTCATCTTCTTTACTTAAACATTTACTTGGAAAACACATAAAAAGTGGTTTTTAAATTGTTTTTTAATGGTTTATTTATTTTTGAGACAGAGAGAGCATGATCGAGGGAGGGGCAGAGAGGGAGACACGAAATCCTTAGCAGGCTCCAGGCTCTGAGATGTCAGCACTGGACGTGGGGCTCGAACTCAAGAACTGTGAGATCATGACCTGAGCCGAAGTTGGAAGCTTAACCAAGTGAGCCACCCAGGTGTCTCCCCAAAAGCATTTAAATAATCTACAATTAAGAGAATGAAAAAACAAGCCACAGACTGGGAGAAAATATTTGCGAAACACATGTCCGGAAGAGGACTTGTATCCAAAATATACAAAGAACTCTCGAAACTCAACTGTAAGAAAAAAAAAACTATTTAAAAAATGGGCAAGAGATTTGAACTGACACCTCATCAAGGAAGATATACAGATCGCAAGCAAATGTAGGAGATGCCGACATTGTATGCCACTAGGGAACCACGTTTAAAACACGGAGATACCACCACACATCTATTAGAATGGCCAGAATCCCAAATACCGATCACAGCAAATGCTGACAGGATACGGAGCGAGAACAGACAGCAGCCTGGTAAGTCTCTCTGGAAGAGTTTGACAGTTTCTTATAAAGCTAAATGCATCCCACAACCCAGCAACTGCACTCCTTACTGTCTACCCCAATGAGCTGAAACTTAGGTCCACCCCAAAGTTTGCAACAGCTTTATTCATGACTGCCCCAAATTGAAAGTAACCAAGATGTCCTTCAATGGGTGAATGGATAAGCAAATTGTCGTCCATCCAGGTGATGGGATATTATTTTGCAACAAAAAGAGATGTGCGACCAAGCCATGGAAAGACCTGGAGGAACTTTAAATGCGTACCACTGAGTGAAAGAAGCCAGTGTGCAAGGGCTACGCCATCAGTTCAGTTATATGACATTCTGGAAAAGACAAAAGTATAAGAAAAGTAAAAAATTGGTGGGGGGGAGGACAGAAAAGGGATGGAGGGATGAAGAGGTGGGGCACAGGGGGTTATTAGGGTGGGGAGCTTTCCTTCATGGGGCTGAAATAGTATAATAGTGGATATATAACTATACATTTGTCAAAACCCGTAGTTGTGTACAGCACAGAGCAAACTCTCATGTAAGTGATAGACTTTAATGAATAATAATGTATTAGTATTGGTTTATCATAGTAAATGTACTAAACTAACACAAGCTATTAATAATGGTGGAAACTGTTGGGGAGGGGTGTGGTGTGTAGGGGAAGAGGGAGTATATTATGTACTTTCTGCTCAACTTTTCTGCCAACTTGACAGTGCTTTTTAAAAAGTCTATTAATTAAAAGAAATCTATAATTCTGCCTTAAAATATCACATAAAGAAGTAGACATTACAGCTCATTTCATTCCCCCATGCTATGCATCCCACAAAAGGAAACATTGTTTATTTTAATTAATTGATTAATTAATATATTATTTTTTAGAGAGAGAGAGAGAGAGGGGAACAGTGTGAGGGGGGGAGAAGGGCAGAGGGGGAGAGAGAGAGACAGAATCCTAAGCAGACTCCTTATTCAGCATGGAACCCAATGCAGGGCTTGATCCCAAGACCCTAGGATCATAACCTGAGCTGAAATCAAGAGTCAGACACTCAACCAACGGAGCCCCGCAGGTGCCCAGCCATTGTTTGTCATTTGGTGTGCATGCTTCCTGGTTGTTTCCCCCTCAGTTTTCGCATGTTTTGTATCTAGCTAGCTACAACATCACATGTTAAAAGAAATACAAATGAAATCATGTTTTACCGACTATATTAGTTTGCAACTTGCTTATTTCACTCACGTTGCGGGCCTCTCGCCAGACTGTACATGTAGATCTGACTCTTTCTCGGAAACCACGGTTGTTTCCCTTCACGTCCTACGAGCACTAACATCAGGGAGAGTTGGATTGTTAAGGAAGATTCACAGGAACCGAACTGACAATGACTGCACATCTACATTTTATTGCAGGAAAATCATTACAAGCAGGAAAGCAAAATGCCAGGGGTCCTGGACGGGCCAGGCATGTGCTTCAACTGCCCTCCCCTGTAAGAGTCACACAGACGCTTTCTCTTTTGGGCCACAGATGTGTCACAAAACACCTGTGAGCTAGGAAGCCCCACAAGGAGTTTCCACATGGGCAGACGTATTTCTTTTTGTGTTACCAGCCCCAGCCGCCGAGCCCTCCGGGGGTCTCTCCATCACCAGGTACAAATCACTAATTGCACTGTCGTCAATCAATAATGCCAAAAAAAGTGAAAATAAAAAGGAGCACTGCTGACGAGCAGATAAAAACCACCCTGAAACTCCTCAGACCCGTGATAATAAAATAACGCTACTCATCAGCACCGGTGATGCCTTCACCAGGAGTCTGCACTATGTATGAACTCCTTTAATTTCAGTAAATCGGCTCATGCCAAATCCAGGCCTGCAAGAATGAACCAGCATAACACAGGAGAATTGAACTCTTCCTAAATTTAGCCACTGAGATGTGAACGTCATCTGTTTCAGCACCTAAGTACCACCTATGTGGTATGTCCACATACCACACTGGTATGTCCGAAACATACTCTCTTCAGCCACTCTCCTGCCGCTGGGCATTTAAGTTATCCCCCTGCCGTCCTTCACCGCTGTTATAAACCTGGCCCCAGAGAACATCCTCACACATATGTCTATTCGTACATTTATTTCCGTAGCGTACATCTCTCAAATGAGGGTGTGGACAAATCACTTTCCTTTGCTCTTGATCCGTCTTTCGTGTCTTCTATGTCTTTTGGGAGGAGGGAGACAACACTGCGTGGTACCGCTGTGCTCAGACGCTCACATTCCCATTAGGGCTTTGCTGTTCACACTACAGGCCTCCTAAAGCATCTTTCTCTCCATCTCTCTGCATCTGCTCTGGTACCCGACTCTCCTCTGGCTTTCTGTGTCTTGGTTCTCTTACCCTCCCTCTCCAAGCCACAAGGAACGCGATTGCTTCTCTCTGGGATCAGGGTTCTCCGCGCAATGAAAGGGATCATTTCTCCAAGGTGATTCTATGTTTTTGAAAGAAGACTGTTATCTAATTGAACATACACCTGCAGACAAAGCCGAAGGAAACAAAACAAAGCTCCTGTATTAGGTGGTATTTAGGTGCTGAAACAGATGACGTTCACATCTCAGTGGCTAAATTTAGGAAGAGTTCAATTCTCTTCTTTAAGATTTTTTTAAAGTTTATTTATTTATTTTGAGAGAGGGGGAGAGAGAGAGAGAGAGAGAGAGAGAGAGAGAGAGAGAGAGAGAGAAAGAGAAAGGGAGAGAGAATCCCAAGCAGGTTCTGCATTGTCAGTGTAGAGCCTGACACAGGGCTTGAATTCATAGACTGTGAGATCATGACCTGAGCTGAAGTCTCATGCTTAATAGACAGAGCCCGCCAGGTGCCCCCAAGTCTCCTCTTTTAAAGCCCAAGAGGCTGCAGAATTGGGAGCTCTCCTCTGTGTCCTCACTCAGGGATCTGGCTCCCTTCTTCCTTGTGGCCCTCTCCTCCAGCACTTTGGAGTCCTTCCCATCCAGCCAGGGGATGGGGAAAGAGAGAGAGGGAGGGCCGCACAAGGGTTTTGATCGCTGCGACTGATGTAAGCAGATTGCGGTGGTTTGAAGAAATAGCCACAGATTCTTTGATATCAAGAAGTAGAGCCTAATTCTCTTCCTTTTGAGGGTGGGCTCGACTTAGTGACTCACTTCGGACAAATGGAATTGAGAGGTGATGGGCAAATTCACCATTCGGTTGTAAAAAGACTACAGCTTCTGTCTAGGTGCTGTGTCTGTCTCTCTCTGTCTCTCAACCCTCAGTCTGAGGGAAGCCATGTCTCATGCGGTCCGGTGAAGGAGCCCAAGTAGTGAGGAAGTGGAGCGCCGTGCCAGTTGTCACGTGGGTCATCTTCAATTCAGAATCTCCAGGTCAGTCTGATGTTCAGAGGCTGTAGCCCCAGCCATAGAATGACTGCTGCCTTGTGAGAGAGAGACCCTGAGCCAGAATGATCTAGGGAAGCCACTCCTGGGTTCCTGACTCTCAGAAGCTGTGTGAGATAATAATTGTTCATGGTTTTAATGTTAACTTTTGGGATAATTTGTTACACGGCAATAGATAATTAACACACCTTTCTACCTGCATTTCATTGGCCAGAATTCAGTCACATAGTCACACTAACCATGGAGAGTCTGGGAAATAGCATCTTAGTTATGTCACCAGAAGGGGAGGAAAGGGGTTTGCAGAGCAGCTAACTTGTGTCTGCTACACCATGGAACTTCTGGGATTCTTCTCCCACTTGGCAGAAACAGACGTCAAGTCCATCAATTCCTGAGACACAGTGAGAGCCAAAGGTCTCACTTTTGACAACCTGTTATCTATTTTATGTGCACGACAGCAGCCTTGGATATCTAGAATGAAGTGAGGAATGCTAACCCCAAATTTACATTTTATTTCACATATTTTAATTATAGTAACAATACTTGTAATTATTGTATCGATTATTTTTCTGAAAGCTTTTACCAAATGTTTACAAAACATGCATTATAGATGATATCAATATTGCAGGGGGAATATACATTCATATGCAATGAAAAAAGACTAGAAAGAAATATATCGAAATACTTTTTAATGTTTATTTATTTTGAGAGAAAGAGAGTATGTATGAACGCAGGAGGGTCAGAG
The DNA here is from genome assembly GCA_017311185.1 of Proteles cristata cristata. Taxonomy (NCBI): domain Eukaryota; kingdom Metazoa; phylum Chordata; class Mammalia; order Carnivora; family Hyaenidae; genus Proteles; species Proteles cristata. Next base: position 409,716 of record JAESUZ010002877.1, on the reverse strand, counting down.
AGAGAGAGAGAGAGGGAGACAGAGAATCTCAAGCAGGCTCCACGTTGTCAGCACAGAGCCCAACATGGGGCACGATCTCACGAACTGTGAGATCATGACCTGAGCCAAAGTCAAGAGTCAGACGCTTAGCCGACTGAGCCACCCAAGTGCCCCAAATATGTCAAAATATGAAACAAGATTATTCCTGTGCTGTGAGGTGATCAGCGACTTTCACTTAGTTTGTGTGCCTGTGGATTAGAATCTTCCAATTTTTCTAAGATGAAGATATTTTTTTATTTTGTCATCAGAAAAGATGATTCTTATAAAAATAAAAAAATCATTATGAGAGTAATATAAACATTATTATAAAAACCCAATTCCTCTGTGTGCATTGAGAGCTGCACAGAGCAAGCAGACAGGGAGGTGGGGCCAGTTGAGAAACGTCTGTTCCAGTTAGGGCGAGGCTGGATGAAGCTTGAACTGGGGGAGCCCTCTCTATGCTTGGTATTTTCCCTACCTTAGAAAGAACGAACTGACCGACTTCCCGGGGGAGACTGAGCCTTTGATCCACTGTCAGGGAGAAGAATCACTGTTGTGCTTGATGTGGTCAGATTATCCTCTTTACCTTAACTTTCCCCTCATCACGTATGGGAAACATATTTCTGCTGGGAAGACTTCTCCCTAATGACACCTGCCTCCTCAGTTTCACAGCCACCTACTTAGAAACGAATCTTCATTTCAGTTTATCAGAATCACATTGAGGGGCGGCTTCCTCTGGGTCTGGTTGGTGTACAAAGCCTCATACCTCCCCCACCAACACACACACACTTCCTACTCTGTGATTTGGGGCGAGTCACTTAACCACTTTGCCTTAGTTTCTTCATCTGTGAAGTAGGGCTAAAACCCTTCATAACTGATGTCTTACCTTGAAAGCATTTCCAGACACAATTCCTGCTCTTGTGGGACTTACAGCTTAGTGGGAAAAGACAGGTGTCAAGTATTTAATTAGAGATGTAGTGGGTGATTTAAAAAGGGAGGGGAGGGTGGAATTCAATGACTAGGAGGTAGGATTTATCAGATGGCCCTTTCTTGAGATGGAGAATTCAGGGAAATTCAGTACCTTTCTCTAAGTCACACTCTTAGCCCAGTGGTGCCGCTGAAACTCACACCAGCTCTGCCTCGATTCCAGCCCTAATGCTCCCGGCTGCACGGAACTTTGCAGAGCCTGAGGCACTTTCCCTCTGTGGTTCCCTTCCCCCATTACAAATATATATTCAAAATTATATTTTTACAGATGTATTGCAATACAGACAACTATAACCCAGGCTGGGGTATGTTCAGTTTTTCCTTCTGATCTTAAAAGAAATTAAAATATTTTCGTGGGCTCCTGAAAGTATCATGAACCCCAGGCACTTTCCATGTGCTTATCACAGGACATGGAATATGATAGAATTCTGGTCCCCTAAGGAATCCAGTGGAAGAGATATAAAAGGAAACAATTAATATTAGTAATTCTAGCTTAGATGTAGTAAGTGCTTGTTTATCTCATTCAAGTCTCTTAATGAACTAAGAATTAGTAAATAAGGTTATTTTCACTCGCAAGCAAGGACACTGAGACCCAGGATGTTGACATCACTTGCCCCCCGTGAAGAACTGGCTGGGGACAGGGGCAGGCTTCAGTCTGCACCCCGCATGTCTGCGTCCTGCCTCCCAACTGTAGTGCGGAAGCCAGATGGCCTATCCACTGCGGCCGAGGGTGAGCAAACACCTGGATAGGGCAGGTGAGTGGGTGCACTGAGGTCGGGGGAGACTTAGCCTCCAACCATTGTCTCGCTACTCAGCACCCGGATGTCCCCAGCTGCCAGGACAGAGGCCTTCTTTCCTTTCCTCCTACTGGCTCACCTTCCGCACCTCACTCCAGCATAGCTAGTCTTTTTTTTTTTTTTTAATGTTTTATTTATTTCTAGCAGAGAGAGAGAGAGACAGCGTGAACAGGGGAGGGTCAGAGAGAGGGAGTCACAGACTGAAACAGGCTCCAGGCTCTGAGCTGGCAGTCAGCACAGAGCCCGACGTGGGGCTCGAACCCACGAACCGCGAGATCATGACCTAAGCGAAAGTCGGATGCTTAACCGACTAAGCCACCCAGGCGCCCCCAGCATAGCTAGTCTTAAGCCATCCAGAAAGAGGTTAAGAAACACCTTTGAGGGCCAACTGGGTGGCTCAGTCAGTTAGACGTCTGATTTCAGCTCAGGTCATGATCTCGCGGTTTGTGGGTTTAAGCCCCACATGAGGCTCTGTGCTGACAGCTCAGAGCCTGGAGCTGCTTCGGATTCTGTCTCTCCCCAGCTCCAGCTCTGTCCTTCTCTCTCTTAAAAATAAGCATCAAAAAATTAAAAAAAAAAAAAAAAGGAAAAGAAACACCCTTTGAGCTGCGAGTGTGACCACAATGGATCAGAGAGGGGGGCACACTGGTAATGCTGCATGGGTGTGACCAGGGTGAAGAGGCACGTGGGAAACCCACCAGACTGCACCTGGGAGCCAATCACAGTCAGCAAAATACAAGAGAATGATGCCAGTGATAGATGTTTCTAGTTTACAAAGACTTTCCTCAAATTCATTTTGTTGCTTTTTTACCATAACCTTTGTGAGATTGGTTAAAATGGATCAGATTTCATATTATTGTATGACTTAACCCTTATTTAACCCTGGTGTGGCATTCAAGGCTCCCTCCTTGAAGCCAGGCCTCCTGGCTCCCTCGTGCTCTGCCCGATTGTCCTACACTCCAGCCAGGCTGAAGGGGGGGGGGGCTGCTTTCTCCGCAAAGGTTCCAACTTTATCATCTTGACCTTGCCCTAGCGTCAAGTGACTTGCCCCAGGCCACACAATTAGGAAGTGATGAAGCTGATTCAAAACTAGATTTGTCTCACTCCAAAGCACATGCCAAGAGAATTCCCTCAGGGGATCAGTGGTGTCCCTTTGAGCGCTGTGAATTATGAAAGTGTGGCTTGTAAATCCAGCTGGTGCAGTGTCCCCCCCTCACCTGGGGAACACCTGTGTCTTACGAAGACTCAGTTCAAGCACCACTGCACTTTCAGTGGGTTTCTCACGTGTGAAGCCTGTTTGACAACGATCAAGGGGGCTACAGGGGAAGGAGGTGATGGTGATCCAAAGACAAAGATGGTGCGGAGGCTTTGCACGTGGGGGGAACAGACATGTGCTCAGGCCCTGCCTGGACTCTCATGGCCACCGTGTCTCCGTCTGGGGCACTAGATAAAGGGCACGGGATAAAGCGGTAGCTCCTTAAACCTTCGCTCCTTCATACCTTCAGTGTGACTCATTTTGATGAAATTCAACGAACTCTGAGCACCTGCTCACTGAGCGGAGTCTTTTTTAGCCAGAAAACTCCACAACTCCCCTCCGCCAAGATTTCGGGAACTTAGACCCAGGCTGTGAAGGACCTAGCAGAGGGGCCAGTGGCCCTCAGGGGACACTGCTCCTGCCCAGCCCGTCCTCCCTGGGACTAGCCCCTCCTCCCTGAGCCCTGTGTAGGTACAGGGGGTCTGGCCTTTGAGGGGCTCACAGGTGACCAAGTGAGTGATATTGGGCAAACGAATGCCATATATATATGGCCATGCATATTTTTGGTGCTGTTGCTGAATTTTTTTTAAAAGGACAGCCAGTATGTCTATGCTAACTGATATCAATTTCATGAAGTCAAAAAGTATGTAAATCTGGGCGCCTGAGTGGCTCAGTCAGTTAAGTATCTGACTTTGGCTGAGTTTCATGATCTCATGGTCCGTGAGTTCGAGCCCCGCATCCAGCTCTGTGCTAACAGCTCGGAGCCTGGAGCCTGTTTCGAATTCTGTGTCTCCCTCTCTCTCTGTCCCTCCCCCACTCGTGTGTGTACTCACGCCCTCTCTCTCAAAAATAAAGTTAAAAAAAAACATTAAAAAATTGTTTTTAAATGTCAGCCTATATGTGGTTCTGCATCTGAACCTATATCGCTTTCTACAGCTATCCAGAAGGAAAGTCATTAAAATGTTAAGTCAGCAGTTTTCTCTGGGTGGTGGCACTTTAGTGGTTTGCTTGACTATGTTTCTGTATTTTCTGATTTTTCCACAATTACCGTGTGTTAGTTAGCTGCTCTGAAAAGCAAGTTCAAAGCCAATTCTGCTTTAAATGGCTAGGATCCCGAGGCTAGGAAATGATCCTTGAGTAATGAGGAGGCCCTTTCTCTTTTCCTGTTCACCCCTCATCCTTCCATGGCTGAAAGAAGCCTTGCTGGGGTGGCTGCCTTCTCTGACCAATGTCTTTGCTGCCCTCTGGTGGTCATTTGGGACCTGAGCAAGTCCAACAACCAACCCCACTTCTTGGTGGGCAGTTAAACTTCTACTCTAGGTTTGCCCTCTGAAGTTCCATTTCTTAGAACTATTCCTTTCCCCTCTAAGGCCGAGTATCCTTTTTTTTTTTTTTAATTTTTTAAATCTTTTTATTTATTTCTAGGAGAGAGAGAGAGAGACAGCGTGAGCAGGGGAGGGTCAGAGAGAGAGGGAGTCACAGACTGAAACAGGCTCCAGGCTCTGAGCTGGCAGTCAGCACAGAGCCCGACGCGGGGCTCGAACCCACGAACCGCGAGATTATGACCTAAGCGAAAGTCGGACCCTTAACCGACTAAGCCACCCAGGCGCCCCAGGCAGAGTATCCTTTTAAAGTCAATAAGGTTTGCTCCAGCATACACTTTAAAGTGCTTGTGGAAATGTCGTTTTTGTAAAAACCAAAGCCCCCCAGCCTTTATTTCATAGCCGGAGGGCTTGCGTTTCATCACCACTGGACTGGCCCTGGAATGCTATCACCTGCTACTTTCTCATAGTTGACCAAAGCAGACTGGTTTTGGTCAGCATCGTTACGACCAAAGCCACCAGCCCCCCTGCAAAAGGAAGGTGTTGCTCACAGTCTAAGAATGCTGCTCTGCTCTCTACCAGAATCACAAGTACCGTGTCTAGGGCCCCCAGCTTGGGACACTTTAAGACTGTGTGGCTTTACGCAAATTGTGTCACCTCTCTGTTCTCAACTGTAGCATGGGGATTGTAACCATGTCTGCCTGGATTTACCAGGCTCTATCACTTATCAGCTGTTAACCTTGAACACATTACTTAATTAACATCTCTGTGCCTAAGTTTCCTCATTTGTAAAATTGGGGGCAAAAAACTGCCTCATTCATAGGGCTGTAAGGATGGAATGAATTAATACATGTGAATGATTGGATCATTTCCTGGAACATAATTAGTTCTCAGTAAATGTTTATTATTATTGTTACTGTTACCAGTTACCAAAGCATATTATCAGTTAAATGCCATTCTTTTAAAATTTTTTTAAATGTTATTTATTTTTTAGAAAAAGAGAGGGACAGAGTAAGAGTGGGGGAAAGGAGGAGAGCAAGGGAGACACAGAATCCAACACAGGTTCTAAGCTCTGAACTGTCAGCACAGAGCCTGACATGGGGCTCGAACCTACAAACCTGTGAGATCATGACCTAAGCCAAAGTTGGGCGCTTAACCGACTGAGCCACCCAGGTGCCCCAAATGTCATTCTAAGAATGCATATAGTTAGGAGTAAGGGATTTATTATCTGTGAAACTTTCCATGTATTAGGAACCACTCTAGGTACTACTTAATATTCACTGCGACCCTTCAAGAAAGGTGTTGTTATTTTAATTTTACAGTTGAGGAAATTGATATTCAGAGAGGATAAGTGATTTACCCAAGACCACACAGCTAGGAAATATGGAACATGAGTTCGATCCCATTGGTTTGGCTCTGGAGCCTCTGTTCTTTCCTGTCTATTTGGTTGACTGCTACCTCCGAACAGTAGGTTGTTTTTGCTAATATTTTTTTTCTAGATTACTCTATCCTTCACTCCCACTTGATTATACATTAGGGTACCACCAGTTGCTGTAACACAAACCCCAAACTCCATGGCTTTCCACAGTAGAACTTTCTTTTTCTCACGTGTGCAGTAACTCATGAGGGCTTTCCTGTTCAGTAGGAAGGCCTTCCACAGGGTGACTTAGAGACCCAGGTTCCTTCCATTAGTGGTTCGGTTCTCACCTGGGACTTTGGAGGCCTCTGCATTAAGCTGGTAAGTGAGCAAAGAATATGGACCAGGCTTGAAAGTGGTGCTTATCAATTCTGTTCGTAGGCCATTAACAGAAAGCTCAGTCGCAAGGAAGGCTGGGAAATGTAGTCCTGCTCTATATCTGAAGGCAGGGGAAATATGCCCTGCCAGCCAGTCTCCTCCACACCTGACTTAAATCTTAAACATTCTTGTGGCCTTGGTTAATTCCCCTGGTAGGAAATCTTGACCCCTCAGGTCTGGATTGGGTGCTCTTCCTCTCAGGTGGCATTCATGTCACGGAATTATTAAGTATTAACTCCTCTGTTCTTCTCTTATTCCCTGGGCTGCATTCGGGCAGGGGTGGAGCCAGTCTCCATCACAGCTGAATTCCCAGTTTTTACAGGGAGCCTAGCACACGGCGGGCACTCAGTGGTTGTTGAATGGATGATGTGTGGGGCAAGTGGCTGAGGGGGCAGAGGATGTGGGTGGGAGTGGTCACCACCGGGTTTCAGAACCATGGACGGGAACCAGGCTGGAAAGCCCTCTGAGGTTGAGGTTGGGGCGTCTGTTCTTCAAGAGTGGAACCGAGACACTGAGTGTGGTCACAGGTTGTCTGTGTCTCTGCACCTGCCCTGGCGGAGACCCCCCTCCCCAGACATCTCCTCCCTGTCGGTTCTAGTATACATACCCCACAGGGCCTGGTTTCGAACTCAGGAAACAAACCACCACCGTCATGATAAAATGCTGCCTCACATTCGTTTATTGTTTCAATCCTATCCACTCCTCCAGAAACTTTGCAGTAGCTTATAAAATGAATACAGTAAGAGAAAGAAGCTTAAATAACAGAGAGAAACCAAGTCAAGGTGATATTAGATCATTGAAAATCAGGTGACTCTGGAAATAACAAGATGTGTATTTCTTCCTTACAAGCCAAGTCTTTATTTTGGGAAACTATTTGGCATTTTTTATGTTGATCTTTTTTGGTATTTTCCCCATCACTGTCCCTCGCCATCTGGCCAATAGCAGAGACTGGGATTGAGGAGGGGACTGTAATTAACTCATGGCCCCTCTCTTTTCAGGGTTCCAAGACCCTTTTTCAGCTCCAACTCCTCGGGCTCATTCCTGATCCTCTTTCTGTGTTATAAATCCTCCTTCCACAGCCTGGCGGTAAGAAGGTTGCATCCATGAACAAAAGCCACAGTCCTAATACAACTGCCTTTATATGAAAAACCCAATTTAATACGACAGAGGAAGTGGTCCAGCATGGTGATGGGGCAAGAATCCCAGCCTGGCGTCTCTGGCTGGTGGCCTTGACAAATTGCTTTATGGTTCTGAACTTCCATGACCTCATCTATGAAATGGATTCATTGAACCCAGATACCCTGGATCACAAGTACCGTGTCTAGGGCCCCCAGCCTGGGACACTTTGAGACTGTGTGGCTTTATGCAAATTGTGTCACCTCTCTGTTCTCAACTGTAGCATGGGGATTGTAACCATGTCTGCCTGGATTTACCAGGCTCTATCACTTATCAGCTGTTAACTTTGAACACATTGCTTAACATCTCTGTGCCTAAGTTTCCTCATTTGTAAAATTGGGGGCAAAATACTGTCTCATTCATAGGGCTGTAAGGATGGAATTAATTAATACATGTGAATGATTAGATCATTTCCTGGAATATAATTAGTTCTCAATAAATGTTTATTATTATTGTTACTGTTACCAGTTACCAAAGCATATTATCAGTTAAATGTCATTCTTTTTAAAAAAATTTTTTAAATGTTTATTTATTTTTCAGAGACAGAGAGACAGAGTGTTAGTGGACGAAAGGAAGAGAGCGAGGGAGACTAAGAGTTTGATGACACAAAATGCTCTCAGAGCGGCAATGTGTTACATGAGATACCTGAACAGGGGCAAGTGTATTTAGCTTCTGGGGGTGGGGGGGCCTTTAGACTCAGGGAGGTGGAAAGGGGGGGATGTACTTTGGGATCACTTGGCTCAGGGATTTCTTGAAGAGAAGCCCTGCGTACATCTCATGACGCCCCAGGGAAAGCTGACTTTGGGGGGTGGAAGACCAAAGTTTCCCTGCTGCCAGAAAGCATGTGGGTAACAGGGACCCTGCAGGTTGCTTCTGGAATCAGGGGATTAGAAGTTGTGTCTCTGGGCCCAGGTTTCTGGAGACCAGAGGCAGCCGGAAGCCTGGGTGGAAGCAACTCCTGGCCGGTGACTCCGAGCCAGGAGGGAGAGTCTGTAGGCCAAGGAGCACTAGGACCCGAGCAAGATTTGTATTCCAGAAGCTTCTCTGGCCCACATAGGCCAATTCTGTGCTGATTCATAAAAGGGAAGGGAAACTCCCCCCACCCCAGGTTCCAGGTTCCAAGGGAACAAATTTGCAGTAAGTTTAAAAAAGAACCCAAGCCAATCTGAGCTGGAGAAGGGGTTTCCCCCAAACTGTCCCTCTACACACTCAGCAATTGACAAAGCTGCTGAGAAAGTGCGGGTAGGTGGCCTGGAGGGAAGGGGTGATGGGCAGCTGGGGCCCTCATCACCAGGCTCACAGTCCACAGCCCTGTCCCACAGGCTTCCCCACGGCCGCCCTGGCGATGGTCGGCATCAACTTCTCCACCCTGGAGGATGGCACACCCCTGCATGAAGACAACAGACATGCTTGCCAAGGAGAAAAAATCCCCATGAACTTATCATCCCATCAAACCAAATGTTTTCATTTTTCTGGGCTTCCTCCATCCCCGTCTTCATCGTTGAATCACAGTTCTGCTGCACTTACGGTAGTAACTTTCTTTTTCTTCCTTGACATCGTGTGACGTCAGGCAAGTTCTGGTCTCTTCGTCTGGGCAGCACGATTGTCTTAGCATCCACCTCATGGGGTGGTGGGAGCCTGCAATGAGGTCATCACCGTAACGTGCCTGGCACACAGTAGGTGCTCAGCAAATGGTAGCTGCAATGATTATTTCCAGAAGCATCTCTTTGGTTTCCATTATACGTCGTACTTCTGTGCTATTAGAAATTTTCAACTTTTATATATATTAATGTGAGAAAGAAAATTGACACTGCTTATTTGAAAAGAAGTCTGGTCACAGCAAATTATCTTATGTGATCAGTTCTTAAAGACTGGCATTGACAGACACACGTGGGCCCTACTCTTTGCACCTGGCGGATGCAGCGCATGCACATGCTCGTTTTCACCTGGGAAGATTTTGCTAGGGGTGAGGGGAGCCTCCTTGCAGCGGAGGCCTCGTCTGGCCGGAAAGGACAGCGGCAGGGCATGCTGAGGTTGCTTTCAAATGTGGGTTCCGCCACCCCTTCTCCCCATTGCCATGGTCATCTAAGAATGAAAACTAAAAGTTCCTGGGAATCTCAGGGCAGCTGCCACTCACTCTGTGCTCTTGGAGAAGTGAACTAGGATTTCCCGATGCAGAGGATGGGCAGCGTTGGCAAAGTGCTGATGGGTGTATCTCTGCAGGGGCGAGAGGCTGAGCTGGAACGTGGGCTGCTGGGGGCTCTTTTGGGTGTAAACTAAGGCATCGGTGGAGCCAGAGTCTCCCAGGATTGGGGTCTGTTGCCGGTGTTTGCACTGCATTTCCTGTCTACGTAAGGTCAGTGGGATAACGGGCATATCCAGGAGGCTAATGGAAAGAAGAAAACAATACACAGAGAATTTAAGACTCAGATGGTCAATCCGGACAAGGCCCAACTCCTCTCTTGGGCTCAGTTCCCATTTGTGCAACGCAGCCTGCAAAACTGACCAGTTGTGGAGTTCTGTCATTCTCGGCTCTCGGGAGGGAACAACAAGGTCCCTGGACATTTGTTCTCAGGACTCGTCACATGACATAACAGCTCTTCAATCCCTCAAACTCTACATTGGAGGCCCTCAGAGGGGTGGGCGGTCTGGTCCAGGGCTCCGTCAGTTTGGTTCAGTGGATGGGTGCTGTGTGCCTGGGCTGTGCTGGGAGCTCTCATGAGCACCGTGATGACCATGACAGGGCCCCGCCCTTGGGGCCGCACAGTCAATTCCAGACAAAAGAGACAGGATGCTGCCTGTGGTTCTGTTACCAATGGCAATAGCTGCTGTTCCCCAAACACACCACGTGCAAAATCTCATGGAGCCCTCCAGACGCCTGCATGGTGTCTTCACTGGTAATATCCTTACTTTTCAGGTGAGGAAGGCAAAGGTGCTAAAGCATGAACTCATTTGCCCAAAGTCACAGAGCTCACAGGTGGCGCAGCTGTGATTCCATTCTGTCTGTCTGAATCTGCATCCTCCCCCACACCGTGTTCTTTTGGGGGGTTATAGTAAAACTTTCTTGATTTCATTGAACACTATTTCAAATTAAGTCTGTGCATAGATGGACATAAGAGATAGCTCAAGGGTGGAAGAGTTTCACGTAGTACCCCTTTGAGTAGACTTTCAAGGCTCCTCCAGTTTGCTGACATGTGACATTTCACACCTTGAGATTTTATCTAGGGGCACAGAAAGCAGTGGCATCATCAGTATTCAAAGACCCAGGTGCGTGAGGCTGCCCTGGGACTGTATTAGAGTCACTGCTCTGTCCAGACGGGTTAACGATTACTGTATTTCTTTGTCTCCGACTTCAGTGTCATTTTCTTCTTCGTTACCTCCTTCCTTCTCCCTTTTCTCATTTTATTCTTCTCCTCCTGCCCCTTCCCCTTCTTCTTCACTTCCCTCTTTCCCTCCTCCTCCTTTTTCTCTTTTTTAAAAAAAGTTTATTTTTCTATTTTGAGAAAGGGAGAGAAACAGAGAGATGGTCGGGGAGGGGTGGAGAGAGGGAGAGAGAGAGAATCCCAAGCAGGTCCCGCGCTGCCAGTGCAGAGCCCAATGCGGGGCTTGAGCTCACAAACCTTGAGATCATGACCTGAGTTAAAAATCAAGAGTAAAACGCTTAACCCACTGAGCTACCCAGGCTCCCCTCTTTCTCTTCAAGATATTTGAAAATACTTAGGACCTCTGTTCTCATCTTTCTTTGTATATTAAAGTAACAGAAATTAGCAGATTTCCAGTCCCACAATGGTCCAAACAGACCTGTGATATCACTGATGGGATTTATTTAACATTAGAATTCCAAGTTTGGCAACTGCAGCCTTAAGTTTTCCAGAGTTGAAGAGCCTTCTGCCCTAATGCCAGTCAGGGTCCAGATGTAGCTGGGAAAACACAGATGTTACTTGCATCATCCAGAGCTGATATGCTCCCAGGTGTGGGCAACCGGTGGAGGTGGGAGGCCTTCCTCTTTTGCAAAGCCTGTGATGCTACAGCAGACAGGCAGTCAGTCCATTCTAGATCATTCTGCAATGAGAAGAGACTTCCTAGCATGGACAAGTTGCATCCTCAAAGCCCATGCTCTTAACCAGTGTACATATTGCATTTTTCAATTTGAAACAATTCACAGCAAGGCAGCGGGCGGGGGGTGGGGGGGGGTGGGGAGGAGAAGAACTATGTTGCACAAACTTTATATGCTACAGAAATTCCAAGGGGTTGCAGATTAAAACTTCCATAGACTCAGAGTTTTAAGGCTCCACTGAGGTTTCCCTGCAGTAGACCAAGGTTCTTCAGCCCATAGATGAAACAGTAGAGGCTGGACTGGACAGATGACACCCTCAAGGTCACACAGCTAGTTGGTGGTGGAGACAGAGCCAGGTTCCTGGTGACTGATCCTAAGTTCTTGGCTCCCTCTGCTACACCACATTCCCAAAGCAGGTGTGGTGAGGAGAGGCCTCCCTGAGGAAGCAGAATGTGACCGGGGCCTGAAGGGATGGAAGGGGTATGAGTGGTCTTGGAAGAGAGTCCAGGCTTCCTGATGCCAGTGTAGGCTCCCTAGTGGCTTTCCTAACCGAATCATTGACTCCTCTATGGTAGACATTTGTCTCTTCCACTTTCTGCCCCAGTTCAGAGTTCCTAGTGTGGATCTTGCACAAAGGACAGTTGGAGAAGTGGATGAGATCCGGTTCCTCCCATCCTCTCTGAGATCTGATTCCTTGTTTTAAGATATTTGCCAATGCCCTTAGCACCAAACAGAAACTCAGTCGATATTTCCTTGCTGCTTCCTTCTTTACTTTCTGAGGTTGATACTTTTGAGAGCATGTGCCTTGCCATGATCTCTGAGAACTATCCAGCCCCTAACAGCCATGTTTGTAAGATCAATCCCAGACCCACTGGGAGTGGCTGAGTGGTACAGGGGTGGGTTCCTAACGAACTGGACCCATGAAAGCCTCTCTCTCAATTTAGAACTGTGACTTGAGGGGCTCCTCAGCCTCCTCAGATGGTTTACACTGAGGTGGTATTAGTTCAGGAACAGGGAGCCATCCATGTTGAGGCATGGAGGGGGCCGGGGCAGAGAAGGAGGGAGATGAAGCTGATGCTGAGGAGCAGTGGCAAAGAGAAACCCTAAGACCCCGAGAGAAACCCTGAGAAGCCAACTGCTTTGTGCCTGGAGAGGCCCCTTCCCCGAGGAGGCCTTCACCTCTTTTGGAGGCCCCTCCTCCAGTCACAGGGGGACAGTCTGTTGCCTGGAACCCTTACCGTAGTCTGATGTTATCGAGTTTCTGCAGAAGGAGCCCACTCAGCCGGCTCTCTGACGGAGCCACTAGGGGAAGTCCTTGGTTATGCTTTGTGCTGGAGGAACCACAGTCCGGAAATGGGGCATGTTGCTGAAGGGGAACTTTCTGCTCTTTCTTGACGGGAGACCTTAGGCCTGCTGGTCATAATTCGACCCAGCTTCCAGAAGGAATGGCGCTTCAGAGAAGATGTTAATCCTTTTTTGCTGTTGTCGTTGTTGCAAAGATTTTTAGTCAGTGGTCTTCACAACGACAGCATGAATGGGAGAGGAGAAACCTCAGGCGTCACTTCAGTGCTAGGGACCACAGAATGGAGGGGACATGAGACTTTCCTGCCTCACAGGGAGTGAGCGAGACAGACATGGGGATACAACCGCACAGCCACGAGGTGTAAATGCCACGATAAAGCAATGCACAGACAAGAGTGGTCCCCGAAGAACATTCAAGCTAATGGGTCAGAGAAGGGTTCCTAGCAGGGGTGACGACTGAGCGGAGCCCACCGGGGTAAATGGGAGTTGGCCAGGCCAGACGGGGTAAGGGACAATCCAGAGGAAACAGCAAGAATAGAAGAGCAGTGTCGAGAAACACAATGGTGGCTTCTGAGAAGTATGAGTGGCTGAGGCAGCTGGAGCGTGAAGTCTCCAGGTTTGGGCCAGAGAGCTTGCCTGAAAGACGAGTGACCTGCAGAGCTGTGCTCTCCAAACCCCTTGGTGCGTGCCATCTGGAACATGTTTTTGAGCATGCAAAAAATGCATATGTGTCTTTATAACATAGGTATACAACGTATGTGCTTACAAAGCAGTCTATGTCTATTTATTTACAAAATAGATACTTGCTCTTATACTAATACGTTAAATATGATTGTAGCTTCATTTCTTTCTCGGGGTTTTTTTTTTTTTTTTTTGGATAAACATACAGAGAAATTCTACACTGTTCTCCCCACCCCACATGCATGCGGAGAACTGCCCGGCAGACGTGATCACGAGTGCCTGCCGAGTCTGGGCACCGTGTCCTCCTCAGAATCGGCTAAGCGTGTAGCTGCGGCTTGAGCTGTCACAGCCACAGCTGACAGTCCCTGTGCTGGGTGATTCAGACTGGGAAACCTTAGGAGCAACAGGATCGGTTGTGTCAGCTTAGACTTCTAGAAACCCTTGTGGCTGGTGATTCCCAGTCTGAATTTCTGGATGTGCAGACCTTTGGGACAGCGCTTTCTTCTTTGTCTTTTTCTAAGAAGTTAACTGAAACCTGGAGCTCATGGCTTGAGGGCTGTCAGCAGAAAAGTGGAGAACTCACCAAGTCTGCGGTCTTTCTTCCTTTTTGCCTCTGGCCCAAGAGTGAGGACTTTGTGAGGCACTGGAGCCTCTTCTGCCCTTGGGGCAGAGCTCCTCCTGGGTGAAATGTGTAACAAGGGCATCCCCCCTGAGTTTTAACTAACACAACTGATGTGGGTGAAGTGGCCACCATGCACCCCGTGCTAAGTTCTTTATAGCCATTGAATACCACCAGCAAACCCATGGGGGGCTGCTCGTAGGATCCCCACTCCACGACAGGAAATGAGCTTGTCACTTAGGAGTCCCATCAGTGCAGACCCTGGATACTCAGGGTTCCCAACCCCAGAGCCTGGCTGCTCACCCCACAGGAGGAAGCTCCAAGGACCGGGCTTTGGATCCCTAACTTCTGTCGTCATGCTTCTGTAGGCTGCCCTTCTCCTGGGTTCTGCTCACCAAACCACGACTAGAACCAGTCCAATGAAAAGAGGGTGCCTGATGGTATGTACTCAGAACTGTAGGGCATAAAATGGTTACATAAATGAATATGTTAAATGATAAAAAAAATTAAAAATTACAGCTTTGTTCAGATATCACTGATACACAAAAATTGCATGCAATTAATGTATACATTTTGATGAATTCAGATATATGCATATACCCATGATACCATCACCACAATCAAGATAATAAACATATCTAGCATCTCCAAAAGACTCCTGTGTCCTTTTGCTCTGTGTGTGTGTGTATGTGTGTATGTGTGTGTGTGTTTAAGAACAGTCAACATGAGAAATACCCTCTCAGCAAGTTTTTTTTCATAAAGATTTTATTTTTAAGTAATCTCTACACCCAACGGGGGGCTTGAACCCACAACCCTGAGATCAAGAGTCACATGCTCCACTGACTGAGCCAGTCAAGCGCCCCCTCAACAGGTTTTTGAGTGCACAGCATCGTATTGTTAATTATAGGCACTATGTGGTACACACTATCTCTAGAGCTTATTCATCCTGTAAAACCGTTAACTTTATACCCACTGAACAACTAACTCCCCCTTCACCTCTTCCCACACTCTGACAACCACCATCTTGTTTTCTGCTTAAATAAAAAGTTAAATCTAATATACATATTTTAAACTGACACTCTGGGGTACCTTGGAAGCCTGGTCCCTGCCTGCTTCCCTAGCAAGGCTCTCCAACCAGGAATGAGGTGGCAGTAGCCCTGAGATCGGATCATCTGTTGGATGGAGGTAAAAGGAGAAACTTTTTCCACAAGATTACTAGAGTTTTGTTGTTGTTATTGTTGTTAACTACTATAAAAATGGCTCATGTGCGTGGTAATGAAATTTCAAAGCAATTATAAAAAAGATCAAGAAAATGTGAAACTTTTCTGCATCTCCAGGCCGATACCTCTGGACCTGCTCTCTAGAAGGAAATGCTTGGGTGGCTCAGACGGCTCAGCGTCCAACTTCAGCTCAGGTCATGATCTCGTGGTTCATGGGTTCGAGCCCTGCGCTGGGCTCTGGGCTGACAGCTCAGAGCCTGGAGCCTGCTTCAGATTCTGTGTTTCCCTCTCTCTCTGACCTTCCCCTGCTCACGCTATCTCCCTCTCTCTCTCAGAAATAAAACATTAAAAAAAATTAGAAGGAAATGTTGAAAATCACGTCTGGGTCTTGTGCTAGTGGTGGTTAAATCCAGAATTCTAAAATGCATTTGCACTTCTCTTTCTTGACTTATCTCCTTTAGGTGTTATTTAAAGACCCCCTCCCCCTCTGACTGTTGAGGAATTAAATTTAGTTAATTTCACCTCATCCCTCCCCCTTCAATTTTTACAATAGGCTAAAGCCTATTGATAATTTTTATCACTTTAGGCAATTTAATTAAATCTGTATTTCTTGGTCTGTCCTTTTCACAGTCTCTCTTGCTCAAACTATAGAAGTCATTTGCAAGTCATTTCAGTGGGATTTTCCTGTCAGGCACATGGGCTTGGCCCATCTTAAATCAGAGGTCTGATGTAGTTTAATGTATTAATTTATTTTTTAAATGTTTTTATTTATTTCTGAGAGAGAGAGAGAGAGCGTGAGCAGGGGAGGGTCAGAGAGAGAGGGAGACACAGAATCAGAAGCAGGCTCCAGACTCTGAGCTAGCTGTCAGCACAGAGCCCAACACGGGGCTCGAACCCACGAACCATGAGACCATGACCTGAACCAAAGTTGGACGCTTAACCAACTGAGCCACCCAGGTACCCCTGATGTAGTTTTAAAAGTAATCTTTAGAGAATAATAAAATTGGAAACCCACTCGTACATCTGTTTTCTCAGCCCCTAGCCCTAACCCTACCATGTATCTCCATGGATCCAAGGTAGCTACACTGACCAATAGAAAGAGAGAGAAATAAGAATCTTGTATCCTCTTAAATACACCTTGAGGGTGACAGTGGGCACACAGGGGTTGTTACATATTCTATTCCACCTACTTCCAGAGAGGTCATTCAAATCAAATGTCTCTTAAATTAATCCCACAGTTAGTTCAGATTTGGTATACAATATACTCATGAGACATTTCTCGTTTACATAAATTCCTCTCTCTTGACTTACAGGGAAGATGCATCCTTCCTTCTCTGAGTGGCACTTAGTAAGAAGATACATGGGCCTGGCCATTCACCTTGTCATCTAGATTCCTGAGGATGATTACCACTGTGGGGTGACTAGATTACAGGGAAGTAGGAAGATCACAGGGGACATGGGCAATATGGGAACGTGTATATCCAACATGGAGACTCTAGGAGTTAAGATGAATCACATTCTGTTCGCTGAGGAACCAGAGTGACAAGAGAGTTTTATGCGACACGAATTGGGAAACTTGGCAGATGTGTACCTGAGGCTCACGAAGAGGAGGGTGGCCAATCTTGTTACTTCATCTATTTTGTGGAGCTATGCAAACCACCCATCTGTCCACATATTACCGTTTCCCCCACAATAGCTATAGTTTTAGAATGCATGGAGATGGTCTAAAATTTCAGTCTCTTGTAGGTATGTAATAGTTGAAAGTCACTTTTATTATCATTACAGGATACATGTTTGCTTGAGAAAATAGTGAGAGAGTCATTGTTAACATTGTTAACAGATAGTGTATAGTCTCCTGATTAAATACATATGCATATTTTCTTAAGAGCAATAGGAACATGCTACACATGACATTTTTTAACAGCTTTTGATTTTAAATGTTGCAAACATCTTTGTCATTAGTTTTTTTTTTTTTATTAAACACTCCTTTGTAACATTATTTGTCATGGGGGCACAGTATTTATTGTACCATTGTCTCTCTGGTCGGTCCCCTTTCATGTGCTAAATTAGATTTGTGGTCAGAAGCTAAAGAATGTCCATTTCCTTTTGCTCAGTCTTCCAGAAATACATTAGAGCCTCTGGTCTCCAATGTCCACTCTTTCCATAATCAGTTTTGCTATGAATCAACTCCTTACTGTACTTCCTTGCTGTCATCTCAATGGGGACAGAAGAAGGGGATATTTGGTGGTTCTTCCAGCCAGAGAGCAACCTTGCCTCTTTGTATGGTCTTTTTGTTCAATTATTTAATATTCTATTGCATGTTGTTATGAGGGTTAATTTTGTGAATCAACATGATTAGGCCATGAGGGGACCAGAGAGTTGGTCAAACATTATTCTTTGTGTTTTTGTGAGGACGTTTCCGGATGAGTTTAACATTTAAATTGATAGACTTGATAAAGCAGATTGCCCTCCTGTTGAGAATTTAGCTAAATTACTTCATGCTATCACTACTTTGGCATCCATTTTGTTTGGCCAAGCAGGCTGTGGGGACTTAAAGGCAACACCAGCCCCTCACGCAAGCGCATGTCCTCGATAACAGCCCACAGAGTCACAAGCAAACGTAAGTTCCTGATGTGACTCCCCCAACAGTGATTGTCACCAACAACCCTCCCACCACCTCCCTGGGTCCTCCCCTAATGTACTCCTTAGATAAGACCCCCAAAGGTCTTACCCAAGCCCTGCTCTTGGTTTGACCAATCTGGCTTCCTACGGGGAACCTTTAAACACTTTACCCCCAGACTCCAATAAAGGCATATGCCACAGGCCCTATCACTCTGTCTGCTTATACCCTGTCTTGGCCCCCACCAATGTGACCCTTTGTGGTGTACTGTGTATTTCCTCCAGGACCTGTGAGTAATAAACCTTTCTATTTCAATTTCTCTTGTGGCCATTTGTCAAACCAGGGCTCACATTCCATACCCTGAGCTTCAATTAACAAATGTTAATTTTACAAAGTCCCGACACTGCCATAATGTGGTTGGCTTCATTCAATCAGTTGAAGGCCTGAATAAAACAAAAAGGGCGATGGTCTCCCAGATATGAGGAAATTCCTCTTATCCACAAGCTAAGACATTGTTTTTTCTTGCTGTCAGACTCAAATTGAAATATCAACTCTTCCTGGGTCTCAAGTTTACTGCCTTTGGACTGCAATTACACTATTGGCTCTCCTGTTTCTCTGGCCTTCCAACTTGGATTGGATCTACACATCAGCTCTCTTGGGTCTCCAACTTGCCCACTGCTGATCTTGGAACTTGTTGAGTCAATTGCTTATAATAAATTTCCCCCTCTTTCTCCCACTCTCTTTCTCTCTCTCTTTCTCTACACACACACACACACACAAATACACACACACACACACACACACACACACCTCCTATTGTTTCTGCTTCTCTGGAGAACACTAAATATCACGTACTACATATCTACAAGAGACGTTGGCTTTTATCTTAAAAAAAAAAGAGGTTTTCTTAAAATAATGTTAAAAAATAAAGGAGAATTTAATATATTCCCAGATAAAGAAAAACTTGAGAAAATTTATTACTAGCAGAACTACCCCATATGAAATACTAAACAGAGTCATTCAGGCTGAAATGAAAGAATCCTAGACAACAACTTGAGTCCATATGAAGAAATAAAGAGAATGGGCAATGGTAACTCTAGAGGTAAAAAGACAATATAAATGTGTAGCTTTTAATAACATGTTTGTCTACAATCTTATTTAAAAATTAACTGCATAAAGCAATAATTGTAAATCTGTGTTGACAGGCATATAATGTATAAAGTAGTAATTTGTATGACAATATTAGCACAAGTAGGGAGGAATGGAGTTTATAGGAAAATCTTTATTTGTATATTATTGCAATTAAGATTGTATTAACCCAGGGGCGCCTTGGGTGGTTCAGTTGGTTGAGCATCTGACTCTTGGTTTCAGCTCAGGTCATGATCTCACAGTTTTGTGGGTTTGAGTCCTGCATCAGGCTCTGTGCTGGCCATGCAGACAGCTTGGGATTATTTCCCTCTCTGCACCTCCCCCACCCACACTGCCTCTGTCCCTCTCAAAAAAAAAAGTTTGTATTAACCCAAACTACTATACCAAGCTGCTATAAAATGTTAATTTTAATCTTCAGGGCAGCCATTAAGAAAACAACCCAAAAGGTATTATAAACAGAAAATAAGGAAATTAAAATTTACACTAGGAAGTACCTATTTAAAACAAAAGCAGGAAGTAATGAAGAAACAGAGGCACAAAAATGGCATCAGGCATGTAGAAAACAAGTAGCAAAATGGCAGACATAAATACTACCTTATTAGAAATTACATTAAATTTGAATGTGTTAAACATTCCAGTCAAAAGATAGTGATTGGCAAAATGGATTTAAAAAACATTGAGTCAACCACATGCTATCTATAAGAAACACACTAGATTCAAAGACAAAAATAAAGTGAATATAATAGGATCAGAAAACATATACTATGCCAACAGTAGCTAAAAGAAAGATGGATGGGCTACACTAATATCAGACAAAATAGACTTGAGGAAAATTATCACTACTGTGGGTAAGGACATTTTATGATTTAAAAATAAGTCAATCCATCAAGAAGACATAATTGTAAAAATTTATACATTAACGACAAAGTCCTTAAAATATGGGAAGCAGGGGCACCTGGGTGGCTCAGTCGGTTGGGCGTCTGACTTCGGCTCAGGTCATGATCTCACGGTCTGCGGGTTTGGGCCCTGCGTTGGGCTCTGTGCTGACGGCTCAGAGACTGGAGCCTGTTTCAGATTCTGTGTGTCTCTCTCTGCCCTTCTCCAGCTCGTGCTCACTCTCTGTCTCAACAGTAAATAAACATTGAAAAATTAAAAATATGGGAAACAAACACTGACAAAATTGAAGGGAGAAATAGGCAGTTCAAAAATAATAGCTGAAGACTTTAGTACAATACTTCCATTAATAGATAAAAGAGCTAGACATAACATTAAGGAAAAAACTGAAAACTCAAACACTCTAAATCAACTAAACCAGACATCAATAGAACATTTTGCCCAACAAAATTTTGCAGAACACACATTCTTCTTAAGTGCATCATGGAACATTTTCCATAATAGACCATTTGTTGAACCATAAAGCAAGTCTCAGTAAAGTTGTAAAAAGAGAAATCATACAAAGTGTGTTGTCCAACAACAATGGAATGAAATTAGAAATCAGTAACAGAAAAAAAAATTTTTTTTTGGAAATTCACAAATATGTGGATCCTAAATAACACACTCCTTAGCTACCAATGTATCAAAGAAGAAATCACAAGGGGAATTAGAAAATACTTTCAGATGAATGAAAACAAAAACATAGCAAACCAAAACTTATAAGATGCAGCTAAAGCCATACCTAGAGGGAAATTTATAGCTGTAACTGCCTATATTACAAAAGAAGAAAGATCTCAAATCAATAGCATAAATCTCCATCTTAAGAAACTAGAAAAAGAAGAGCAAACTTACCCAAAGGAAGCAGAAGGAAAGGAATGAAAATAATTAGAGCAGACCTAAATGAAATAGAGAAAAGAAAAAAAAAAAGAAAAAGTCAATGAAACTGAAAGTTGGTCCTTTGAAAAGATCAACATAGTTGAAAAGCCTTTAGCTAGTCTGACAAGAAAGAGAGAGAGAGAAGACTCAAATTACTAAAATCAGAAATGAGAGAGGGACATACTTTTGCTCTTACAGAAATAAAAAGGATTAGGACTATAAAAGAATATTATGAACAGTTGTATGCAAACAAATTGGATAACCTAGATAAAATGGAAAAATTCCTAGAAAGATACAAACTACTGAGACTTAGTCAAGAAGAAAGTGAAAATCTAAATCGACTGAAAGCAAATAAAGAGACTGAATTACTAGTCAAGAACTTGCCACAAAGGAAAGCCTAGGACCAAATGGTTTCACTGGTGAATTCTACCAAATGTTTAAAGAATAACTAATGCCAATCTTTTTCAAATTCTTCCAAAAAATTAGCAGAGAGAATACTTCTCAACTCATTCTATGAGGTTAGTATTATCCTGATACCTAAGCTAGAGAAATAAATAATAAGAAAAGAAAACTAAAGACCACTATCCCATATGAATATAGATGCAAAAATCTTCAACAAAATACGAGCAAATTGGATCCAACAGCATATAAAAGGGATTGTACACCACGAGTAGTGGAATTTATCTCAGGAATGCAAAATTGGTCCAACATATGAAAATTAATCCATGTAATACACTGCATTAATTGAATAAAGAACGGGGACGTCTGGATGACTCCATTGGTTAAGCATCTGACTTTGTCTTAGGTCACAATCTCACGGTTTGTGAGTTCAAGCCTCACATTGGGCTCTGTGCTGACTGCTCAGAGCCTGGAACCTGCTTCGGATTCTGTGTCTACCTCTATCTGCTCCTCCCTCACTTGCATTCTGTCTCTTTTTCAAACATAATAGATAAACATTAAATTAAAAAAAAAATAATAGGATAAAGAACAAACCCCACATGATCATCTCAACAGATGGACAAAAAGCATTTGATAAATCTAGCAGCTTTTCATGATAACCTCAACAAACCTGAAATAAGAGAGAACTTCCCTAACATAATAAACAATGTCCATGAAAAACCCACAGCTAATATTATGCTTAATAATGAAAGCCTGACCAAAAGTTTTCCCACTAAGATCAAGAACAAAAAGAGGATATCTACTCTCAGAACTTCTATTCAATATTGTACTGGAATTTTTAACCAGAGAATTTAGGCAAGACTAAGAAATAAAAAACATCCAGATTAGAAAGAAAAAAGTAAAAGTATCTCTATCTATAGATGAAGTGACCTTATATAGAGAAAATCCTAAGGAATAAGGAAAACACACAAATTGTTACAGCTAATAAAGAAGTTCAACAGGATTGCAGAAAACAAGATTCATATACAAAAATCCATCATATTACTATATACTAGCAACGAATGGTCCAAAAATAAAATGGAGAAAACAATGCTATTTATAGCAGCATCGAAAAGAATAAAATACTTTTTTTAAATGTTTATTTATTTTTGGGAGAGAGAGAGAGAGACAGAGACAGAGTGGGAGCAGGAAAGGGGCAGAGAGAGAGAGGAAAACACAGACTCTGAGGTAGGCTCCAGGCTCTGAGCTGTCAGTACAGAGCCTTATATGGGGTTTGAACCCACAAACTGTGAGATCATGGCCTGAGCCAAAGTCTGGTGCTCAACTGACTGAGCCAGGCACCCCAAGAATAAAATACTTTCATTTAACTAAATTTAGTAAAAAAAGTATAAACCTTATACATTAAACACTATAAAATATCATTGAAAGAAAATTAAAGAAGACCCAGATAAGTGAAAAGATATCCCATGTTCATGGATTGGAAGACTTAATATTGTTAAGAGGGCAATGTTTTCCAAATTG
Organism: Proteles cristata cristata; assembly: GCA_017311185.1. NCBI lineage: Eukaryota > Metazoa > Chordata > Mammalia > Carnivora > Hyaenidae > Proteles > Proteles cristata. Next base: position 386,989 of record JAESUZ010002877.1, on the reverse strand, counting down.
ATTTGCAGATTTGATGCAATCCATATCATTTTCCAGCTGCTTTTTTACAGAAATTGACAAGCTTGTCCTAAAATTCATATGGTATTACAAGAGTTCTAGAATAGCATTAAAAATCTTGAAAAAATGAGTGCCTGGGTGGCTCAGTCATTAAGCATCTGACTTCAGCTGAGGTCATTATCTCATGGTTTGTGAGTTTGAGTCTCATATTGGGTGAGCTTAAGCCCCACTTCAAGTGAGCACGATCTCTGCTTTGGGTAAAACACAAGCCCCACTTTGGATGGGCCCTGCTTCTCTGTCTCTTTCTCCTCCCCACCGCCCCCCCACCCCCCAGGATTCTCTCTCTCTGTCCCTCTCTCACTTGTACCTTTTCTCTCTCAAAAAAAAAAATTCTTGAAAAAAATAATAAAATTGGAGACTCATACTTCCCAATTTCAAAACCTAATACAAGATAGGGTGGTACTGGCATAAAGACAGACACATAAATCAATAAAAAAGATTTTAGAGTCCAGAAACAAATTCTTATATTTACAGTCAATTGACTTTTGGCCAAGGTGCCAAAAGAAAGAAGAAAGAAAATTCTTTTCAAAAAATGGTCCTAGAGTAATTGGATATTCACATGCAAAAGAACGTTTGGATCCTTATTACATACCATACAAAAATTAACTCAAGATGGATCAAAAACCTAAATACAAGATTTAAAACTACAAAACTCATAGAAGAAAATGTAGGTGTAAATCTTTGTGACTTTGGTTTTGGTAATTGTTTCTCAGATACAACACCAAGGGCAAAAACAACCAAAGGAAAAAATACATAACTTGGGCTTCATTATAATTAAAATGTTTTTGTTTCAAAGAATATTAAAGAAAGTGAAAGAGATTTCAACAAAAACAATGTAAGTCATCAAGCTCAGGTTTAACTAATTTCAGCAAGAGCACAGCAGTAGTTGTACTTAAACTTAGGGGTGCCTGGGTGGCTAGTCAGTTAAGTGTCTGACTTCAGCTCAGGTCATGATCACAGTTGTGAGTTTGAGCCCTACATCAGGATCTGTGCCTATAGCTTGCAGCTTGGAGCCTGCTTCATATTCTGTGTCTCCCTCTCTCTCTGCCCCTCCCCTGCTCATGCTCTGTCTCTCTCTCTCTCTTTCTCTCTCTCTCTCAAAAACAAAACAAAGCAAAACAAACTTGGAAGAAGAGTTCAATTAATCTCCCTACAGATTTGTGATTAAAACCACTCATTCCAAATTATTCCAAAATCTTCTCCCAGCTACCGTAAAATGATTACACGATGTTCAACAATCCCAAAAACCTCACTAAAAAAAACAGTCTAGATTATAGTACATCAAGCTGGTGAAATATGTCCAAAATTTGTAACAGAATATAGCATGAATTAAAAAAAAAGAAAGAAAGAAAGTAAAAGGCAACCCACAGAAAAATATTTGTAAATAATTTATCTAATAAAGATCTAGTATCTAGAATATACAAACTCACAACTCAACAATAAAAAAGTCAATTTTTACAAGAGCAAAGGACTAGGATAGACATTTCTCCAAAGAAGATGTATAAATGGCCAATGAGCATATGAAAAGATGCTCCACTCCATTAGTCATAGGCAAATGCAAGTCAAAACCACAAGGAGATGCCACTTCACATCTGGTAGGATAACTGTAATCGAAAAGATGGATAACGAATGTTAATGAAGATGTGGAGAGCTAGATATCTTCACAGAAGGTCTGGGTAATGTAAAATGATGCAGCTGCTATGCAAACCTGTCTGGTAGTTTCTCAAAAGTTAAACATAGAGTGACAGGGGACCCAGCAATGCCATTCCTAGTTGTATGCCCAAGAGAATTGAAAATATTTGTCCATGCAAAAACGTGACATGTGCACAAATATTTGGAGCAGCTTTATGCATAAAAGACAAAATGTAGAAATAACTCATATGTCCATCAACTGGTAAGTGGACAAACAGAATATGGTATGTTTATACAATCAAATATTGTTGGGCTATCAAAAGAAAAGAAGTTCTGACACGTGCTATGACATAGAAAACATTACATCAAGTGAAAGGAGCCAGTCACAAAAGGCCACATATTGCATAATTCCATTTATTTGAAATGTTCAGGGCCTGGGGGGAGAAGAGAATAGAGCTGGTAACAGGTACGGAGTTTCTTTTGGGGGCAATAAAAATGTTCTGAAATTAGATAGTGGTGGTAGTTGCACAGTTCTGTGAATGACTAAAACCCATTCTACTGTGCATTTTAAAAATGTTAATTTCTTGGTATGTGAATGATATCGCAATTAAAAAATATGCTAAGAAGTATGAGCAAGTAGACTGTATGCCGGGAATGCAAAGTTGGTTTAACATTCAAGAATCAATCGATGTCCTTCATCTATTATGGAATAAAGGGGGAAACCATGAAATTGTATCGATAAATTCAGAAAAGGTATTTGAAAAAATTCAAGACACATGCAAGACGAAGGCTATCAGCAATCTAGAAATAGAAGGGAATTTCCTCAACCTAATAAAACAGAACCTATAAAAATAAACCTGTAGCTTACACAAGATTAACAATAGAAGACTGAATGCTTATCCCTTAAGATCAAAAACAAGGCAAAGATGTTTAATCTCAATGCCTTTATTCCACATTGCGCTATACAAAAGGAGAAGTGCAATTAAGCAAGAAAAAAAAAATCAAAGGTGTTGGAAGGGAACGAGTAAAGCCATCTCCATTCACAGACAACGTAATCATCTGAGAAAATCCTGAGGGATCTACATAAAAACTACTGGAATCAATAAATGACTACAGGAGGGTTACAGGTATTTGCTTCTAGGTATCCACCCAAGAGAAATGAAAGGATGTGTCTCCCAAAAGATTTATACATGAATATGTGTAGCCATTTTATTTATAATAGTCAAAATCTGCAGACAGCTCAAATGTCCAATGATAGGTGCATAGAAAACAAGTTGACCTTTGGTGGAGCCAGTGGAGAGGAAACCGATGGAAAGAAAAGATAAGCAGTACTAACCTGGCCTGGAGATGCCCAGCTGAGGAACAGAAGACACTTGACTAAGAGGTAGAGACCCAGGGGTGCCCAGCAGGAGAGGGGTGGTGAGGGGTGCCCAGCTGTGAGGTCTGGGAAGCAGGAGCAGAGAAACCCCTCAGAAGAAAAAGGTAGACTGGAACAATCACCATGAGGAGTGTGGCTTTGGGAAAAAATGTGTCAAGAGGATTCTCAGAAAGTTGGTATGCGATGAGTCCCCCTTCTCAGTGTGCCTTCTGGATGAGACAGTACTCAGATAGGCCCACGTTCATTTGGGCCTACAAATTTTCATCTGACTGAAATGAATGGCAGTAATGGCCGTCGCACTGTATGCTTACTAGGCACAAATGCTGAGCACTTTAACTGTGCCCAATACCATGAGGTGGGCACTGTAATCCCCATTACAGAGGTAAGGAAACTGAGGCACAGAGCTTTAAGGGCCCTGCCCAAAGGTGGCGGAGCCAGAACGTTCAATTTCATATTCAACCCTAAAGCTAATAAGCCATTTCCCTTTTTCTCACCTCCTTCCCTGACCACAGCTCTCTCCACATCCTCTCAGGGTTGGGTGGGTGAGGGTTGGGTGCCCGGAAGTGATTTGGTTCAGGCCTCACATTCCCAGTGCGTCTTATCTCCAAATGAGGTCATATATCCAGTCAGAGACTCTCAGCCAGGCATGAGGCAAGGAAGGATTCCTTCCCACTGCCTGACAGTACCACCTCCAGCAAGCCACGAATTAATAACTACAAATCCCGTGACTACCTGGTTCTAGCACAAGGGCATTGCTTTTGAAATATATCATAATTGTTGTTACCACATTTTGATAGATCTTTGCTTTTAAACTGGCAAAAAAACTAAAATACGGAGTGGGCTCTCTCAACCTCTGAGAGGCGTTGCTCCCTCCGGTCTGAAGGAAGCCAGGAAGAAGGGAATGTCCCAGAAGCAATCAGCGGCCATGGCAAGCACAGGCTAAAGTTAGATAGAAAACCTGGGGACCGGCAGGCTGCATGGAGCCAAGTACCCAGAGGTTTCCTGAGCTTTGAGGGGATTTGTGAGGAAGCTGTGGTCCAGATTGACCATAAGAACCATTGCTTTTGTGTGCTTGATCTTTACCTCGGTAGTTCTCATCTGGGACAATGTCGGCCCCCTCCCCAGAGGACATCTGGCCAGGTCTGGAAACAGTTGTGATTTTCACAAATGTGGGGGGTAACTGGCATCTACTGGGTAGAAACCAGTGAGGCTCCTAAGCACCCCACAACACACAACAGCATTCCCCCGCCCCCAACAAGGAATCATCTGCCTGAAGTGCTCAAGTTGAGAAACTTGCTTTAACCTTAGGGGCCACTAGGAGCAGGGCGGCCACACCCTCCTAAAGAAGCTTCTAGGAGTTCTTATCTGAGCTCGAAGCTGGAGAGGTTTGGACAGCAGGCCATGCCCTTGGGGAATTTCCCTGCCTTCACCTGGACACCCCCTCTGGGCCCTTTGTTGGAGAGCTCTGCCCTCAGGTAAATGTTTTCCCTACATGTTTGGGAAACTTCAAGAAAAATCCCCTTTAGCCCTCTTGTAAGCAGTAAAGATGTACTGTATAGTGCAAAAAAAAAAAAAAAATTAAGACAGCTAGGGGATTTTTATTATTTAAGTCAAATAAATAAAAGTGGCACTCAACCCTTCAGATTTCAAAGGTGACACAACCAGCAAATGGCCCTCAAAATGGCATCAGATGGAACTGGGGGCGGGAAGAGTGGGTTTAGCATTAATTCATTCAAGGTCTAGAGCTGCAATAACCTGGGGGTGTGACCTGGGTGGGGGGCAGCCTGATGGGTGGGCAGCAGCTGCCAGGAAAGGCCGCCCACTCCTCCCCGAGCCACCTCCCTGTGGGGCCTTTGGGGAGCCTGGGGACCTTTGCTTGCACTCTCAAAGGAGATTCTTTTCTTTCTTCTCCTAGCGTCAAGTCTTTACTAACTAGGGAGTGGGTTGTTGGGGAATGTAAAGCAAAACACCCTCACAGAGCGAGCTGCCTCTCAGTGGAAAAGGCACAGGGACAAAATGCAGCCAGCTACACTGAGAAGCTATCAGGACAGGGCCGGGCGGCTAACACTTCCTGACCCGGTGTCCCCCTCAGGGACCCTGCTTTTGCACTGCATGCTTTGGCGGACTAGCCTCAGGGGTTTGACTTAAACGGGTTAAGTACCAGCTTAAAGCAGGTGATGAGAACAGATTTGGAGCCACTTAACTTCAGGGCGCTGGAATCTGGTTGGTGCCTGGGTCCTCTTGGGCAGCTGAGAGAGCAAACGCTCCTGCGGAAATATGATCCCAGATTTCCCCGACGCAGAAAGTTGCCCGTGAGAACAGCCTTGGGGAGCTTTTTAAAAATACCCATGCTCAGACCAGTTAGATCAGAATATTGAAGCGTAGGTCTCCAGCGAGTGTTTCCTTCCTTCTTTTTGGACTTGGGAGATTTTGCACCTCCTTCCAGGGAGGGAAGCCCGACTTCTGAAATGACTCTCCTGATGGAAAAGTACCTAGTTCTACAGGCACCCCCCACCCTGCAGGGGGAGGCACCCCACAGACATTCAGGAGGTCACTGCACTGCTTGGTTCCTTCGTTTCAACCCATTTCCTTCTTGATTTGGTCACAGCTTGCATGCTCTTGTTAAACATGGGGCAGTTAGGTCTCAAAGTCTTGGACATGAGCTGAGTCTGCAGGTATTGGACTGAAGTTGAGTTGACCCTTGAATAGCTTTGGGGTTAAGGACGCTGCCTTCCTGCCCAGCCAAAAATCCACATATAACTTCTGACTCCCCTGAAACTAGGTAGAGACTAGTAACTAGCATCTGTTGACCAGAAGTCTTACGGATAAACAGTCTATTGACACCCGTTTTGTTATGTTACATATATCATATACTGTATTCTTGCAATAAAGTAAGCTAGAGAAAGGAAAGTGTTATTTAAAACATCATAAGGAAGGGGCACCTGGGAGGCTCAGTTGGTTAAGTGTCTGACTTCGGCTCATGTCATGATCTCACAATTCGTGAGTTTGAGCCCCGGTGTCAGGCTCTGTGCTGACAGCTCAGAGCCTGGAGCCTGCTTCAGATTCTGTGCCTCCCTCTCTCTCTCTCTGCCCCTCCCCAACTCGTGCTCTGTTTCTCTCTCAAAAACAAATAAACATTAAAAAAATTTTTTAAACAATAAAAAAAAATGAAAGATCATAAGGAGGAGGAAATACACTTACAGTGCTATACTGGGTCCCCAAACTCTGCATGTAAGTGGACTCATGCAGTTCAAACCTGGGTCAGCTGTGTATGCTTGTCCTGGCATTGGCAAGGCCAAAGGGGTAGGAGAACTGAATTGAGGGGAAAACAGCAAGTTTGTGGCACTCAGCACCGCCTATTTTCAATTACCTTAAGAAGCCCATTTACCTGCAACACAACCTACTCATTTGAAACAAGGCTGATCGACAGGCACTGGTACTGTGACAGCGGTTGTTAAAACACACAGAGATTGGCAAATAGCTGCTGCCCTAAGTTCTTCGAGTTCTCCCTCCCCCCACTTCCCCCTTCCCCTCCTCCTTCAGGACTACTGTCTTTCCTGCCTCCGGCGATCCAGCACCTCAAAATTTATATTTGCTTGGTGCAGCAGCGGCCGGATCTGCTCTGACAGCTAGATGCCGGTGCCATCCAGGCTGTCACGTGTGTCATCCTTGGTTAGAAATTACTTGAACGTACTCCCGAAAGCAGCCTGCTCCAAGACTCTCCGTAGGTCATGTTTATTTAGAGCAGGACAATTTTGTTTGTTTAACGAAGATTCAAATTGTGGCGCTGTCCTAAGCAATTGACGGGTTTGAATTTATTTCATTCCTTGTAATAATCCTAGGAGGTTGGGAGTTTATATTCTCCCATTTTATCGATGTGGAAATCAAGGCACAGACAGGTTAAGTAACTTAGCCTCAAGGTCAGCAGCTGATAAGTGGAGAGCTGGGCTTGTAGGCCAGCCTGGCCACAGGGTCTGCTGCCCTCACCCTGAGAAGAGCCGGTTGCGAGCTACTGAGATGAGGTTTTCTCCTTTGCTAAACTTAGATTCACAGAGTAGACTGCAGCATTTCCTCTCTTTCATTCCCTTCCACCAACTTCACACTCGGGGAGAGGGAAAGGGGCTTCCTAGAGTCGTAAAGTGACTCGGAGACAAAGCCAGGAAGGGGCAGGACGCTGCCCCTGGACTCCGCCTGGTCTCACAGCGGACTGCCTGCACCCAGCTAACCGTCCCTCAGAGAGCAGTTTCGGAAGTATGGTGGTTTTCAGAAATGCCTGCTAGTTCTTGAATATTCCTCCCTTCAAGAGCTGGAGGCTCCTTTGCCTCCCTTCGTGTGTGGGCTGGACTTAGAGTCTCACTTCCACCGAATATAACAAAGCAGAAGCTTTGGGGGACTGGGTCAAAAAAAGGGACTGCCACATACTCCTCCCCCTCTCTCTCCCCTTCCCTCTCTCTCTCTCTCTCTCTCTCTCTCGGATTGATCATGCTGGGGAATTCAGCTGCCATGTGTGACCTTGCAAAAGTACTTAACTTCTCTGTGCCTCAGAATTTCACACCCAGAAAATGGGAGGAAATATTACCTTCTATGACTCTTGTGAGAATTAAATGAGCCCATTTATGCGTCTGGGCACATAGTAAGTGATATATAGTAAGGATGGCAGGGTACAGTTATGCGAACTGTTCACTGTTCAAGAGCCCCAATCTTGCAAGTCAAGTAGAGGCTCACCAGTCCATGTCCTTTGGCCTGAGATTGCCTACCAAGAGGTGGCACTGTTTTCTAGATTGTACCACGCATGAACCAGCAACTGTCCTGATATGTGTTAGTTGTTAGCATAAGTGGTTTAACTGTCTAGTAAATGCTACCCTAGCATTGTCCTGAGGCTTTGGGCTGATGTTGACTGAGCTGATGCTGGCTGTGGTACAGCTGTTACTCGGTAGCTTTGTGGAGTTCTCCAGAATAATCTCAGGGGGGTGCCTGTATCCCAAGCCTTGCCATGACCTTTCACATGCCGTGCAATAAAAAATAAAAATTAAATGTAAAAATATTGACAATATAAAAGAGCTTAAAATCATGCATGTATTGCTTCAGGTATATGTATAGATATGGTCCAAGTATAGAGAAATGTATGTAATATGAAGACCATATTCTGGAAAATGGTTCCTTGCATGAGGAGGGAAGGAGGTTAGAAAGGGATATATGGGGGACTTCAGTTCTATTCATAATGTATTTCTTTTTTTTTTTTTTAATGTTTTTTAATGTTTTTTAATTTATTTCTAGGAGAGATAGAGAGAGAGAGAGACAGCGTGAGCAGGGGAGGGTCAGAGAAGAGGGAGTCACAGACTGAAACAGGCTCCAGGCTCTGAGCTGGCAGTCAGCACAGAGCCCGATGCGGGGCTCGAACCCACGAACCGCGAGATCATGACCTGAGGGAAAGTCGGACGCTTAACTGACTAAGCCACCCGGGTGCCCCTTCATAATGTATTTCTTAAGCTTGTGGATACACAAGTGTCTATTCTTTAATCTTAAATATGTAAAAATAATTTATAATCCATACTATTGAAAGAGACTGCCTTTCCACGTAAGAACTAATTTTCCATTTTTTTTCCTATATAGTCTCCATTAAACATTAACTCAGTATATTGATTTGGAACCACAGAATCAAGCAATCTTTCATTCAACAAGTATTTACTATTGAATGATAGAATGTTCAAAGAGAAAAGAACTTCATCTGGACATTATAACACGTTAAATAACCTGTGTGGCTGACTACTTCCCCTTTTCTCTATGCTGGGCCTCTGTGTTACTCCTATTTATGATTTCTTCTATATAATAGGTATTAATCAACGCTAAATTAAACTGAATAAAACATAAATATGACCATTTTTATCCATATAGAGCTTTCTATACACTAGGGATGAGAAAAGATCTTGGATAACGCAGGTCATGGTAAGTGCCCCAAGTATGAGCAAAGTTCTAAGGGAATTCATTCATACATTACTCACTTGACAACTATGATTAGGCACCTGTAGGCACTGAGCATGCGACTGTAAACAAGAAAGACACAGTCATTGGTTTTTACATGGCTCCCTTCCTAACACCTTAATCACTGCTTCCCTGGTCAGTGTATGCCACCAACACATTTTACTTGGATTATTGCAATAATAATAATAATAATAATAATAATAATAATCCAATCCCACGATCCTGACTGGTCTCCCTACTTCCGCTTTGCTCTCCTACAGTAAAATCTCAACTGCATCCAGGAGGATCTTGTTTGGTGTGTTACAGGAGTAGCAAAGATCTGCACCCAAGTTAGGGCTCATCACTCCTCTGCTTTAAACCCTCCAATGGCTCCTCACCTGTGGGACATTACAGACATGGCCACAATTCTTTAAATCCTGCTTATTGAGAGGTGAAGTCTGCTTCTCAACCCGCGGAGTCTGGGCCAGCCTTGTGACTTTCTTTGTCCAGTAGAATGTGGCGGAAGGAACGCTGTGCCAATTGTGAGCCCAGGCCTCAGGAGGTTTGAACGCCTCTGTGCTTGCTCTTAGAATTCTGCAACAGCTAGATGAACGTTACTGCTGGGGCCATGAGAGACCATGTGGAGCAGAGCCGGCCCAGCCAAGGCCATCGGATTATCAGCCAGCCCACCAGCTGTCTGAGGACACAGACAGAGCCCAGCTAAGGTCAGCCTTGCCCAGCCTCTGCCAGCAGAGCCTTCCAGATGACCCACAGACTCATGAGCTAAATAAGTTGTTATTTGAAGTCATTGGATTTTTTTTGTGGCTTGCTAGGTAGCAAAAGCAGACTGACTCACCATCTGGGCCAGGGAAAGAGTCAAAGTATTAACTGTACCTCCGGTACTCAGAACATTGCCTGGTACACAGTAGGTGCTCAATAAACATTTATTGAATTGAATTCATAAGTGGAGCTAACACTCTGAGGGAAACAGGAAAAAAAAGCTGAAGTAAATAAACTGGTAAAATGGTTACAAAATTTGATATGTGCTATGAAGGAAACTAATCTTGGAGGAGGTAGAGAATCACAGAGTAGAGGTGGGAAGGTGAGTCCTGAGACTCCCCATTTCTTTCAGAATAAGAGCCCCACTCTTCATAGTGGCTTTCAAGGCCCTACGTGACCTCGCCTGATACCTGCTGACATCCTCTTCTGCCTCTCCCTGCTTCTTTGCTACTCCTCTAACACACCAAACACACCTCTGGCCCTTGCAGGACCGTTTCCTCCCTTCCTTCCCTTCCTTCAAGTCACCGATCAGATGCCCCCTATCAGTAAGACCTTTCTTACCACCCCCTGAATTGGCTAACCCCCTCCTGCTTTATTTTTCTCCACAGCACTTGTCACCTTCTGTTGTATTATATATTAGCTTCTTTGTTCACTGCCTCCCTCCTCCACTTAGATGTAACCTCCAGGAGGGAAGGAATTTTGTTTTGCCCAAGTTACCCTGAGGACGATATTGTCTTAGGACAGAAATCCAGCCAGCCGATGCAAAATCCTTCAAGGGCCATTCTTCCTGGTAATCCTGCCGGGGCAAGGCAAGCATTTGGCTTTGAGCCACACTGGGAATAAAGCGAGGGCTTAAAAAAAAAAAAAAGCCACAACGCCCAGGTGAATGTGGGATTGCTTACTTGGAACTCTGCAAACATGCTCACGGCAAAGCTAGTAACACTACAAGTAACACCTGTCTTCACAGCGCACTTTTACAGTCTCATCCCTGCTATCCTTTGCTTCTGGAAACAGCCCTGAGAGGTGGACAGGGCGGGGTTTATCCCTCCCCATTTACAGATGGAGATAGCGAGGGGTGCAGAGCTCAGGTGAGCTGCCCTGGGGCCACAGGCCTTCAGCTAGAGACAGAATGCAAATCCCAGTTGGTGTGACTCTATGCATGGTGCTCTGTTCACGATTTCCTACTGTTCCTCCACTCTGGGCTTTGACCTGGTGACCTACTTGAATCATTAAGAATCAAAGCCATCCTGAAAGACCCTTAACATGAGACGCATCTCTTTCCAAAAGACAGCCCGCTGCCAAGAGGCCTAGGTGACGAATAGATTATTTGAGACTCTAGAGCCCACCGGTGGCATTCAGATCTCCCGGGGCCTCTTCTGTGTGGTGGCCGGGAAAGGACCAGGCTGCCCGGACAGGGGGGTGAGGAAGGCCCGCCACAGGACGGGACGGGTAGCTGCTTTCGGGTAAAAACCAGAAAGAAATCCCAGTCTTGGTACTTTATTTTGGTTTAAAGCTCAAGTCGGCTGACAGTGGAAACTCTTTCCCTCTCCTTTCTGCCCTGTTGACAGGAGACGGACTTGCTAATTCTGGCTGGGGTTTTTCCCTGCCTCGGCTGTTTTTCTCTTTTGTCTTCATCAATTGAAGAGAGCTGTTCTGCCTTTCAAACAGTCGAAAGGTATCTGGGGTTTTGTGTATTTTTTTTTTCTCTTCCTTTCATATAATTCTGTGGGTCTTTTCCCAGATATGTATTTTCTCTCTCAAATTAACTTCTAACTTGTTTAAGTTTCCGCCCATGTGACTTCCAGCGTGAGTTACCAGAAACCACAAGAGAGAGAGAGCGCGCGCACGAGCCCCAAAGCGAGCGACATGTCCCTGTGGGGAGCAGTGCCTCTGCACCCCAGAGCGAGGAGGACGCGGGGGTCAGAGGTGGCTGCAGGCCCGGCAGAGGAGGGACCTGTGCAGGGGGGTGGGCTGGTGGCTCGGGAGCAGCCAGGAAGGGAGGCCAGCTGGTGACAGGAGAGCCCACAGGCGTCCGGGGCTGTGTGGAGAGCCCGGAAGACTGCAGCCATGCCTCACAGCTCCGACAGCAGCGACTCCAGCTTCAGCCGCTCTCCTCCCCCGGGCAAACAGGTAGAGCCCCCCTTTCCCTGCAACCCACCTTCTGATTCTGCGGGGGGTGGGCGGCAGCGGGAGGGCCAGGCTTCCTTGGCCTGCCCAGGGAGCCCAGGAGCGCCGAGGGGCTGGTGACAGGGACACTCTGTCAGACTCAGACGTGGTCTTTGCAACGAGCTGTTGGCACGGACCCTCATCCCGCACCCGTCCCACCGCGGCCTCTTCTCTAGGTTAGGACGGGGTGCACTGACTCCACCTCACCTGGGTCCTTACCCGGTGAAGCTTTCTAGGAAGCCAGGAGGAGAATTGCATCAAAGAACCCTGTCTCTCAAAGGAGAGAGTCCACCTTTCTCCAAGGCAGGAGAACCCCAAGAGGCACAGTTTTACAGAGGCCGCTGGCACACCCAGCCCCTGCATGTGGTTTTGCTTCTCTCTTCTCTCAGGGCAAGAGAGAGAAGCCTCAGGGAAAAGCAAAGAAGGAAAAAGAGCAAGTTAGAAGGAGGAGGAGGCCAGGCAGATGCAGAAGAATCTACGAGCACAGAGGGAGGCTGGAACTGAAGCCTCTTTCCCCGTGGCCACTGGACAGGAGGAAAGAATCAGTCAGGAGGCGGTATTGGACCTTGCTGGAGATATTCACTATTAGCTCAGCTCAGCTCAGCTCAGCTCTGGGGACACCAGAGCGATGGAGGGAGAGAGTCTGGGAGCCTTTTGGAGTCTAGATTGTGACTTCTAAATCAAAAGTTTTCAGCTTGAGGGTTGCCAAAAAAAAGGGCACCTTACCTGCCCCAAAGCTTTTTTTTGGTTTGTTTTTAAAATTTTTAAAAGTTGTTTATTTATTTCGAGAGAGAGCATGACCATGAGCTGATGAGGGGCAGAACTGGGGAGAGAGAATCAGAAGCTGGCTCGGCCCACTGTCAGTGCTGAACCCTACGCGGGTCTCAGTCTCATGAACTGCAAGATCAGGACCTGAGCTAAAACCAAGAGTCTGCCACTTAACCAACTGAGCCCCCGCACCCCCAGGCACCCCGCCCCAAAACTTTTGGAGCTTTCTCTTCACCACATTCCTTGACACCCTCTCTATAGAAAGGCTTCTTCATTCTCACCCAATACATCAAGGGATTAAAATATCTCCTCCAACTCTGTGGTTTAAAAGCTACTCTTCCTTTCATATAATTTATGATATCCGAGAGGGCTTTCAAGATGCTGCAGCCAAAATAAAAGTACATAAACAAATAATACAGCATGTGTCATGAGTGCTGCCCAGAAGAGCAGCAGGTTGGGAGAAGTCATAGCGGAGACCTCTAGAAGGCAAACGGTCCAGTCCTCGGCTCCAGATGGCATCAGGGTGGCTCAGGCGGCCTGGAAGTCTGTATTCTTCTTAGGAAGGAAATTACTCATGGCTTCCACAGTAATCTGGTTCCCCATGCCCCTTCGAGCAAAGCACTTCCTTCCCATCTAACCCGATGCCCTCCTACCGCAATGGCCTGGAAGTGCTGGGCATGCTGGTGAGACAGAGTCTTGCCCCAGGAGCAGTGCCCCTCTGCCTGTGTGGGCCTGAGCGGGAAGAGGGTGGGGGTGGTGGAAGGGTTTTACTCAGCCTCCTACCCTTATCCTGCAGCGCCTGGGGGGCAGCTGGAGCTCACCTCTCTGCCTAAGCAAAGGACATGCCCATCTGTGGGATATACTTAGAGGACAACCCAGAGGTCCTCTTGTCCTGCTAAGCACCCATCCACAATCTGCCACAGCTGGGTAATCTCCACCCTTAAAGCTGTTTTTGGCCTCTCGTTTGTATTAGGCATTGTGCTACAGGCCATGGGGAATGTCAAGGTCACATTGAGCATAATGAAGGGAATGAAGGGGGAAAGAGAGGCAGATCTGTGATGGGACCTCAACCCAGCCATGTAGCAGATGTCATATGGGTACAAACTAGTGAGGGGTGGGGAGTGGCTTGGAGAGGCATCAGACTTAGCAGCAGAACATGTAAGTCCTGGCTTACTGTGAGCTCTTGGGTAAGCCCTTTAGCCTCAGTTTCCTCACATGTAAAATAGAAACGATAATATCAACTTCACAGAATTGAGGAATTAAGCAAGAGCACCTCTGGGGCACCTGGGTGGCTCAGTCAGTTAGGCGTCTGACTTCAGCTCAGGTCATGATCTCACAGTTCGTGGGTCCTAGCCTGGTGTCGGGCTCTGTGCTGACAGCTCAGAGCCTGGAGCCTGCTTCGGATTCTGGGTCTCCTTCTCTCTCTGCCCCTTTCCCACTTGTGCGTGCTCTCTCTCTCTCTCTCTCTCTCAAAAAAAAGTAGACATTAAAAAAAAACTTTTTAAAGCAAGAGCACCTCTGAAAAAGCACTTTCACAGAAGTTGGCACATAGTAGGTGTCAATGAAGTTTTGAAAAAAAATAGCAAGAAAATTCTAGGCCAAAAAGAGTAAGGGTGGAGCAACCCTGAAGAGGAGGGGTGATGAAACACACTTCATCGCCTTAACCAATTTTTTCCAAATACAGCCCTATCTAGGCCCCAGGGTCTTTTTCTTCTTCCTGTAGCTTTTGGCCAAAATACCTAAGTAGATGTAAGAGAGGGTGACAGAGCGTGGGGAACGGTTTTCTTTTGGGCTCAGCCTTTTGGTAAGTAGGAGGTGAATGGGCACAAATGAAAAGATGAAGAAATATGAGAATGGACGGACAGATACCAAACGGCGTGAGAACCTGCTTTAACTCAGAAGAGAGGGGCACACTCACCCCGTTCCCACCTTGTCTGCTTCCCAGGACTCATCTGATGATGTGAGAAAAGTTCAGAGGCGGGAGAAAAATCGCATTGCGGCCCAAAAGAGCCGACAGAGGCAGACACAGAAGGCTGACACCTTGCACTTGGTGAGTATTCAGAACTTTCTCCATTCTCTTGAGCCTTAGGCTTTGCTCCCCATCACTCATGAATGCTTGGATCACAGCTCTGAGTCTGTCTGCATGGGGATGTGTATGTGGGGGGGCAGGAGGAGAGTGGTGGCGAAGGGTGCGGTGAGGAGGAGAGGCTTTCCTATGGGTGTATTGAGAAAATTTTGTAGCAGAACACGAGCCATGGGGCTGATAGAGAAATAAGTTCTTCTTCCTGACGGCCAAGAGGACATGAAGTGTAAGTGAGTTGATTACGCGAGGCCCGGAGGAAGGCTGGGTGGTACCAGAAACTGCCTGCTCACAGATGATGGGGTAGCTAGAGAGAGCTTCATGCCTCTGCAGCGCTCCCCTCCCCGCAGAAGGTAGGACTGTATTGGGGAGTAATTTATGAAGTGTTAAGCACTTCGTTAAGCCTACGATCCTAGTGTTAGGATCACATACGGTCCCATCCCCCAGAGGCCAGTTGGCCAACACCCTGGTCCTTGCATTTGGAGCTAGGATGTCCATAGGGGGCTGCACCTTATTACTCTACTCTCCTGAACATCATTGAGGTTTTATTTTGAAGTATCTCCCATGATATCCCAAGAGGTCTGTGAAAGATGCAGTTTCAAGTACACTTATCTGGGATGGTCACTATCCTGATTGAGTTGCCTCCAGTCTGGAGCTTTCTAGAGATTTCCTCTTCCATCTCCTCATCCCTTCCTCTAGCAGCGCAGCCTTCCTATCCTTCCTCCTGAACCAATCCCGAACCTCGAGCATCCTAGTAATTCCTTTCAATGGTAAAAACGGCAATTGGTACCCAAAATAAGTATGCTTGTGTTTATTTGAAAGATTACTGTGGCAATCAGCCAGTTAGAATAGTCATTTTGATTATATCAAGAAAGAGTAAGATGTAGTTTTAGGGACAAAAAAAGATGCTTCTTTAAGCTTGGTAAGGAAGAAGAGAAGAGTCTGCACTAACATCTCTGAACGGGTGCTTGTGTTTGATAAGAAATGTATTCAGTATATCTTCTTTTGCATTCCAACAAAGTTTCTGTTTATAAATATTTGTTGAATTGAAAACAAAAGAAATGAATGAGCACCAAATTCTTTCTTCTCTTTGATTATTCTGATCAGCCGTCTAAATGTTAAGTTGTTGGTGACCCTGGTACTTATAGTTCTCTGTGATTTCATGATGGCTTAAGCTCTTATTACACTCCAGTTTATCATTTTAAGCTTCAAAATCTGTGATCATGCACTTGTCTCTATCAGAGTCTGATTCAAATTCAATATTCTTTAGAGCAAGCAAACAAACAAATAAAAATTGAAAAGGATAGGTAGGGGCGCCTGGGTGGCTCAGTTAGTTGAGCGTCCGACTTCAGCTCAGGTCATGATTTCACAGTTTGAGAGTTTGAGCCCCATGTGGGGGCTCTGTGCTGACAGCTCAGAGCCTGGAGCCTGCTTCAGATTCTGTGTCTCCCTCTCCCTCTGTCCCTCTCAACCTCTGTCTCTCTCTTAAGAAAATAAACATCAAAAAATCGGAAAGGATAAAGCCTTCCTTTTTCTATAAGTAGTAATGTCCTGAGACTGTAAAACTGCTATAAGCTTTATAAGTTTGCAATAGTAAAAAAATAAAAAAATTTTTAAAAAGTGGGCATTAAGTATAGCTCAACGGCTATGCAGTCAGCACAGTGTTTGAATCCCAGCTCTGCCACTTGCTATCTACGTGATTGATCTTAGAGATATTGGTAACCTCCCTTAGACTCAGTTTTCCTATCTATAGAATGGGAAATGACAGAGATAATGCATCTAAAAAGCTCACCACACTGCCTGGCATATAATACTCAAAAATTGTAAGTATAATAAGAGTAATATTAATAATTGTTATTATTATAGAAGCAAGCTAAATAATCACAACTAAGATTATATATACATTGCAGAATCTCATGGCTGAGAGATTTTTTAAGGGCTGGAAAGTTCAGACACACTTTTGATGCTTAAGATTCCTCTACATGTGCCCCCCCCCCCGCATACATACCGCCGAAATGGTCCCCAGTGCAGGCCTGCTCACTCCTGTCAGAGAGCACCTTCCCTCCTGATGTGAACAGAGGGGTCATCCCTATCTTGAGCTGTACCACTGTTTCCCTGTAAATTCAACCCCCTGGTTCAAGCCCAGGGGGACACATCAATGAAGGGGGCATATATTTTCTTTGCTATGGCAAAGTTTTCAATGGACACAGTTCTCTGTCTCTCTCTCTCTCCTCTCTCTCTCTGTAAGACAAGAGTCAGAACCAGAAGATCTGGCCCATCTGAGGGTGCCTGGGTGGCTCAGTCGGTTAAGCATCTGACTTTGGCTCAGGTCATGATCTCACGGTTTGTGGGTTTGAGCCCCGTGTCGGGCTCTGTGTTGACAGCTAGCTCAGGGCCTGGAGCCTGTTTCGGATTCTGTGTCTCCGTCTCTCTCTGACCCTCCCCCGCTCATGCTGTGTCTCTCTCTCTCTCTCAGAAATAAATAAAACATTAAAAAAATTTTTTCTTAAATTTTTTTAAGAAAGAAGATTTGGCCCATCTGGATTATACTAATCATGGCTAGAGTGAGAGAATCTCTGGGACTTGAGGTACATGGAGACCCCAAGTCATGCAGTCACCATGTCCACACCCACATTTCCAGTCTCAGTCTCTAGAATGTTCTTTCCTATCTTCCCCACATCTGGAGACAAACTCCTCCCCATTCCTTTCTTTCAAGCACCACAGTGATCATGTTCACTTTCTGCCTGGTGAGTAGGTCACCTAGATTCGCGGAGCTAGTCTGGGGGTCACAGCCAGTGCAACTTGTTCCTTGACTTCAGGTAAAAAGCTTTTGGCAGCAACATAATATAAATCTGCCACCATCAAACGAAGGGTTTGGCTGTGGTCTGAAATGTTCATTTCCTCTCAGACGTAATCACCCATCTTCTCCATCCATTATCCTCTTAATCATGTTTGTGATTCAGGTAGAAAATCTTCTGGTTTACCACCAGCATTCTTAAGGTTGAGGGCTTGGTTTATTCTTGAGTTCATGCTTGGCTCCACATGCTGAGGTTCTGGAACCTTCTCTGGCCTTCATACATAGCTATAGACCCATCCACCAATATTTTAAAGACCAGCTCCTGAGAGCACTATATCCAATAAGGGCCCTGCTTGTATTACTGTGCTAGCCTCATGTGCTGGGGTAATGTCATTTTCTCGGTTTCAGCTTTGGCACTATTATCTCTCTTAAAATACCAAAAGCACTACTTCATTTCTGCAGTGAGAGTGTGGGGTACTTAACTATTTAACATTTTTAGTATCTATCCTATAAGTGGCTTACACCCAAACACTGTACACTGATTGCTTTTAAAATAGCAGAGTAGGGAAGGAGCCTCTTTCCACAACTGTTTAATCTTATGCCAATTGTATAACTTCTCTGGCATTAACTACCCCTCATGTAAACTGCATCAGGTGCTTCTTTTCATGTTTGTGATATCAACAAACAGAGTCAGCATTCTGTTTTAATTCTCTTTTGTTAGATGTTTCTAGACAAGCCCCTACTACACTTATTTCCTTTCCTCCTGCAGACAACTAGGGGCTCTATTAGACAAAGTAGAAGCATTGATTAAAAATGAGAAAGGCACATCTTGACCAGCTCATTTTCTTTTTAATGTTTTTTATTACAGTTTTTTATTTTTTAAGGTTTTTGTTTAAATTCTCATTTATTTACATACTGGACCAGTTCATCTCAGAAGACATCAGTAGCTAATAAAGGGATTTGAGATAATCAGCTGAAAACTATTAAAAATGATAAGAAAATCCAGTCAGCTTTTGAAGATAACACAAAAAGTAAAAACTTTCCTATATGTAAACCATAACCAATTAGAAAATTTAATGGGAGGAAAGATTCCATTTATAGTATCAACAATGAGAGCACCTGGGTGGCTCAGTTGGTTAAGTGTCCAACTCTTGGTTTCAGCTCAGGTCATGATCTCACAATTTCTGAGATCGAGCCCTGGGTCGGGCTCTGTGCTGACAGCACAGAGCCTGCTTGGGGTTTTTTCTCCCTCTCTCTCTGCCTCTCCCCTGCTCACACTCCCTCTTGCATGTTCTCTCTCAAAATAAATAAACATTAAAAAAATTAATATATATATTTAAATTTATATATATATATATATAACATGTATATAATACCAATACATTGGTGTATTATACCAATATAATATATATAATACCAACAATGACAAATGGAAGGAAGGAATATATTTAACAAAAAATATGCAGGGCTTAATTTTTAAAAACTTTAGAACTATTCTAAGTGATTTTAAAAAACACTCAAATAAGTGGGAAGATATACCTTATGAAAAGATAGAAATTTTCCTTAAATAAATCTATCAGTTTAACTTAATGTGATCCCAGTAAAAACTCAATAGGACTTTTGGCAGTTACAGGAGACTTAGATTAGCTATTCTAAGTTCTTAGTGAAAAACAACCATGTGACAGTTTTCAGGAAAATGTTAGAGAGGGTAATTAAAGAAGATTAGCTGAACAAGATATTACAGTGAATTATAAATACAGAAATCAAAACAATGTGGAAAACACAGAACATGGGGCAGAACAGAAAGAGACCCAAAACAAACTGAAATTTAAGACCCAAATACATATGTCAATTCTTAAAAACTAGACACCAGAGCAAATGCAAAATGATGATGATGGCTTTTGAAACCAGTGAAAGAAATCTGAATTATTCAATAAATATAATTGGGACAACTGGCTTGCCATTTTGGGAGGAAGAAAACTAGAGTCTTCATTTCTCATACAACACACACACAGATTAAATGTAAAAACAAAACAAAACACTAAAGAAATTTGGAAAAAAAGAAGAGCATTGAAAAATTATTTTGGAATGAAGACTTTTCCAGGTAAAGTACAAAACCCTGAAACCATAAAGGAAAAAACTAATATACATTACCCTTATACATAAAAAGTAAAAATTTCTATATAGCTCAAAATATTATATGCAAAAGCAAAGGCAAATCACAGATTGGGGAAAATATCTGCAATACATGTGACCAAAAAAGGGCATATTTGCTTCACATATGAGAGCTCTTATGAATAAGAAAATGATTAACAACCCAAAAGAAAAATGAGCAATGATTATACATGGGCAATTTACAGAAAGAGAGAAAGAAATAGCAAATATATATGGAAAAGACTCTAGACCCCACTTAGGAAAGGAAATGACAATTAAAGCAACAGTAAGATTCCCTGCTAGACTGGTAAAGACAAAAAATGTTGCTAATATGTGATGTTGCCAAGGCAATGGAGAAGCAGGCACCACCACACACTACTAGTAGGATATGGGGGTACAGCTCCATTAGAAGTCTTTCCAAGTTAAAAGGGAACATACCCTGTAACTCATTTTACTCAGATGTAAAATGTCAGCAATTTTACATCTGGGAGTCTATTTACAAACACATCCACAGATTACACAATGCTGTGTATGTGAAGACACTCATTGCTGCATTATTTGTTATAGTAAAGACTGGAAACAAGCTAAATATTCATTGGCAAGGAGCTAATGAAATAAACTATACTTGTCCATTCAATGGAATACTATGGAGTTGTTAAAATGTTACATCAAATGTGTTAATCTGAAAAGATTATCAAGCTTCTGTATGCTTAAATTAAAAAGGTGGTGAATATGATACCTAGTTTGCCCCCATGTATGTTTTTAATAAAGAGAAAAACATGCATGTGCATATGTATATGAACTTAATCTTTTTCAAATGGGTTTCCCCCCAAAGTTAATATTTATTTCTGAAAAGTAGGATGAAAGGTCGAAAGCAAAAGAGACCTGCTTTTCATTTTCCCCTTTTTTATATAGTTTGGATGTTTTTATCATGTGCTTTTATTTTTATAATGTACATATTTACATGCTCAACATCAGTCATGACTATATATGCATTAAGTGGTTTCTTTTTTTTTTTTAATGTTTTATTTATTTCTAGGAGAGAGAGACAGCGTGAGCAGGGGAGGGTCAGAGAGAGAGGGAGTCACAGACTGAAACAGGCTCCAGGCTCTGAGCTGGCAGTCAGCACAGAGCCCGACGCGGGGCTCGAACCCACAAACCACGAGATCATGACCTAAGCGAAAGTCGAAAAGTCAGACGCTTAACCGACTAAGCCACCCAGGCGCCCCTGCATTAAGTGATTTCTAAGTGTGATTTCAAGCATTGAATAGTCTTCCTCTGTGACATTTTATCTCTTGAGTATCTTGCCTAAATATCTCAGTCCTTTGGGAGAACCAACTCTTAGTTGGGATTTATAATGAGTAACCCTAACGTCTACAGTATTAGACACACCACTATAAGGAATGGTAAATCGGTGTCACTCGTGTGATTTACAATCAATCATTGTATCAATCATGATAATACAATCAATCATCCTGGTTGATTGTAGTGGCTTGAAGGATTTCGAGTCTGTGTCCTGGGTCAGTGAAAAGAAAGTTGAGATCAACTGAGAAGCTTTGTTCATGAAAAGGCTAAAAATAGAAGAGATGGTGGGCAGATGGGAATATTAACCCAGAGCTATGCCTTTGACAAGTCAGATCTGGCCTCACGAATGGAACTGGAAGCACGGTGAAGGAACAGGGCCAAATCTGAAAGCTGGAACTTTGGATACTCCCTTAGCTGGGGGTAGGAAAGGTGCTTTCCTGGGGCTGACTCCTGCAGGAGTCTTGTACTAGTCTGAAAAATGAGAAAGGTTGACAGGTTCCAGGGTATATCTTTAATGCCACATATAACAAACATCACGAGTGTAAATTATGTGTGAAATGAAGCTTTGAGCTGATGCTGTGAGAAATAAGTTATTTACAATCAGAGGGAAATTGAGTAATGGGGGAAAAGCAGCTCAGCAAAGATGTCAACCCCCTGGGTGTCCTTAGAATGACACTATTGTACTTGGTCTTCTGGGGAAGACTGGAAGAGAAAGCTACTTGTGGTTCTCTTCACTCCTGGAGTTCTCTCTTTCTCTCCAGAAGACTGTGCCGTAAGGTTTATTTACACAGAGAAGGCATAGGTCCAAAAGGAACACAAAACACAGAAGGAATATCTGGCTATTTCTGCCCTTAAGAAATTCAGTGAAAACTACTACATGGCAATGAGAAAGAATGAAATCTGGCCATTTGTAGCAACATGGGTGGAACTAGAGGGTGTTATGCTGAGCGAAATAAGTCAGGCAGAAAAGGACAAATACCATATGTTTGCACATATAGGAGGATTAGGAAGAACTTAACGGAGGACCATCGGGGAGAAAAAGGGGAAAAATAGCTGGGGAGAGGGAGGGAGGCAAACCATGAGAGACTCTTGAATACCAAGAACAAGCTGAGGACTGATGGGGGTGGGGGGGAGGGGAAGGGGAGTGAAGGGCATGGAGGAGGGCACTTGGTGGGATGAGCACTGGGTGTTATATGTAAACCAACTTGACAATAAACTAAAAAAAAAAAGAAATTCAATGAAAATCAGTGAGCCATCTGTGGAAAATAGGTGTTTCTCTTGGCCCCCTATTGCTATGAATTTCTTTTTATTGAAAACATTACTGAAATACATGACTATGTACCAGGCATTGGGTGTTAATGACTCTACTGGTAGTATCTCATTTAATCTGCACAAAAACCTTATTTCATAAATCTTAGGTTAAGGAATTACCCAAAGTCACACAGCTTGTAACTAAGTCGGCCTGACCGGAGAGCCCATCTCCCTAGCCACTATGCTACCTGCCTCTTTCCTTCGGACCCTTATGAAGTTGTATTCATCTTCTCTGATAGCCTCCTTCAGTCTTTTCCTGACTTTACTCTTTTGTTCTTTGAGCAACATCCTCCAAAACTCACACTTTTTCCTCCTCCATTATTAGGCCTAGTCAAGAAAGTAGAGTCTATGCAATATATCAATGTATCCATTGACACCCTTTTTAAAGAAAGCTGTGTAGCAATAAATGTTAATATCTCACATAAGAATACTCTAACACAGGGGCGCCTGGGTGGCTTAGTCGGTTAAGCGTCCGACTTTCGCTTAGGTCATGATCTCGCGGTTCATGGGTTCGGCCCCGCGTCGGGCTCTGTGCTGACTGCCAGCTCAGAGCCTGGAGCCTGTTTCAGTCTGTGACTCCCTCTCTCTCTGACCCTCCCCTGCTCATGTCTCTCTCTCTCTCTCTAGAAATAAATAAAAAACATTAAAAAAATTAAAAAAAAAAAAAAAAGAATACTCTAACACAGCAATTCCACGTACAAGTGTTTGCAGAAAACAATGCACAAAGATGTCCAATTCATCATGATCAGTAAACACTTTATCCATACTATAAAAGTTGAGGGGCGCCTGGGTGGCTTAGTCGGTTAAGCGTCCGACTTTCGCTTAGGTCATGATCTCGCGGTTCGTGGGTTCGAGCCCCGCGTCGGGCTCTGTGCTGACTGCCAGCTCAGAGCCTGGAGCCTGTTTCAGTCTGTGACTCCCTCTCTCTCTGACCCTCCCCTGCTCACACTGTTTCTCTCTCTCTCCTAGAAATAAATAAAAAACATTAAAAAAATTAAAAAAAAAAAAAAAAAGAATACTCTAACACAGCAATTCCACGTACAAGTGTTTGCAGAAAACAATGCACAAAGATGTCCAATTCATCATGATCAGTAAACACTTTATCCATACTATAAAAGTTGAGGGGCGCCTGGGTGGCTTAGTCGGTTAAGCGTCCGACTTTCGCTTAGGTCATGATCTCGTGGTTCGTGGGTTCGAGCCCCGCGTCGGGCTCTGTGGTGACTGCCAGCTCAGAGCCTGGAGCCTATTTCGGAGTCTGATTCCCTCTCTCTCTGACCCTCGCCTGCTCATGCTGTCTCTCTCTCTCTCTCCTAGAAATAAATAAAACATTTAAAAAAAAAAGTTGACAGATGCCCAACAATTGGGATTAAGCGTATTATGATACATGCAGATGCTAGAATTTTATGCTACCACTAAAAATGACCAGGTATATGTGTATCACAGAAAGATGTCAATGACATAGCACTGAGAGGAAAAACAGCAAGTTACAAAGAGTGTGCAGAATACAATCCCCTTAATGTAAAAGTTGTGGGTTTGGGGCATGTTTGCATACATAAAGAGCTATCTGGAAAGATGTTCTCCAAAATCCTAATAGTGCTCACTTCTGAGTCGTGAGTTTTGAGTAGCTTATCTTACGCTAGTATTTTTCTGTATTTTTCTAAATTGTGATGACTGTGTGCCATTTAAAAAATCAGAACAACAATGTAGACTATTTCCATCTGGGAGAGAAAAACACGTCAAGACAATGTACCACCCCTCAATGCTTGTACCACTGATGGCGGGTCAGTGTGGCTAAGTTTGGGAGGCATATGTGAAAGGAGGCCAGCTCCATACCAGACTTGGCATTTATAAAGAATTGCTGTTCAAATGAGATTACAGGTCTCAGGTCACAAATTGACGGTGCCCATTCAAACAGACGTCTTCACGAAGCTGTCCTCAGCAGCACCCAAACTTCCTTCTCTTGAAAAGAATGGGAAGGTCTCACCAAAAAGTCCTTTCCCAAACTGCTTGGGGATTTTCTTAGTTTCCTCTGTAGGACTCAGTCCAGCACCCTGTTTCCTAGGGGGGAGAGAGTGGTTCCACAGGACAAAGTCTCCTTCAGATAGTGGGATATTATGTAGAGAGCATCATTACGGGTCCATGTGGTAGCTTGGCTGGGCAGGGGGCGGTGGGCCTAACAATAATTATGGTCATATCCCCTTGTTTATAGAATCACAGAATTAAACGAAAACTCAGAAATGCTGTAAATCAACCTGCCACGTAACCAATGGGGATAGGAGGTCTTTCTCAAGGACACCCAAAACCCCAAACCTCTTGCCTGCTCACCATTTGTTTCTGATTTACATGTACCACTTTGTTGAATAGGACTTTATTATGCAGAAGGTGTTGCTTTTACATGTCCTTTTGCAAAGGGTAAGCCAAGATGTAAACCATTAACCAGAAGGCCTGAAGGACCTGGCAGTCTTTAGCAATATAACCCAAGAATATGCAGCAAGAGATGAGAAAGAGTCCCAGGTTGAAAAGGACTGAAGTTTAAATGTTCTTTTATGTTAAAAAGGTCTTAAAGTTGTAATACAAAATGAAAAGGACAGTAATACACTGGGGAAAAATACTTGCATCAAATTAAATAAATGCAGATTTCATATTTATACCATAGAAAGAACATCCTTTTTTAAGAAAAACATCAAGACTCCAATAGGTAAGTGGGCAGAAGCTATGAACAGAAAACTTATGTAACATTTTTCCTACCAAAATGAAAATAACCCAATTTTCTATTCTGGTTGTGAAAAAAGATACACTCTAAGGGCTTCTCAGCCTCGGCACTATTGACATTTTGAATTGCATAATTCTATGTTGGGGGAGGGGTGTCCCGTGCACTGTAAAATGTAAAATCTAACCCCTACATTCTAGTAGTAGCACCCCACGCCCTACCTGTGACTATGAAAAATGTTTCCAGACCTTGTCCAATGTCCCCTGGGGGGCAGAATTGTCCCTGGTTGAGAATGCTGTTCTAGGGAACAGACACAGAAAATTCTTCCTCCTTAGTTATCAATAACTTGTCACATTACAATGAAATTAAGAAACCTTCAAAAGGCTAATTGGCAAAATAAACTATTTAAAATTAGTTTAAATTGGCATTCGGCAATTTAATGTCTAAATGCCAATGGAGTTGTGATGAAATTGACACGTGTTCACTGCCGGTGGCATTGTATATTTTACACAGCCCTTTTACTGCAACGCAGTCGTGAACTGGAAGACTGGTTGTGCCCTTTGCCCTGCTGATCTCACTCCTACAAATTTATCCTAGGACATAACTGAACAAAAGCCAGTATGCATCAAGAAGTTCACTGGAGTGTTACTTGCAATAGCAACATTTTGATAGCAACCAAAATGTCCAACGTTAAAAAACCATTTTGGGTAAATTGTGGATCTTCCATTTGATGACATGGCCAATAAAAATGATAATTATGGTGATTATGTAGAGGTGACAAAGTTAAGACGAGGCAAAACAGGAATTGTATTATGTACAATGACTGAGATTTTATAAAAATGAGTGTGTTTCTTAAAAAGGACAAGATGGTGACATGTGCAAATGGAAACAGTTGTGTTAAGAGTACTAGGATCATGGGGCGCCTGGGTGGCTTAGTCGGTTAAGAGTCCGACTTTCGCTTAGGTCATGATCTCGCGGTTCGTGGGTTTGAGCCGCGCGTCGGGCTCTGTGCTGACTGCTAGCTCGGAGCCTGGATTCTGTTTCAGTCTGTGACTCCCTCTCTCCCTGACCCTCCCCTGCTCATGCTGTCTCTCTCTCTCTCCTAGAAATAAAAAAAAAAAAAAAAGAGTACTAGGATCATGGGTGGGTGTGATTTTTTAAAAATATTTTAAATGTAGTTATACTGCATATTTTTTTATTTAAAAACATAAGAAAATGGTCAAATGGAGATCTGAGTGAACTCCGGAGGAAAGTGAGGACAAGGACAGAGGTGATATCATTGAGCTAGAATCTGGGGGTCAAGTTTTAGTAAATCTTTTCATTTATCCTCCAAATGGGAACACTTTTAGAAGCGGAAAGAGCATGAGTAAGAATTATACCAGGACAACAGGTATGTGCTGGAACTGTCCCAGTACACGTCTTGTCACCCTTGATTTAAGGAAACCAAGGAAGGTGACCTGGGGCTCTTATAAAAATTCAAAAGTAAGCTAAAGTTCAGAGCCACGCAGAGTGGACTAGATTCCTAAGGACAAAATGCAATTTCCTGCAATGGAGGATCCTCTAACCAAAGTATTTTCTGGGTACTCGGCTGGTAAGAGAACATGCCTTGCCGCTAAAGGGGTGGAGTGGTCCAGAATATTATAAAAGCAAAGGCCATATTCCCAGTGCTAGATCCAATGTTAGCAGAAATGACTCATCTGCTCAACGAGTATGTATTAGCATCCTAGGTGCCAGGTATGGCTTGTTCTAGGCATTGAGAAAACAGCAGGGACAAGACAGAGTCCCTGATTTCATGGACCTTGCCTTCAACTATGTCACACTAGAAAACAGACAAATAGGGGCGCGGGGTGGCTCAGTCGGTTAAGCATCTGACTTTGGCTCAGGTCATGATCTCATCACTGATGAGTTCAATCCCCTTGTCGGGCTCTGTGCTGACAGCTCAGAGCCTGGAGCCTGCTTCCAATTCTGTCTCCCTCTCTCTCTGCCCCTCTCCCACCCACACTCTCTTTCTCTCAAAGATACATAAAAGTTAAAAAAATAATAATAATAAAAGAAAACAGGCAAATAAATGAATGGGCCCATCACATAAAGTGAAGAGTACTTCAGTGAAAATCAAATAGTGCCATGTTGAATGTAACTAAGGGACAGATGGAGTGGGGACAGTGAGCAAGGAAGGTCTGTCTGAAGCCCTGACAGGTAGTGGTCACAGAAGGAGACCAGGAGGATCAGAGGAAAGGGTGCTCAAGCAGAACCTTGAGGCCAAACTGTGTGGCCTGTCAAGGGTCAGAAAGATACCTTGTGGGACCGGGCCTCTGAGACAGTGAGAAGAAACTCAGGAAGGAGCACTCTGCAGGGAGCAGGAGCCAGATGGGGGTGGGTAGGGGTAGGGGCAGGGACCAGGGTGGGGGGAGTCAACAAAACTAACTCAGATCTGCCTGGGGGATATATCTGAACCTAAATTCTGATCTACGAAATGGGAAGAAATAGCGCCTCCCTGGGCTTTTCGACAGTTAAATGGCAGAGCAAATATAAAAGCAGAATGATATTACATTTGCTCTGTTTTGTTTTGCATTGAGGAGAAGGTTATATTTGTTCATTTGTTTAATGCAGAGTGCTTGGCATTTTCCTACAAGTCAATCAGATGAAGATATCAGATGTATTATTATGTATGAAAACATATATAATTATACTTTCCAGTTTATAAAAATTTAAGAGCATTGGCCTAGCTTTTCGAGTCTCCTTCATTTGGTATGGATGGGGAAAGTCAAGTTCCAGCTACAGAAATTATAGGCAGAGTTTCTAAAATGGTGTTCATTCTGCTACTCCCACTCATAGGTTCAGATTGTGGAACCAAAGTGTTGCTACATAGGGATTTGACCTGGGCTTTAAAAAAAAAAGTAAATCTCTTCCAGTCATTTGTAACTATCCTATTTATAAAGTAGAAGCTATAAAAGCTATTAAATGCTTGGTTAAACACTCCCTTGGAGATGTCATGAACATTACAAATTTACTTACTAGACTCTTCATCAGCAGGGTTTGGTAAATTATTACAGAGTTCGAGTTGGCAGTCAAGCAACATGATTTTATTGAACACTTACTATGTGCCGGGCACTGTCCTAGTCAACGATGGCAAAGCCGTGAAGGTGGTGATAGACCCTCATGGAACTCAACTATCTAAAGGGTAACTGGTTTAATCAAGTTATCATTAACGAGATTCGAATAGATGTCCTACCTCTGGCTCTTCCATCATAAAAATGAACTATTCCGGGCTACTTGAAATTGTTCTCACCAAATATAATGGCAATGGGATAGTAAGGCCTTGTCTTAAATAGGCATTTACTTTCAGAAAATACTTTCGACTTAGAAACACTCTCCCATCTCTCTAAAGTTATTTGTATTATGCTGCTTATACTATATATTATAAAATAAAAATATGTAATAAAAATATAAGTATATAAAATACATTTTAATAAAATTAAACACTGCCTATATTTATATTCTTACTTTTTTAAAATGTTTATTTATTTTTGAGGCAGAGAAAGACAGAACTTATGGCGGGAAGGGGCAGAGAGAGAGGGAGACACAGAATTTGAAGCAGGCTCCAGGCTCCGAGCTGTTAGCACAGAGCCCAACACTGGGCATGAACCCACGAACCATGAGATCATGACCTGAGCCAAAGTCAGAGGCTTAAGTGACTGAGCCACCCAAGTGCCCCTAATGTTACATTTAAAAAGAGAGGAATTAGCTATGAACATGATTCCCAAGCTAATTGCTCATTAAGCTCATCTGGGAAGCATTAAAATTTTTTTTCTTCATGTTTATTTATTTTTGAAGGAGAGAGAGGCAGAACATGGGTGGGGGAAGAGCAGAGAGAGAGGGAGACACAGAATCCGAAGCAGGCTCCAGGGTCTGAGCTAGCTATCAGCACAGAGGCCGACACAGGGTTCGAACCCACAAACTGTGAGGCTCATGACCTGAGCCGAAGTCAGACGCTCAACTGACTGAGCCACCCAGGCGCCCCTGGGAAGCACTTTTTAAGTTTATTTATTTTGGGAGAGACAGAGAGAGTGCAAGTGGGGGAGAGGCAGAGAGAGAGGGAGAGAGAATCCCAAGCAGTCTTTACATGGTTAGTGTGCAGAGCCCAGTGCATGGCTGGAACCCACAAAACAGAGATTCATGACCTAAGCCGAAATCAAGAGTCAGATGCTTAACCGACTGAGCCACCCAGGTGCCCCTGGGAAGCATTTTTAAAAGTCTTGATGCCTGAGACCCACTCCAGGACAATCCAATTGGAATCTCTCACAGGACTGAGAGATTTTTTTTTCAAACCATTAACATCTTACTTGACAAAACCAACAACTGGGACATTTCTAGAGCTTATAGTATATTTGATATAAAAATAGGGAGTTCTCCAAAATATGTATTAAAAATACAAAGTTTATGGATCTAAGGTACGCAGAAAATTTGTTTTACATTTCAGTCACCCAAAACAATAGCTTGTGGTCTCCTCCAGTTGCACACAGTGGGAGAGTTCTATGCCAGGAAAGGCCAGATCCGATGGCTACAGAACCAATGAGGACAGGCTGAGGGTGTCCTAAATGATGAATTTGAAACTGGCTTGTCATTTTACCAGGATAACCAGTGGTTGCAAACAAATTCTCATTAACTGTAGACCACCTGAATAAGCAGGCTTGATCCATGTGGACAGGTCTCTTATCTTGAGGATAACTGGATCGAGTAATAGCCCAAATTAACCAACCATTTCCTGCGACAGCTCCAACTTTGAAGGTGTTTTTTAAGCACCAGTGGGCTGACATTAATGGCATCTGTTCTGATTCAAGAGATAAAATAGCCTGTTGAGCCAAAAGATCATAAAACCAGATTGTTCCATTCTTCTCTGCAACCATCGGCTTAAATGATTTTCTAATGCTCTTCGGGTGACCTCAGTATGCAGCCAGGGGTGAGAACTGGGGAGCAGTGACATTTGAGGCCTGTCAGGTGCATGAGGTAGAATGTGTGGAGTGAGTTTGGTACAGTTGTGGGAGGTTTCTATCCAGACACTGTCCCAGAGGCCAGGCAGGTTTCAAAAAAAGGAAAAAAAATTTAAACCTTTGTGTTCATGGTAATTAGTGGTTGGTTGTTTTTTGGAATTGGGCTTGCTAGTGATAAACTTTCTGACTCTAGATACCAGTCAGGATTGCATTTTGCTACACGTAATAGAAGGGGTCCTATCACAAGGAATGTGAAGTAGACAGACTAGGGCTAGTGCAGCAATGTTATCAAAGACCTGAACTACTTCTCTCCCTGTGCAGGCATGTTCAGTATGTGGCTTTCATCCTCAAGGCTGCAAGATAGCTGCTGGACCTCCAGGCATCAATCTGTGTTGAGGGGGAGGGTGGCTTTTGTTCTGGTGAGGGTTTGCTTTTTCAATTAGAAAGGGAAGCTCCACCCCCAGAATCTACTTACACCTTTTTGGTCAGAATCTGTCATGTGGTCATGCCTAGCTGCAAGGAAAGCTGAGCATTTGGTGAATTCTTTTTCAAGCCTCTCTAGAGGAAAGCAAGGGGGAGTTTAGGATGCCAAGAAAGTTAAAATTTCTCCAGAATCAGACTTGTACATTATTCAGTGCAAGGACCTATGGTTTAGTGATTCCTCTTTTCTCTTCATTGGGTGAGGAACAGAAGTTGGGGCTACTTTCCCCAGATTGGCCACAGGAGTAGGCACACATCCTACCGTGGTTTTGGAAATGTCCTACCTGTCAGTTCGCAGACTTCTCCAGCAATGGTAGGCTCCACCCTGTATCTGCTTTTGGTGGACGGGGATTGGTAACTGTAGGAAACTGAACATAACTGGGTGTGAGAGATGAACTTCACACACTAATCTCATGCTTCAGTGTAGGTGAGGGCTAAAAGGTCACCCAATCAATAAACGAATACATGTTCTGTTGAGGAGGAACACACAGGGACTATTTTCACTCTTCTGGAAATTGTGATTAGAAAATTCAAGGAGAAGGTCAAGGCACTGAACCAGTAAACCAGAGCTGGCAGGAAGGACAGAGCCCTGCTTAGAATGCCTGGAGAGTCCCTGCCAAAGCCTTCGGCCAGAGCCTGTCCTTGGCCTTGGTCCTAACTGGCTTCCCTGCGGGTAAGGGAACTGCCTGGGGATTCCCCATCATTCAAGAGCTTTTTGAGTGACCCCCTTTCAGCCCCTCCAGTAGGGAATTTCCCAGAATGTTCCCACACCCCCACGAAGCCTCTTCACTAACCACCCCCGAGCTGCTTGTAGTTCATGATAAGGTTGGCATCAAGCAGCTTCACAGGTGAGGGTGAATTGTAAGCACTATCGCCTGGACTTGCAAGGAGTGGGAAAAGAGGCAAGATGAAATTGGAAAACCAACAGGGCTGAGGCCTCACGGGATAATTACCAAACATTATAAGATTTAAACAGATGTCAGAAGCAAGAGAAAATGGTGGGCACAGACTCTGAAGCCAGATTGCCTCATTCAAGTCCTGCTGCTACAACTTACAAGCTGTGTGACCTCGAACAGGCTACTTAACTTCTCTGTTACCTTAGGTTGTCCTCTTCTGTAAAATGTGTGTAATAACATTATCTACCATATAGGGTTGTGGCAAAGATTAAATATAGTAGTAACTAAAGTTCTTTAAAAAGTGATTGATACGTGGTACCATTCAATAAATAAATAAAATAAATGTTAGTTATTAAGTCAAGCTAGATAATTCTTTTAAAAATTTGATTTCCACTAATTTTTCTCCTATAAATTGTTTACATCCCTGTGCCGCCAACAACTTCTCCCTGACACTCACACACACCCCTTCCCGACAAGTAGGGGTTGGAGGTTCATACACTCAGGTAGTCAGTTCAGAGGCTGAAATATCCGAGAGTGGAAGAGGGCTTGGAGATCTTCTAAGCTAAGGGTTCCTTCTAATGGTTGTCCGTGTTCACTGCACATTAGAATCCCCTGGGGAACCTTTAACAACCCAGTGCCCAGGCGGCACCAGAGACTGCTTAAATCAGAACCAGGCACCAGTATTGGTAAAGCTCCCCTGGGGATCCCACTGATCTCCATGTGTGGCCAAGGTTGAGAATCAACGCTGTGGCTCAGTCTTCCCCTTCCAACAGGAACTGGGGCTCAGAGAGGGAAAAGCGAGTCATGGGGCTCACCCAGCCAGGACCCCGGTCCCCAGTCACTGCTGATGGAGCTCACTCTTGTTGTGTGTTCTGGACCTCACTCTGTGGAGGAAGATCTGTCCTTGAGTGAGCCCTCTAAAAGAGTGGCTGGAATGGAATACTAATGAGAAACAATGAAATCTGGCCATGTGCAGCAACATGGATGGACCTTGAAGGTGTTATGCTTAGCAAAGTAAGTCAGGCAGAGAAGGACAAATATCCTATGTCTGCACGTATAGGAGGATTAGGAGGAACTTAACTGAGGAACAAGGGGGAGAAGAAGGCAGGAAATGGTGGGGGAAAGGGAGAGAGGCAAACCATGAGAGACTCTTGAATGCTGATAAACAAACTGAGGACTGATGGATGTGGGGGGGGAGGGGGGGTGGGCATGGAGGAGGGCACTTGTGGGGATGAGCACTGGGTGTTATATGGAAACCAATTTGACAATAAACTATTTGTAAAAAAAAAATAAAAAAATAAATAAAAAATAAAAGAGTGGCCGGACAGATGATTCCCTCCCAACACTGGGCAGGAGGCCGATGAACAGCTCTGTGATTGGAAAGTGTGACTGACTCGGGCTTCCAATGTGGTGTCCAAAGATCACCGAAATCAAGACCTCATGTTCTCTTGGGAGACTGTAGGGCAGTTGAAGACTTCTTAGTGATCTCCAAAGGCCTTTGGTCACTTAAGTTACCAGTCTTCTTGGGGGAAGCATCAGGTGCTGGAAGAAGAATGGGGCTGAGGAAGGACAGCCCAGCTCTGCCCCTATGTGGTTGTCGGGCTCTGGGCGCATCGCACCAGTGTCTGAACCTCTGAGAAAATAAATGTCAAGGCAAATTCCAAAGCCCTTCCTCCTAGCGGCTGCTGCCACCAGCCTGTAATCGTTCTGAGGGGGTATTTGGGGTAGCTCTGTCCCAGGGTCTCAGTTGGCCTCATCTGAAAAGTAGGAATAATGGAAACAGCTGGCCTCAGCTTGTCCGTCTCGGGGTTACGTGAGGAGCCTGAAGGCTCTAAGTGAATTCCAAAAAGCAGAAAGCGGGTTACAGGGGAGCCCCGATGCCAGCTCACTCTCCCTGATCGCAGCAGAGGACGTGTGTGCGAGAGGCCAACATTTTCTTCCCAAATATGCTCCTCCCCTCCTCCCTCACCAGGTGCTAGATTTCTAGCTGCCACTGGAAGTTAAGGGAAGTCAGGGGACATGGGCATTGTACCTCCCAGTTAGCAGCCTTTGCCAGTCGTCCAGGTGTGAGTCCCTTCCAGGGCTTGACTGCCCCAGGGAGGGTCAGAGTGGACTGAGCGATAGCAGGTGGGGACGTGTTGGGAGGAGGCCCCAGATCAGCCACTTCCTTCTACAAGGGAAGTCAAACTCTTCCTCTCGCCGGTGTCTGGCTGGCTGCGCGGCCCCTGGGCTGGCAGCGCTGGCTTCTCTGGGGCCCTAGCAGGAAGCAGCCTTGCTTCCCAAGGTAACAATGAGTTTCTTGTCACAACGGTTTGTTTTATGGTTAGAGGCAGCCGCTGCTGTGAAGCCCCATCCTAGAGCCCTGGGATCTGCAAGGCAGGGGGGCAGGGAGAGAAAACCCTAGCGCTCGGCAGGGCTTGCTGGGGAGGAAGAGCTGGCTGTCACTTCCCGAAAGCTGGGCCTGCCTCTAGGCGGGGAGAAGGTCAGAGCGCGGTTGGTCCCTGCGGCCCGCCTACCCTACCCCTCCCTTCTGCCTCGGGGTTTGCCCAGGCTCTTCAGAGCACAGAGTTTACAGTAAACGTTGTCACCAGTGGAAACTCTCAGAGGGGGCGGGGAAAAGGGCTTGAGGAAGGGGCCAGGACTCCCGGCCCCCAGTTCCCGTCTTACCAACCACCCCCCTCCCAGTGTCATGTGTTGCTTTCTCTTACCTTTCGGTAAAGAGGGGATGCCCTGCCTCTGGGACGTGCCTGGAAACAACCAAATGGTAAGATAAGCGAGAGCCAGCCGTCCCTTGCATTAGAAGCCGGTGCCTCTGATGCCACTATCGTGGGTCTGAGGAGCCCACCCACCCCCACCCCATTTTAGAGATAGGAGTTTCCTTTGTACTGACCGAAGCACATTTTCTAGCTCAAAGCCGCATACAGGAAATGCCAGGCTGGGGCCGGGCTTGCTTACATCTGTCCTTCACAAACGGATGGAAGCTGGCTTGATGGGTAGGGCCAGTCATACACCCCTCTACCACTTAAAAAAGAAACCCCGGGCTCATGGAGGAAGGCCGTTGGCAGCATACCTAGCTCTCATTGTAGCTCATGCTCCTGATGGGTTATGTGGGCGTCTTTTACCTGGCAGATTAGCTTATAGCTGCCCACTGCCCACCATAATTGTGAGTCAACTTCTAGGCCAGCCATCTTCTAGCTGATGTCTTCAGCCAGTCAATCAACAGACATTTGAGTTCATAGTATATGTCAGGCACTTAAAAATTAGATGCTTCATTAGTGCTTGAGGAACTAAAACAAATCCAATATTGTATTTAACTCCTGTTTGCAAACTTGCCTGATCATCAGAATGACCAAGAGCACTTGTTAAAAATTCGGTGAGGGGCGCCTGGGTGGCTCAGTCAGTTGAGCGTTCGACTTCGGCTCAGGTCAAGATCTCCTGGTTCGTGGGTTTGAGCCCTGCGTCGGGCTCTGTGCTGATGGCCACCTCAGAGCCTGGAGCCTGTTTCAGATCCTGTATCTCTCTCTTTCTCTCTCTCTGACCCTCCCCTGCTCATGCTGTCTCTCTCTCTCTCAGAAATAAATAAAACAGTAAAAAAAAATTCAGTGTATTCCTGGGGTGCCCAGGTGGCTCAGCTGGTTAAGCACCCAACTTTGGCTCAGGTCAGGATCTTGAGGTTCATGAGTTCCGGCCCCACATCAGGCTCTGTGCTGACAGCTCAGAGCCTGGAGCTTGCTTTGGATTCTGGGTCTCCCTCTCTCTCAATCCCTCTCCCATGCATGCTCTGTTTTTCTCTCTCTCTCAAAAATAAATAAATAAACATTTAAAAAATTCAGTGAATTCCAACAATTCACCCCAAATCCCAAACCCATTCAGTTCAAATCTCTAGATTTCAAGAAGAGCCTGAAACTGTCACAAGCCTTTCTAATTCTAATGCCATGGCAAGCTTGGGAAACGCTGACCTATATCAAACAGAACTAGAAAAATTAAGATCCAGATGCCAGCTATTAGGTTGCTTTTTGAATCGAAATGTAATTTATTTGCATCTGCAGTGACATTTTCCCTTCTTCTGTGGCACCAATGATTATATTAGTCAACTTGCTTGATTGACTCAAGGAATGTGAACCTGAAAATCACACTGGAAATGTAATTCCCCGGGGTAGCATTGTTTTCCAGTAAATGCTAATTAGCAGAGTGGAATTGTTGATTAATTAATGATGTGATCAGTAATCAGTGCTCTTGACCCAGCGTTTGCCTGATGAACGTGTATCTATCTGATGGTGCTCCTAAGCAACAGGGGAAAGATGTTTCTGGAAAAAAGCTTGCACACATGGGTGGGACACACTCAGAGGGCTGTAAACCAGGCTCTTGGGTGAGCAGAATGGAATAGAATCAAACACTCTGGTGGATTTTGACCATTTGATTCTTGTAAAAACCCTAGGGTTCTAGAATGTTCTAGAATCTGTATAAGCAGACAATTAACCACGGACTCTGGAAGACTAAAAGTAGATGCAGGGAGCACCAGGAGAACTCGTGGTAGAACGTAGAGAGGAGAAGAGTGAAATCAGAATAAGCTGTTCTCACCTACTCTCTTCCATTTCTTCAGGCTCTAACCTGCCAACCAGTTTCCCATCACATACACTTGCCACTCTCAACCTACATACATACTCACAGAGACCCATGTACACACGCACACGCACACGCACAAAGGAGCATACTCACACCCATTTCTGTGTGTACCTCTGTTAGGTGGGACCATATGGAACCTCCATCTTTATAGGTCAAAACAGACAAATACCAGCAATTTCATAGGATCGACCTAGTATCTATGCACACACTTGCGTACAGAGATGCACCCACACTCACATATGACCACATGCAAATACATGTGCACATGTGCACACACACACACACGTGTGCAGAAACATTCACCGATGCCCATCCCCATGGCTTTGCTGGTGAGAACCTTATCTGGACTCCTCCTGTACCCCCTCCTCCGATCCTGTGCTTTCCTTGACACTAATCTCAGATGCTGACCTTTCTCCTCACAGGAGAGTGAAGACCTGGAGAAACAGAACGCGGCTCTGCGCAAGGAGATTAAGCAGCTCACAGAAGAGATGAAGTATTTCACGTCGGTGCTGAGCAGCCATGAGCCCCTGTGCTCAGTGCTGGCGGCCAGCACGCCTTCGCCCCCCGACGTGGTGTACAGCACCCATGCCTTCCACCAGCCTCATGTCAGCTCGCCTCGCTTCCAGCCCTGAGTTTTGAGAGGTGGTGGGGGGCAGATGGAGCCCCCCGCCCCCAGCTGGCCTGGCAGGCCTCAGGAGGGGTACACAGACTGTGGCCAGGCTGCCCTTGCCCCTCAGGGCATTCTCTCCTTCCAGAGACCTGGAGGCAGAGGCCTGGACAAGGATTGAGCACAAGACTGTACCGGTTGAGAGGGTGTGAGGTCACCCAGAAGCATGGCCGCCTGTCAGCATGTGCTGGGCCCCCATGTGTACAGGAGGCCCAATCCAGAGTTAAATCCGACATGATGCCCAAGTCCCATGGCACAGAGGGAGGAGGGCAGAGCAGGGTATGGTTATTTTTCTAAATAAATTTCTTAAAAGAAACCAGTTTAGCAAGCAATTCTCTTTCTTTTACACAGTCCCTTGAAAGTCTGGGTTCTGTGTGGTGGGGGCCTTCTTTTGTTTTTGGTCTCAAGAGTCCTTAAAGTTCTGGCGACCCTGCTAATCTTTCTTCTTGTCCATGGTTTGGAAGAAAACACCCTACTTGGGAAGCTGGGTGTTTTTGATGTTTAATTTTTTTAATGTTAAATTAGAGACAGAGTGTGAGTGGGGGAGGAGCAGAGAGAGGGAGACACAGAACTCGAAGCAGGCTCCAGACTCCGAGCTGTCAGCATAGAGCCCGACATGGGGCTCGAACCGATGAACCGTGAGATCATGACCTGAGCAGGAGTCGGGCACTCAACCCACCGAGCCACCCAGGAGCCCCGAGCTGGGTTTTTTCAAAGCATCTTCAATCCTCCCTGTAGGTGTTTTCTTGGTTTCCCTCCCCCAGTCACCTCACCATGATCTTCCCACCTTCCATTCCTCACTGCCTCACCTTCCTGGATTGTCAGCGGGCCATTCTCCAGACAATGGAGAAAGACCGTGCAAGCTGCCATTCAGAGGAATGGTCATTCAGGCTGATACTATCACCTCCACGACTACACTTCCTCTGCTCCTCACAGCCAGCCAGCCTTGGGTGGCGCTGCATGCCAGGCCCCGTGCAAGGTGTTCTAGTAACTCAAGGGCAACAGGGAAAGTGCTGCCTCATGCTCTCAAGGGGCAGCACTTGGCTTAGGTCCATGGGGAGCTTCCTGCAAATGGACCTACACATTCTGTTAGACTCTACCTCCCTTGAGAAGCTGCGATAAAGCTCACATAGCTTTGCCTGTCTCCACTGGGCTCCACAGGCCGCCATTTTGAGCACAGTTTGAGGGGCAGTAGTGCCTCATTGACACAGAGTTGTCCTCAGGTCTTCAAACCTACTGGTTTTGGCAGAGGCTGAAACCAGCATATTCCGGTTCCCCTGCTCTCATAGGTCCCTAGGTGGAGTGCCCGCTGGCCTGCACGCTGCAGCCCCACCCCACCGTGGGGACTCCCCACACACGCAGCCTCTGTTGAGTCAGTTGGAGGCAGTGGTGACAGGGATTGCCGTGGGGGGTGTCTGGTTCAGCCCCTTCCACAGCCATCTCAAGTTCACCTCTTGGGCCTTCAGAGGGACTACCACTGCCCATGGTCTC
Source organism: Proteles cristata cristata (assembly GCA_017311185.1). Classification (NCBI taxonomy): domain Eukaryota; kingdom Metazoa; phylum Chordata; class Mammalia; order Carnivora; family Hyaenidae; genus Proteles; species Proteles cristata. The sequence continues at coordinate 348,739 of JAESUZ010002877.1, read as the reverse complement.
CCTGTTGGCACTCATCTTGGGATGTGGTGACCCCAGGGAAACAGAGGAGCGGCTCCTCCTCAGCCTGCTGGCCCACAGCTCTGGCTGGCTTGATGCAAGTTCTCAGTGCTGGGCCTCCCCCGCCCATCTCTCCTTCCCGCTGGGGTCATGCTGGTGTGGGGCTACGGTGACTGCCGAGCTCTGCAGAGGGCTGGGAAAGCAGCATCCCAGCACATGGTCACCTGACCTTCTTGGGGCCTCTCTGTGGGAGGAATCTAACCCAAGGGCCTCTGAAGCTACATTGCCACTATCGGGCCCCTCCACCCTGCAGCCGATGCCCGCGGATGCCCAGAGTGTGGGAACTGCACTCACAGCCTGCCCGGCGGCAGCTCAGAAGACCTTCCCCAGCTCTTAGCAGAATCTAACATTTTAATCTTTGGTCTCCTAACAAAACTTGGTAAATGGGGCTTCCTCTTCCTACATGGACTCAGTGTGGGCTAAAGGTTATGTGATGAGGGGCTGGGGCAACGAGGATTTGTCTCATCAGTTTCCTCTCGGCCTGGGCAGAGCGAAGAAGCCAGCGGTTACTCCAGACATTACATGCATCGTATAGGATTCATTTTTCTTTCACATTCTTAGGAAGCAGAACTATAGGCCCTGCTTTCTTTACCGCCAGCTCCACCAAGGCCTGGCCTCTCATGGGAGGTTGGGGCAGGCTTCCTTCCAATCAGAGACTTTCCTCCCCACCCTGTCCCCTCTCTAGCACTGTGATTTTCCCCCAGAAACCCCCACAGAAAGCACATGACCTGTGCTGAACATCTACTGAATGACATTCAGGGCCCGAACCAGAAAATGCAGAGCTCACGTGCACAGTTCCCATCTCTGGACGAAGATGGCTCTTCCTCTTTCATTCTGCACTTTCTAATGACCCCAGGCAGTTCCGCTTCTCCTTTCTAATCAGTCTGGTCAAGAAAGCATCAGGCTGAGAGCCTAGGGTGAGTGCTAGTGCTGACTCCATCTCCGCATAGGAAACCCGGAGGAGCAGCTGTGAATAAATTCCGACTTGCAGAGCTCCCACCATGGATCCCACCCGCCAGCTCTGTTCCAGCCTCCTATGCATGATAGGGGTTGCTGCCTCCAGCTGGTGGGCCACAGACACATTGCTCAAATGCCGCCATGGCTCAGGCAGGCAATGCAGATGCATGGGCTCAGCACCCGTAGGGCAGTTGGGAGTGGCGGGGAGTGTGGCAAACTGAGCAGGGAGTGCTTGTCCAGCTAAAGTGGGCAGCATGGTGACAGGTGCAAGTTCAGGCGAGTTCAGTGTTGCTATACCTTGCAATGTGTCAAGAAAAGCCCAAATCAGAATTTATCCATGAAATCTCCCAATTTTCTTCTTCTTCTTCTTCTTTTAATGCTAATTTATTTTTGAGAGAGAGAGAGAGAGAGAGCACAAGCAGCGGGAGAGCAAAGAGAGAGGGGGACAGAGGAGCCAAAGCAGGCTCCACGCTTGACATCAGAGAGCCTGATGCGGGGCTCGAACTCGAGAACCGTGAGATCATGACCTGAGCCGAAGTGGGATGCTTAACCAACTGAGCCACCCAGGTGCCCCAAAACCTCTCAATTTTCAAAACGCTCTGCAGACCAAACAAAATATGTTTGTGGAGTGGGCTGGCTCCTAGTATTTGCAGGGCCCAGGGCAAAAATACAAACAGAGGCCACATAGCGTATGTCTAAGTGTTTACACCTTATAAATCTAGCTTACAAAATATATTAACTATGGCAAGCAAAATATGTTCTCTTCTCCTACAAATATATCTGTATCACAACCTGAAAGGCTAGGTTTGAATTTAGAATTCTTGGGATGCTTCAGGATGTTGTATTAGCATAAGGTAGCAAAGGAACAAACAGCCCCAAGACTGCAGCCTCTCCTCTTCCTGTCCCTCCCCCCGCACCCCCTTAGCAGCCTCACGCTCATGTTGGCACACCTACCAGCCTGCGAGACTCGGTTCCACCCACACCCCTCTCCCTTGGGAGACAGCCATCCCTTGGCCATCCCTAGGGTCCAAGAGGGCATTTACCAGTGGTGTGGTCTGCCCTGAAGAAGTATCTGGAGAGAGGCCCACAGCTCCTGGAAGCCAGCTTAGGGCCACTCAGGTAGGGGATTCTGGTGTCCTGGGCGTAGTTTAAAAGGGGACAGAGGGCCTTAGGTAGGCATGACCCCATGGGTCTAAGAACTCTTTGCCCCATGAGAAAGAGACTAGCTGGAGGCCCAGTGCCAGTTCCTGATAGTCCAGAATTAGGGACCTCTTCTGCCCGGGTCTGTGGGGGGTTTCTCAGGTGGCACTGGAGAGGTTTGCCAGCTGTAACTCTGCTCTTGACCAATGAGGTCTCCCTGGAAAGTCCAGGCTAAGGGAAGGCTCCATGCAGCAAGAAATGGGCACATGACAGCAGCAGCATTGTCTGTGACTTTGACATGCGCGTTCCCAGGGAACATTTATTTCCCCACCTGCCACCCTCTGTGTTTGTCTCTTACTAGTAGTGTTACTCCCTGAGTTAGAGTCAACACAAATTACAGTAAAGCCAGATTTTTAGTCTTCGGGTTCAGAAGTGTGGGTGGGGAGAGAAAGGGAGGCAAAGTCAACTCAAAGGTCATGGGGTTGCCATCTGCTGGACCCAAACTTACCAGCAGTGTTTATTAATACCTCCAACCAAGGTCCCAGAGTGGCTGCAGCTTTACAGTAAAGGAGGTGAGCCAGCTGCATGTCCCACTTGTTTTCAGGACAGACATGCTCTTCCTCTGTGCCCCACCCCCAGCCTCTTTCCCCCTCACAGGTCTCAGTGCCCCAAATTCCCACTGGGCAGGAATTCCAAGGGAGGAAAAGGGCTAGTAAATTAAGACCAACACTAAGGTGGAGGCACCTAAGAGAGTAATGCCTGATCCAAAGGAGTGAATGCCTAAATGGTGGTATTTTAGGCTTTGGAGCAAGTGGGTAGAGCAGATATTTAATGGAATTGTTGCCATGTGGATGGCCAGGTACTGCACTGGCCTCATATAGGTCTCAGGGAAACAGGAAATGAGGATAAGAACAGAGACATCCCTCCTAAAAATCTTGTTTCTCGGGGCGCCTGGGTGGCTCAGTCGGCTAAGCGTCCGACTGTGGCTCAGGTCATGATCTCGTGGTTCATGGGTTCGAGCCCTGTGTCGGACTCTGTGCTGACAGCTAGCTCAGAGCCTGGAGGCTGTTTCAGATTCTGTATTGCCCTCTCTCTCTGACCCTCCCCTGCTCATGCTCTCTCTCTCTCTCTCTCTCTCTCTCAGAAATAAATAAAACATTAAAAAAAAATCTTGTTTCTCAACTGTTCCATATATCATTCAGCTAATCTATTTCTAGGAAAAAAGACTAAAAACTTGATCTTGGCTTAATGACTCTACAAGCAGGCAGAGATAAGAAGCTCCCTTTCAGAGGAATTTACTTGGGCAGTGTTCACAGATGAATTCCATTGCTGCCTGGGAGCTTCGTCCGGCTCCTTCAGGAAGATTACTGGTGAGAGACTGCTGAGCTTGTCACTATCCATAGAAATGAAGATTAGGAGGAGCGGCAAGAACTGCAAATCGACCTCTCAAAGCCATTCCTCCCCTTTTTCTTTTCTACAAAATTCTCATGTTGTCTAGTATGGTAACGTGCCCAGCTAGGAAAGATTGCATTTCCCAGACTCCCCTGCAGCGAGGAATGGCCATGTGGCACAGACCAATGAGATAGAAGCAAAAGTTGCTGGCTGGGCTTACGGGAAAGCTCTATAACAGGTGGGCCCCTCTCAGGGCGCCTGGGTGGCTCAGTGGGGCAAGCGTCTAATTCTGTCTCATGCAGGAGCCAAGAGAACAAATGACCAAACAAGGAATTTAAACCATTCCCCCAACTCTGTGGTTCTCAACGAGGGGTGATTTTGTCCCTCAGGGGTTATTTGGCAATATCTGGAGACATGTTGCTCCAAATTGGTTGCTCCAATTTGGGAGACAGGTGATGAACAGAGGTGAGGGATGCTGCTAAACTTGCTATGCTGCACAGGACAGACTCCACACGTAGAATCATCTGGCCCCAGTGTCAGCAGCAGAGACTGAAAGACCCAGCAGGTAGCCCTCGTTGCTTCCGGACCAGTAGACCTCAGCCTGCTCACCTGTCCTGGCACCTTTCTCCACCCCTCTTCTCTTGGGAACAAGCCCGTGGAGTGGGCAGGCTGAAAAGTTCATGTTTGGGGCTGTATTTGACATTTTCCTTCTGCCACTTTGCTCTTTCTCTGTGCTATTTCCCTCTGCGCAGAATTGCTCTGTCATGTTTTCAGTGGTTCTTGAGGTAGGGCCCAGGAATCTTCTCGATTTTTAATAAGATTCCCTGGTGGTTCTGATCCAAGCGGCATGAGCTGAAAGGCTTTATTAAATCACAATTGTTTTTTTGAAATTCTACCCACTTTGTAAAATCCATCTCAATCGTCACAGTGCCTTCCTGGAATGCAGGGTGACCTTAGGTGACACTTGGGTAACACAGATTTTCTTCAATCAGTATATATTTATCCTAATAAATTCAGTGGTTTTCCATTTATCATAATGATATATGTTCCTTTACTGCTAAATTTACTTTCAGGAAAAAGTGAATTGATTAAAAGATACATATGCTGGGACGCCTGGGTGTCTCATTCAGTTAAGTGTCAGACTTTAGCTCAGGTCCTGATCTTGCGGTTTGTGAGTTTGAGCCCCGCTGGGCTCTGTGCTGACAGCTCAGAGCCTGGATCCTGCTTTGGATTCTATGTCTCCCTCTGTCTCTCTGCCCCTCCCCTGCTCATGCTCTCTCTATCTCTCAAAGATAAAAAAGAAAAACATTAAAAAAATAAGAAACATATGCTAAAAACTGCTTAATTTAGGAAACATTGCTTTTGCTAATGGACACAGTATATAAATATCTGCTTGGCTTTCTATCTCGTTGCTTTTTAATGTGCATAGAAGACAAGGAAGAAGGGGTGTAAAAGAGACATGAATAAAACCTCCACGTTGGCCAAAATGAAGATCAGTTACAGTCTTCTTTTGTTTAAAAATACATATATTTAGATTTTTAAAGCCTGCCAAATACAGGGTATAAATACTACAGTTTGGAAGCCCAGGAGCATCCCTGAAAGTTCCCCCTTTTGTTTTCTCTAGAGAACATCTATTCTGAAAAGTGAAAAGCATCATATCTCATTTCCCTATCTTGCGGCATTTTAAGAAACTGACACTAAACTTTCCAAACCATCTTGCAGTGTGCAGAGACAAAGGTCCCCATTCCTGGAGATCGGTTCTTCATTGCTGTGACATCCGAGCAGTAAAGTCAGGTTGAAAGTCACATCAGTACCAGTCCACACCCTGCCCCACCCCCACCCCCCAGCCATTAGCACCTCTTCCCTAAATGAAGTCAGCATTATTCACATCAAATGCTTATCAGTGGCTTGCTGGCACACAGCACTGCACGCAGGATTTGGGTTTAAGAGTTACTTAAGGTGACCACTGAGGTGAAGACCTAAATCCTGGCTGGGACCCTGGAGACCTTATACCCTCTGCACCTCAGCTCACCTCATGCCACTCTCATTTCCTCTGTGCTGGCTTCTGTCCCTTCCTCTCATTCTCTGCGCTCCCTCACCCTTCAGAATCTTGCTCATGCATTCAATCTCAGCTGATCTGCTCTTTATCCTGTACTCCCCCCACCCCCATCTGGTTAACTCCTACCTCTTCTTCGAATATCAGTGTAGGGAAGTTTTGCCCGATTCCCGGACTACATCAGATAGATCCCCACTATCACATGGTTTCGGGACACCATGTACCCTTCTGTCACAGCCATTAACAGACTGGAATCCCACATTTAACTGTGTGATTATTTGGTTAATAGAATAAATACGGGACACACACCTCTGAGGGAGCCGTAGATAACTTCAACCTGAAGCACACAAGCCTTGAGAATATGATAGATGCTTTATTCATTCCTTCTTTCCTTCCTTCCTTTATCAAACCAACAAATATCAAGAGTCTGCTGTGCTGGGCACTAGGGATACAGAAATAATCAAGACAGAAACAATCTCGACCTTTGTTCATAGTGCACGGCCTATTAACAGCCATTTGATTGGCCACCATTAGCCACCATTGGTGGTTTTGTCCATGGTATGGGTGGATGTCTTGTCTTTATCACTGTCTTTCCATGGTCTTGGGAGAAAACAACATGGCTGTCATGGTTGAGGCTCCAGTTGAAGAGGCTGCTTGGAAATGTGTCTGTTTCCTCTTTGGGTCAGAGGATAGGTTCATGGAGAGAGAGAGAGAGAGGTGGGGAGGGGAGGGCATAGAGAGCCAGTTAGACAGGCAGGTCGGTCAACTTCTAATGTACATTATCAAGGAAACAGGACTTTGAGGAATAGGACAGAGACTGAGAGGGTGGAGAGAGGCTAATCTCCTTTTCCAGAGCCCTGCTCAGGACTCCACCTTGCTTTTACTTTAATTCTGGTCCTTGCCTCTGTCTGATTGGTGACATCTAGACACAAGACTAAAACCTAGATGACAGTGTGACTCAAGAGACATAGATCACTACCCTTACCTCCGCTAGTCCCGCCTGGACTCTGCCCCAATCTCTATCACCTCCATGGGAACAAACCCCTTCCCTTGATTCCTGCTTTTATTTATTTATTTTTTAATTTAATGTTTTTTATTTATTTCTAGGAGAGAGAGAGAGAGGAGAGAGAGAGAGATAGCATGAGCAGGGGAGGGTCAGAGAGAGAGGGAGTCACAGACTGAAACAGGCTCCAGGCTCCGAGCTGGCAGTCAGCACAGAGCCCGACGCGGGGCTCGAACCCACGAACCGCGAGATCATGACCCAAGCAAAAGTCGGACGCTTAAGCGACTAAGCCACCCAGGCGCCCCCCGTGATTCCTGCTTTTAAAAGATCTGATTGATGCTTACAGTCTCTACGTTGGGCAAATTTTTATTTTGTTACTCATATTCCATTGTCAGAATAAGAATTGTCTTGGCTTATAGATTCCTAGAAGGCAGGCGCTGTGTTTCATTCATTCCTTCATCCATTCATCCTTCTCTCTTTCATTCAGTCAACAAATAGTTACTGAATTCCTACTGTGTGGCAGGTCCTGTGCTACTGTGCATGGGGCTGAGAATTCAAACATGAACAAAACCTCTGTGATCCCTGCACTCATAGAACCTTATAGGTTGATCTGGTAGCTTCCAAGGAGGCTACACATAGTGCTAGGATGAGGCTCTGGTTCTGTCTGGGTCTAACCCCTGGAGGCCAAAGGCAGGTGTTTCTGGTTTGTTTGTTTTTTTTTTTTTTTAATGCTTTACCTACTTCTGAAAGAGAGAGAGAGAGACCGCGTGAGCAGGGGAGGGTCAGAGAGAGACGGAGACACAGAATCTGAAACAGGCTCTAGGCTCTGAGATAGCACAGAGCCCGACATGGGGCTCAAACCCACAAACTGTGAGATCATGACCTGAGCCAAAGTCAGCCGCCTAACCGACTAAGCCACCCAGGTGCCCCAAAGGCAGGTGTTTCTGAACTGTCACCTGAAACTAGCATGCAGGCAATTAGAGGAATCTTTTTTTTTTTTTTTTGCCACTTAGAATCCATGCCTCCTCCTCTTGGCAATCACCCTACGTTCTGTTTCAATGAGTACAGCTATCAGTCAGGTGCCCTGCCTTATCTGGCCAAGGTGCAATCATGTGACCCAGGCTGGGCCAAACAGCCTCATTCCGGGTATTTTGACTCCTATTTTTTTTTTTCAAATGGAATTTATAAAAGTTTTTATTTACTCACATGTCTTTTTTAAAAAAAATTTTAGTGTTTATTTATTTTTGAGAGAGAGACAGAGCACAAGTGCAGGAGGGGCAGAGACAGAGAGGGAGACACAGAATCTGAAACAGGCTCCAGGCTCTGAGCTGTCAGCACAGAGCCTGACACGGGGCTCGAACTTGGGAAAGGCGAGATCATGACCTGAGCTAAAGTCAGATGCTTAACTGCCTGAGCCACCCAGGTGCCCTTATTTACTTACATTTCTAGCTTAATGATGTGATTAGTACAAGTCAAAAGTCATTACATTAAAATTATATAGTAAAAAATCATGATCTTTAAGCCAGTACCAAAAATAATGCAAATCCAAATAATCGAACTGTTATCACATTGGTACTAGACTACTCAATCCATTTTGCTGTATCAGGCTGAGAATTTGACTCTTGAACACAGCAAAGGGAAGCCCCAAAATATTATGGGAGCCCTCCCCTCTGACTGTGAAGCCCTGGCCAGAGAATTCCTGTCGTGGAAAACTGTCCTAGCTCCTTCCTTATTCTGAGCCTTGTTCTCCAGCCTTTTCTTTGGATTCTGTGGGCCACAAGATATTCTCCCAGCAAATTTGCTTCCTGCTTAAGCCAGCCCAGTCAGACTAAGCTTCTATTCAGAAATGATGAATCAGACCAGAAGTGGGGGCCACTGGATCCGAATCTCAGGGGAGAGCAGGAGGAGACTGATTTCCAAGAGGATTCTGGGATACCCTGTGCTCTGTCAGAACTTGGACATGCAGCCAGAATTGCACCAGCCTCTAGCATGCCTGACCTGGATGTGACTCATTACTGCTTCTGCAAGCGCCCCAGGCTGTAATTTGAAAACCATCACTGGGAGTCATAACTTACCCTCCAGACAGCACTCTCCATCCCCACTGGTCCTTTGTATATGGAGCCCAGTCAACCTGCTCAGAGGCCGCATTCAAAATGGTAGGCCAGGGGCGCCTGGATGGCTTAGTCGGTTAAGCGTCCGACTTTCGCTTAGGTCATGATCTCGCGGTTCATGGGTTCGAGCCCCGTGTCGGGCTCTGTGCTGACTGCCAGCTCAGAGCCTGGAGCCTGTTTCAGTCTGTGACTCCTCTCTCTGACCCTCCCCTGCTCACGCTGTCTCTCTCTCTCTCTCTCTCTCTCTCTCAGAAATAAATAAAACATTAAAAAAACCCAAAAAAACAAAAAAACAAAATGGTAGGCCAGGTCCCGGCCAATCAGAATGGATGCTGGAGTTTGGAGGGGCGCTAGGGCAGAAGCCACTGAGCAGCCAGAATGTAAATATTTTAATATTTTAAAGACCATTTTCATTACATTTGGGTGCATGACAGTTGGGTATCAATTCAGCACCTTCAGGACTATAAGTACCTCTGAGGGCAGACTCTGTCCTACGTTTATAACTCTGTTCTCCTCAACCTTTGTCCCCTGCTTGTTCCTGCCTGACCAAGGGCTTTACACAGAGCAGTGGTTACTTTTCACTTTAAAAAGTAAAAATCCCCTCCGTCCCCCATCAAAAGTAAAAATCCCAAAGTAGAAGAAAGAAAATGAAGAGGAAGAGAAGAGGTGGAGAAGGGGAGGAAGGGGAAACGTCAGGTCTGTTCTAGAAAAATCACTCTGTGAACCCTCCCCCTCCCTCCCACTCTGCCACCCTGAAATGTTTATCTGCATGTTCATTTTAAATAAGCATCAGGGGCACCCTTGAAAGAGGAAAAAAGGTGCAAAATAAGGGTGATTCATGAAAGAGTAAGAGGACCATGCTTTTCAATCTCTTGGGAGCAGGGGTGATATTAGCTACCATTTATCAAACATCTGCCTCATTTTCTGTTCACTTTATTGTTTCAGGAACTATTGTCATCCCCATTTAACAGATAAAGAAACAGACTCAAAACAGGGGCACCCTGCTGGCTCAGTGGGTGGAGCATGTCAGTCTTAATCTCAGGGTTGTGGGTTCAAGCCCTGCATTGGATGTGGAGATTACTTAAAACTAAAGTTGTTTTTTTGTTTTCTTTTGTTTTGTTTTTTGTTTTAAAATTTTTTTAAATGTTTACTTATTTTTGAGAGAGAGCGAGAAAGACAGAGCGCAAGCAGGAGAGAGAGAGACAGACAGACAGACAGACAGACACACACACACACACACACACACACACACACACACACACACAGAATCCCCACGCAGTCTTCAGGCTCTGAGCTGTCAGCACAGCGGCCCACACAGGGCTTGAACTCACAAACGGAACCGGGAGATCATGATCTGAACCAAAGTCCGACGTTTAACCAACCGAGCCACCCAGGCGCCCCAAAGCGAAAATCTTAAAAAGAAAAAAAAAAAAAAGTTAAACGGCTTGTTCAAGGTCGCTCAGTCAGGGGGTGGAGATGGGATTCAAACCCGCCTGTTTTGCTTCCAAACCTGGCACCTGATACCAAGCTTGAGTGCCGAGGGGAGTTTCTGAAGTCCCAGGTTACTGCCAGGAATGTGGGGACAGCAGCCTAAGTTGGTGGTGCCATCTAGTGGCTAAGCAGAGAGAGCTGTGGAGACCAACCCCCTTTTTCCTTCCAGGTTCTGGTTCTGTCCCAACTTCTCAGTTAAGAGAAACCCAAGCAGTTTGAGTTCTACCTCTGGTAGCCAGCCATGATGGGCGTGGGCAGTATCCCAGAGCATAGGTGTGAAGAAACATTTGCGGAATTAATGAATGACCAGGGGTGCGTATCTCTACGGTTCTGGGGATCCGCCTGATCTCCATAGACAGAGGACACTGCTGTACCGATCAGTGTTGACAACATCCTGGTCTACGGCCAGGACTTCTGTCTCGGTGTGAGTCCTGCACGATCCCTTTCACTGAGCACCTACTAGGTCCTTCCTGCCATGTTAAGCAGTTTGACTCGCATTGTTTAGTTTCATCCAAGACCCAAAGGGATCAGCGCAGCATGCCCAAGGTCATTAGACTCGAACCCAGATCCTCAGGCTGCAAGTGCAGAGATCTTCCTGTTCCACCATACTGCCTTGCCACCAGTTCGACTCACCCTAGGAAACCTTGTTTTTGTCAGCCTAGTCATCCAGATGTGATGACTCAAGAGTCAATGTGGGGCTGTCACGGAGAGAAGGGCCTGTGTCAGCACAGCGGCTTTCCTGACCTTTAAGGCAGCGAGGGGTTACTTCAATCTGAAACGTGTGGCTGGGGAGTGATTTTAGTCTCAGCCATGTGCAGGGGCCCAGGGCCGGCCGCCCCGAAGTGCACACTGATTACTTTGAACCGAAGATACCTCAGAAACTGCCAGTATAAGGACACTCAGACCCACCTCTGTCCCCCTGAAAGCAGGAAATCAATCTCCCATATGAAAAATATCCTCCCGGTATGAAGAAGTACAAAGACACCCTTATCACCAGAGAAAGGGAATTTTAAAGTCCAGAAAGCTGCAGAAATAAACCTTGTTACTTTTTTTTTTTTTTTACCAGTCTACTTCCTCAGACCCAATTCTGCTTAGAATTTAATCAAAGCTCCCAAACACCTGTTTTCTTTATTCTGTAAATTCTTCAAACATCTATTGTCTCTTTGTCTAAAAGGCCTTTGTGTAAAGGCCTTCGTCATGTCTTTGGGTCTCAATTTCATTATTGGGTTTCTGTGCACAAGTCATAAAACTTTGTCCTTTCTTCCTGCGAATCTGTCTCATGTAAACTGAATTCTTAGTCCAGCTGGAAGACCTTGAAGGGTAGAAGAGGAATGCTCCTTCCCCTACACAGAATAGAACATACTGTCTGGTCAGATAAGCAGAAGCAACCCCCACTCCCTATGCTCCACGGCTCTTGCTGGGTTTTCTTCCCAATGTAAGGTCACCTGCAACATGGAAGCCAGAAACTACATTTTCCTTTTAGAGTCAGTTCTTGGAATCTCACTGCAAATGGAGAGAGAAGAGAGGGTCACCTTCTGGAAGGCAGGATGTTCTCACCAAGTAGGTGCTTCACTTTGCTCAAAGCTAATCCAGAAACTTCTCTGTTTAACCCTCAAAGGTTGTCTCCAAGGTGCATCATTTGTGTCAGGAGATCCACTTGAGATTATGTGCCACCTAAACTGGGTTGCCCAGTGATGAAATAAACATAACAGAACCCCATGCATCAGTGAGGGCAGATACTAAGCTAGTGAAATCCAACAAAATAGACGGTTTTCACCTGAACTATCTAGCTTACCCATCTAAGCTGCTGATCAGACTGCTTTCAGGATCTGATGAAAACCACGGACCACCTCCCCCTTTCCTTCACGAAATGTATAAATACTCATCAAATTTGGATGATATGATTTCAGGGATTCATGGACTCCTGAAATCCATCCATAGACTCCAAGGTAAAAACCTTTCATCAGTCAACACAGCAAGTACCCAAAACTCAAGAAACACATCTGCTGGTAGAGACTGTAGTCCATGGCGTGTAGCATTGAATTGGAAGTCAGAAGTTCTCGTCAGTTGTCATAATCTAGCGAGCCAGAAGATTTTCATATTTGCAAGAAGTAAATCCACTTGGCATGAAGCAGAATGTTTGACTCAAAGGACATTCAGATGGGCGACTCTGATACAATGTGTCATCAGTGGTGAGAAGGATGGGGGTAAGGACTGGACAAAGTTCAGGGATGGAATGAGGATGTATGTTAGAAACATTACACCACATTATGGTGATTTTTCAATGGTTGGGACCTTAATGGTTTTCAACAATAATATATAAAAATGGCTCTTTGACAGAATGCTCTTGTGTTCAAAACAACCATGCACAGTGCCTTTCAAGGGCAGTGAATGAAAGATTAAAACATTTGTGAGACAGCTGGCTATCCATGGAACAAAGTCACAAGGGTATAAGAACTCCAAACTTTGTTCCTGTGGCTTAAGGTATTTATTACAACCAAATGCAAATGCTCTTGGTAAGAGTGGTACTTTGTCTTATCAGCCATTTACACTGTAGACAGAATTTTTGCCTGCTCTTTCTCTGAAGGTCTTCTTTTGATTCACAGAATGGTGGAAGGGACATAAGAATGCAAGAGATTGGGAGAAGGGATGTGGGAGAAGACTTGGAGGCTGGGAGCTGGGGGTACTGAAACCAAATTGATTATGTCATGATTTCTGTCAATATTGATCTGGTTTCAGTTGAGACTCAATTAATTGAGTTGATTGAATCGTTTGCCTCAAGAACAAATCTGGCCATCAAAATATGAATCCTGGTTTCTGTTCCAACTTCAGTAAGTTTCCTGAGTAGAGATTTTATGTTATCAATACATATTTATCCTTCGTAACAGGAGCTACTGCTGTTACTGCCAGGTGTGTGTGTGTGTGTGTGTGTGTGTGTGTGTGTGTGTGTGTGTGTGTGTGTGTGTGTCTGCGTGTGTGGGCATGTCTATAAGGCTGGATCTGTCTGCAAGCCCAGGACAGAGTTCTAATGCTCTCCACACTAGGTGTTTGTGAGTCCTTTGATTTATAAGTTGACACAAACCCTGTCCCTATTTGTACCTCTCCTTTAAATTTTTAAAAAATATTTATTTTTGAGAGACACAGAGACAGAGCATGAGTCAGGGATGGACAGAGAGCCAGGGAGACACAGAATCTGAAACAGGCTTCAGGCTGTGAGCTGTCAGCACAGAGCCTGACTCGGGGCTCGAACACAGATTGTAAGACCATGACCAGAGCTGAAGTTGGACGCCCAGCTTAATGAGCCACCAAGGCGCCCTGCATCTCTCCTGTAAGACCCAACTCTCCTTCCTGCTGCATCTCTGGTAACTGCTCTACTGTCCATTCACTTGTTGATTCATTCATTCAACAAAAATATATTGAGCACTTGTGTCAGGCAACAGCTAGGGACTGAGGATGGGGAGATGAATAAAACAGACCCATCCCTGCCTTCACGGAGCCTACAGTCTAGTGGGGGAAACAGATGCCAAAGAACTAATTATACTAATTAATGAATGACAGTGCTGATATGTGGTCAGTGCCATAAGCACAGAGAATTAGGAAAGCATACTGAGGAGGAAGGGAGGTCTGGAAAGTAGGCCTGAGGAAGTGATATTTCAGTGGAGCGCTGAATGGTGAACAATGTCAAGTAGATGAAGAAGGAGATGTGTGCTCTAGGTAGGAGGAACAGTACATGTCTGGTGTGTTGTGAGGTGATACTGAGATTCCATATCTTGGCTTGAGGCGTCCAACACCGGAGAGATGACTTTCTCTCTTCCTAGCTTTACTGCCTCCAAAAGTACTGGTGCTGAGTTACCCTTCCACAGAGGGATCCCTGATTTTTCACAGTTGGGAACATGGCCTGACCAGCCCACCATCCGCACATTCATGCTTCTCACCCTGGGGCAGACATTTCTGCTCCTCTTCTGTATTCCCCACTAATGTCCCCCCTATTTTTTTCAAGTTTTTATTTAAATTCTAGTTAGTTAACATATATGGTAACATTGGTTTCAGGTACAGAATTTAGTGATTTGTCACTTACGTATAATACCCAGTGCTCATCACAACCAGTACCCTCCTTAATGCCCATCACCCATCTAGCCCATCACCTGCCCACCTCCCTCCATCAACTCCCTGTTTGTTCTCTATAGTTAAGAGTCTCTTATGGTTTGTTTCCCTCTCTCTTTTTCTTTTTTATTCCCCTATGTTCATCTGTTTTGTTTCTTAAATCCCGCATAGGAGTGAAATCATATGGTATTTGTCTTTCCCTGACTGACTTATTTCACTTAGCATAAGACACTTCAGCTCCATCCACGTCATTGCAAATGGTAAGATTTCGTTCTTTTTGATGGCTGAGTAATATTCCATTTGTATGTATATACCACAACTTCTTTATCCATTCATCAGTCAATGGACATTTGGCCTCTTTCCATAATTTGGTTATTTTTAAATATAATTTATTGTCAAGTTGGCTAACATACAATGTATATAGTGTGCTCTTGGTTTGGGGGGTGGATTCCTGTGGTTCATCACTTACATACAACACCCAGTGCTCATCCCAACAAGTGCCCTCCTGAATGCCCATCACCCATTTTCCCCTCTCCCCCACCAACCCCCAGTTTGTTTTCTGTATTTAAGAGCCTTTTATGCTTTGCTTCCGTCCCTCTCTGCTTGTAACTGTTTTTCCCCTTCCCTTCCTCCATGGTCCTCTGTTAAGTTTCTCAAGTTCCATATACGAGTGAAAACTTATGATATCTGTCTTTCTCTGACTGACTTATTTCACTTAGCATAATACCTTCCCATTTCATCCATATTGCTGCAAATGGTAGGATTTCATTCTTTCTCATTGCCAAGTAGTATTCCATTGTATATATAAACCACATCTTCTTTATCCATTCAGCAGTTGATGGACATTTAGGTTCTTTCCATACTTTGGCTATTGTTGAAAGCTCTGCTATAAACATTGGGGTACATGTGCTCCCATGAATCAGCACTCCTGTATCCTTTGGCTAAATTCCTAGTAGTGCTATTGTTGGGTTGTAGAGTAGTTCTATTTTTAATTTTTTGAGGAATCTCCACACTGTTTTCCAGAGCAGCTGCAACAGTTTGCATTTCCACCAACAGTGTAAGAGGGTGCCTGTTTCTCCACATCTTCGCCAACATCTATTGTTCCTTATGTTAATTTTAGCCATTCTGACAGGTGTGAGGTGGTAGCTCATTGTGGTTTTGATTTGTGTTTCCCTGGTGGTGAGTGATGCTGAGCACCTTTTCATATGTCTGTAAGCCACCTATGTGTTTTTTAGAAAAATGTCAGCCTATGTCTTCAACCCATTTCTTAACTGGATTATTTATTTTTGGAGTGTTGAGTTTGATAAGTTCTTTATAGATTTTGGATATTAACCCTTTATCAAATATGTCATTTGCAAATATCTCCTCCCTTTCTATAGGCTGCCTTTAGTTTTGTTGATTGTTCCCTTCACTGTGCAGAAGCTTTTTATCTTGATGAAGGCCCAATAGTTCACTTTTGTTTTTGTTTCCCTTGCCTCCAGGGGTATGTCTAGTAAGAAGTTGCTCCAGTTGAGGTCAGAGAGGTTTCTGCCTGCATTCTCCTCTAGGATTTTGATAGTTTCCTGTCTTTCATTTAGGTCTTTCATCCATTTTGAATTGATTTTTTTGTATGGTATAAGAAAGTGGTCCAGTTTTATTCTTCTGGCATATTGCTGTCCAGTTTTCCCCAACACCATTTGTTGAAGAGAATATCTTTTTTCCATCGGATATTCTTTCCTGCTTTGTCAAAGATTAGTTAACCATATAGTTGCAGGTTTTCTGTTCTGTCCCACTGATCTATGCGTCTGTTTTTGTGCTAGTACCATAGTGCTGTAATGATTACAGCTTTGTAATACAGCTTGAAGTCTACCATGGTGATGTTTCCAAGTTTGCTTTTTCCCCCCAGGATTGCTTTGGCTTTTTGGGGTCTTTTGTGGTTCCATATAAATTTTAGGCTTATTTGTTCTAGCTCTGTGAAAACTGCTGGTGGTATTTTGATAGGGATTGCATTAAATGTGTAGATTGCTTTGGGTAGTATAGATATTTTAACAATATTTGCTCTTCCAATCCATGAGCATAAAATGGTCTTCCATTGCTTTGTGTTCTATAATTTTCAGAGAACAGATCTTTTACCACTTCGATTAGGTATTCCTAGGTATCTTATTGTTTTCGGTGCAATTGTAGATGGGATTAATTCCTTGATTTCTCATTCTGCTGCTTCAGTATTGGTGTATAGAAATGCAACAGATTTCTGTACATTGAGTTTATATCCTGCGACTTTGCTGAATTCATGTATCAGTTCTAGCAGTTTTTCCCCACCGAAGTCTCCTAACCGTTCCCCCACTTCTACCCTCACTCCCCTGTCTGCTCCCTGTTTGGCAATCAGAGTGATCCATTTACAGTGCAAGTCAGCCACATCACTCCTCTGCTTCAAACCTTCTTGGAGCCTGGGGCAGGTAGGCGGCTCAGTCGATTAACCGTTCGACTTCATCTTAGGTCATGATCTCACGGTTTGTGGGTTTGAACCCCCTGTTGGGCTTTCTTCTGTCAGCACAGGGTCTGCTTTGGATCCTCTGTTCTCTCTGCCCCTCTCCTGCTTGTCCTCTCTCTCTCACTCTCAAAATAAATAAATAAGCTTAAAAAAAACCAAAAAACCCTTCTTGGAGCTTCTTACCTCAATCAAAGCTCAATCAAAGCTTACCCAGAGCCCACTAGACCCCACCGGATCAGGCCCCCATCTACCTATCTGACCTCTTCTCCCCATACTCTCCCTACTGCAGCTGCTGTGCCTTCAATATACCAAGCATGTTCCTGCCTCAGAGCCTTGGCACTTGCCTGGGGCACCCTTGGCTCTAGATGTCCACGTGGCTTGTTTCCTCACTTATGCTCCAGTGTCACCTTAGAGAGGCCTTCTCTAACCGCTACTTCACTATCTTGCTTTCTTTCATGATACTGTTAGCTGTTTATCCATTGGCTATCTTCTCCTTGGGATTGTAAACTTGCAAAGGTTTGGGAAACTGTAGTGAGTTCACCGTTGTATTTCCTGGGCTTAGAGCAGAGCAGGACATGTAATCAGGGCTCAACAATGTTTGTTGGATAAATAAGTGAGCAAATGGGTATCCTCACCCTCACATCGCCTTTCATCCCTGCTTTGTCCTAACCTCTTACTAACTTTAGCAAAGAAGAAAACGGGTATGCTAGGTGTCAAGACCCCATAGATTCCTTCTGATGTCCCAAACTCTCAACACACAACCAGAAACATTTTTTTGATAGCCATGGAGATGGGAGGGATATATGAGCTCCCAGAATGAGTGAGTGTCTGGGATTCAGAGGGTAATGAGTTCCTCAAAGGTACTTGGGTCCAGGTGCCAAGGGGAGACTGAGTCCTGACTTATGAACCACAGAGGCTGTGGGGGATGGAAACAGGTTGTGTCAGTAGTTTTGTATTGTGGTTACCTGATTCACAGACAGAACAAGCCCATATCGACAGATAAAATTAGGTGACACACGACCGTTGTCATTGCGTGAGTCTGGTAGCTGTTTTCCATCTGAGTTTATTATACCCGTTCTTCTAACTCACAGTTTCTCACATGCAAGCACCGCCATTTCTGCTGCATCCATGAACCATCGGCACTGCTAATGACCTCAGTCACTAAATCAACTCACTCTTATTACTTGAATACATGTATTTAAAACAAACAAACAAAAAAAACCTAGCAGACTGGGGAGACCAAAAGGAAAGATGTGAGCAGCCGGACAGTTTGGGCCCCAGAGCGAGGACAGCTCACAGAGGTGGAGGACAGGAGCAAGGGCCCCAAGCAGTGAAGGCAGGAGGGGACTGGGTGCGGGAGTCAGGTCCCAAGGGCTGGGCAGAGGGGAGCAGAAAGGAGGAGGAGGGGAGGCTGCAGCTCCCTAGGAGTCTCGTGGGCAAGAGGGAAAAAGGAGGCAGCAGCCTGGGACCTCCCTGGGGAGGCTGGGAGTGGAGGCTGACTCTGAGGTGCCGTCGGTGGGGGGTTGGTGAGGGACATGGGGAAGCAGAACTCTGAGGCTAAGGGCAGGGCTGAGGAAGGCAGGGGGGGCAGGACAAGGGGAAGGGGTACTGCAGGGAGCAAAGGTTGAAACAAAGGCAGGGTGTGGTTTAGAGAAGGGGGTGCAGAGGCATGGGGCACAATGAGAATAGACCTGAAAGAGTTAAGGAGAGGAGGGCTGGGGGTGCAGACAGGAAAGCCGAAACGGAGGGGATGTGAGGGGGGATCACAGGGACCTGAGCAAAAAATGACTTGAAGGGAGGGGCAGAGCTGGTTGTCTGTTCCCACCTCCCAGATAAATCAGGCTGCCGTCTCGGGACGGGATGGTGAGTGTGTCATCTCTGCTGGGCAGGGGTCCTTGCGTTGCTCACCCGCCATCTGGGATCATCTCACATACACTGGAACACAGAGCCCTACTCTAAAGGAGTGGCCCCCAGGACTCTGGGGGTCAGAAAGTCAGAAATGTGCTCTCCTGCTGGGCAGACAAAAGAGTTCTTGGGAGCACGGGGGGCTAAGAGGAGTGGTCAAAGAATGAGAAATCAGATGGGGAAGCCCAGAAAGGTAAGCTGTCACACAGAGATCTGTCATAGCAAGAAATGTCAACTGCAAAGACACAAAGCAGTTGTGGATTTGGATTCCAGAATCCTCTGCAGAATCACACAAATTATTATGCATGAGAAATTAAGTGGGCACAGACAGCTCTTGAATGTGATTGTGCTCCCGAGTCGTTGCTCTGGCAAACACGACAGGATCCTTATTAAGAAAATGAAGATCTTGGGGCAGCTGGGTGGTTCAGTCGGTTGCGCGTCCGACTTTGGCTCAGGTCATGTATGATGTCTTGGTTTGTGGGTTCGAGCCCCGCATCAGGCTCTGTGCTGACAGCTAGCTCAGAGCCTAGAACCTGTCTTCAGATTCTGTGTCTCCCTCTCTCTCTGACCCTCTCCTGATCACGCTGTCTCTATCTCTCTCTCTCAAAAATAAATAAAAAACATTAAAAAAAAAAAGAAAAAAAGAAAATGAAGATCTTTCCGAGCACCAGGACCATAGGGAGCTAGGTACCTCACTTCCCAAGTCATGTGATTCTCAGTACATATGAGTTAATGGTCATGAAGGCACTGACCTTTTTTTAAATTCCAGTATAATTAACATATAGTGTTATATTAGTTTCAGGTGTACAACATAGTAATTCAACAACACTGGACATTAGTCAGTGCTCATCACAGCAAGCGTACTCTTACTCCCCTTTACTCATTTCACCCAGCCCCTCAGTACCCTCTTGATAACCACCAGTTTGTTCTTTATAGTTAAGAGTCTGGTTTTTTGTTTGTATTTATTCTTTTATGTCCATTTGTTTTATTTCCTAAATTCCACACATGAATGAAATCATACGGTATGTCTTTCTTTGACTGACTTATTTCACACAGCATAATTCTCTTAAGATCCATCCATGTTGTTGCAAATGGTAAGACTTCATTCTTTTTTATGGCTGACTAATAGTCCATTATATATATATATACATCTTTATCCATTCATCTATCAATGGATACTTGGGTTGCTTCCATAATTTGGTTATTGTAAATAATGCTGCAGTAAACATAGAGGTGCATATATCATTTTGAATTAGTATTTTCATATTCTAGTGAACACCCAATAGTGAAATTACTGGATCCTATGATAATTTTATTTTTTATTTTTTTTGAGGAGCCTCCACACTGTTTTCCACAATGATTGCACCAGTTCACATTCCCACCAACAGTGCATGAGGATTCCCTTTTCTCCACATCCTCTCTAACAACTGTTGTTTCTTATAGTTTTGACTTTAGCTATTCTGACAGGTGTGAGGTGATATCTCATTGTGGTTTTGGTTTGCATTTCCCTCATGATGAGCAATGTTGAACATCTTTTCATGTGTCTGTTAGTCATCTGTAGGTCTTCTTTGGAAAAATGTCTATTTGTGTCTTTTGCCCATCTTTTAAAAGGATTATTTGTGTTTTTGGAGTTGGGTTGTATAGTGCTTTCTATATTTTGTGTACTAACCTTTTATCCGATATGTTTTTTGCGAGTATCTTCTCTGATTCAGGAAGTTGTATGGTCCTGGTCATTTTATATGCTTGGTTAATTGCTGTTCTCTTTCTGGAAACTGTCCCTTCTCCATTCCATTCTAGCCCCCTTGAGGGCTGCCCCTATGGTCATGGTTGGTGGGCTTAGGAATGGGCATCTGGGGTTTGTATTTAGGACAGAAAATCAGGGCAGCCTCTCTCAGGTGGTGAAACTTCAGTGTGGAGAAAACCAATCTTTAGGAAGAGAGAAAAAGAAAGTTGACATACAGGATGCTATGGACTGTGTGTATCTCCTCCAACAACAATTTCATAGGTTGAAACCTAACCCCCAGTGTGATAATATTAGAAGGTAGGGCCTTTAGGAGGTGGTTAGGTCAGGTGGGTGGAGCCCTCATGAATGGGATCAGTACCCTTATGAAAAAGATTCCAGAGAGTTCCTCACCCCTTCCACCATATGAAGTCACGGCAGGAAGATGCTGTCTATGAACTAGGAAGGGGGTCCCACCAGACACCACATCTGTCAGTACCCAGACTGTGGGATCTCCCAGCCTCTAGGACTGTAAGAAATACATTTCTGTCATTTACAAGGTAGTTTTGTTAGAGCAGCCCAAACAGACTGAGACACAGGCAGAAGTGAGGAGGAGGAGGGAGCCCTGAGCACCATGGTCCTGGCTGTTCCCAAGTCTTCAGCCACACTCTGCCCTTTCTGCCACTTGACTGGTCAACTCCTACACAGGTGAAGTCTGTGAACATGCCCAGTGTTCTTGAAACACCTTCTTTTTGAGCTCAAGCCGGTTCGAATTGGGCACCAATGTAGCGATCAATGAAAAAATAAAAAGAAAAGGCTATTGAAAAAATTGGGGTATAGGTAGCACTCTTGGCTGCCCCATTTGAGACACCAGGAAGCACTTTCCAGACTGCTTAGAGCCCAGGGCAGCTGATGGCACCACCAGCAGGGACTTCACACAGCTATTGCTTGGGACAACTTAAAGGGAATCCATAAATACTTGGTTTCATCTCGGACTTGTTTCCTGCTATTTATTCACAGAATTAAGGGGAAAGGGAGCTAAGTGTCCTTCCCTGAAGCCCTGAGGGAGCACGATGCCGAAGAGTGAAAGATGAGAGGATGAATTCAGGCCTCATGACTCTGCCCATAACATTTGGTTATTGGATTTTCATGGGTGTTTATGCTTGGAATTTAAAGCAGCTTCTCTGGCCGTTTGATCTTGCGGTGGCTGAGGTAGGAAGGGGTGGGGACCCAACAAAGGCAGAAAGACAGAGGGACTGGATACTATTTCTCTTCTGTCTCTGCAAGGTTTACTTGAGAGCATCATTCTGATCCCTCTCTCTGTCCTCCACTCCCCCAGTCAATCCTGGCCACCACTGCCTCTCACCTGCGGCTCCTCCCCACCCTCCCACTGCTGCCACTCTCAGTTTCCAAAATCTCTTCTCACCTGGGTGACCACAATGCCACCTGAGAGGTCCCTCTGTCCCCATGCTCACCCCCCCCCACCCCAGCTGGGTTTTCCCAGAGCAGCCAACACTCTCCAAGTGACAAATCTGATAATGTCCCTTCATCTGCTTAAGACCTCTCAATGGCTCCCCTTTGCTTTTAGGACAAAGTAAAAATCCCTTAATGATGCCTGCACTAGCTGCTGCCTCTGTCTCCGGCTTGCCCTCCCCCCGACTCTGCCCTAGCCACACTGATGGTCAACTCCTTCCTGCCTCAGGGCCTTTGCACACACTGTTCGCTCTGCCCGGAATGCCCTTCCCCTCTCTTTCACCTAGTTAGTTTTCACTCTTTTTCAAGAGCTGGCGTGGGATCTAGCTCGTCTGTTCTTCTTTACAAATTCTTACAAATAACCCTAGGAGCACTTGTGACAATTTTACTTGCATGTGTATGACTGTTTGTTGAGCGGTTGTCCTCCCAGCTAAATAAGCTCCACGAGGAGAAAAGGACCATGTCTGTTTTGCTCGCCAGAGGATCCCCAACACTGGCCGCAGGCCCTGACCAGATCTTACCTGTCCCTCTCTGGGAAGCCCTCCCTAGCTTCCTGCTTTCTTAATCCATGAGCTGGCATGGACCTTCACCATGCAGTTACTGTACACCCCTACAATGACTTGCTCATTAGTCTCTCTCATTATTACGGAGGCTAAGACCACTGCCGTGGTTGTGTTTGGTTTCTCTGACACCCAGCACAGCGCTGGGCTTGCAGGAGACCAATGTGTGAATGAATGAATGACTCTACTGAGAGAGCTCCCTGGGCCTGAGTGTCGTTCCCCATAAACTGAGGGGCTTAACCAGATGTGTCTGTCTATCCTTTGTCTGACGCTATGGTTTCAATATCACATAACCCTGCTCGGTCAGTGCCCCTCTGGTTTGTTACCCCGATGGACCTTCAACTGTTGCCCTTGGCACTCAACATGTCTTACCGCTTCCACACTTCCTCTATTTCATTATGCAAAGGAAGCCTCACACCTCTGAGCTTTCTATAGATTATGCAAAAAGGCACCCCATTTTAATACCTCCTTCCTCTTTGACTCATGGTTAGTTAGGGCTTTCTCATGTTTATGGAGGAACTCTGTTTTCTAATTATTAAGAAGCATTTAACATGTATAAAATGTATGAAGTATGAGAATAACACAACAAACACCATGAACACATCAAAACGTGTACAGGCGAGGAAATATAATGTGACCCATGTACCCAGCCCTTTTAAAAAAATTTTTTTTTATTATTTATTTATTCTTGACAGAGAGACAGAGCACGAGTAGGCGAGAGGCAGAGAGAGAGGGAGACGCAGAATCTGAAGCAGGTTTCAGGCTCTGAGCTGTCAGCACAGAGGCCAACATGGGGCTCTAACTCATGAACTGTGAGATCATGACCTGAGCCGAAGTAGGACGCCTCACCAACTGAGCCACCCAGGCGCCCCCACAGGCCTTTTCTTTAAGAGAATGACTAATATCATTTGAGTCCTCTCCAGATACAGCCATATATTCTCAAGGAACTGAAAAATTCATTTCAAACCATATGTCCAGGACGGAGCCTGGTGTCTACGCATCCAGGCAGGAGGCTTTCGTTCTGTACTCTCTCCTAAGGAGAGTGGCCTCCCTGTTCTCCTAGACCTTAGTAGGCTCTGACCACATTTCCTTCAAGGACAGACTCAGAGACTCTCTGAACTGAGACCTGAGAGGACCCTAGAGGGGAAGGAACCTAGAACCCCATGCCACAGGGTTGCCCTCCTGGCTGTCCTGCCCAATGGACTCTGTGAGAGGTGGTCGTGGACCCCAAGTCCAATGGGGGAGACACCTCAGGAAAAAAAAAAGACAAATACAATAAACAAAGGAGACGTGAGCATTCAGGACAAGCTGGACATATTTTCATTCGTGTTTTGAGGCCATCTGGAGGTGGGACTCTTCTGGGAGTTTTCCCTTCTGTGGGCCAGACATCGAGCTAGAGATTGGGGGTGACTATGAATAGGCTGTGATAACTTGGGACACTCAAGGCAAGTGGATATCTTAAAGAGCTAAGCAAACACGTACGACAGAGTGTGACAGGAGCTGCCTTAAAGGTGTACATGCACGGTGTGAGGGAAGCCCTGAGTCATACTTCCGGCACTGGGGAATGCTTCCTGGAGGAAGTGGCACTTGCCCTGCATTGCGAAGGCTGGCCTGTGCGAGGCGTGATGGGTTTAAAATACTTGCAGGGAGCTGCGGGCAGTCCTGCAGCACCAGGCAGAGAGGTCATGGTCAGAGATGTGGCTGGAGCAGTACCACAAAGGCTTCGTGTGCTAAGCGGAGGGGTGGGAACCTTCTGCAGTCTAGGGGCGGCTCCTCGAGGCAGGAGGAGAGGCCCAAGGAGAATTGGAACTCTGTGAAGCAGCACAGTGGTGAACTGGAAGGGTCAGGCCAGTAGGGAGGTGGTCACAGGGTCAAGGTGAAGAGCCACAAGAGGCTGAACTAAGGTGGTGCCGGAGAGAAAGGAGGGAAGGGAAGATGGTAAGGAGAGGGGCAGCCAGAGGACCCTGAGTGTGAGGGAAAAGGGTGTTCTGGGTAGTTCTCAAGGCACTTCTCTGACTGACTGGGAGCTGGCAATGTTATTCATTGACAGACAGAATTCCAGAGGAGCAGCAGACCTTGGTGTGGTCTTTGGATGATGGGACAGAAGTTGAGTCGTAAGCAGGAGTCATAAGTAGATAAGATTCCCACAGATTCTACAAGTGTAAGAGTCACTGGGAGCTGCAATAAGGTCAGGGAAGGGTCAACCAGACCAGGGTGTGGGCAATGGGGCTCTGGCTATACAGTCAATTTTCTGAGCTGACACCCTGGTGCAACTTTGGAGGACGCCAACTGGGCTAAGGAGGCATCCATGAGGTTCACGGTTAGAGTGTTGGGTGTCCATTCAGCACCAACATTATAAAATCCATGATAGAACTGACCACACCCACATCACCGTGAGCCTCAATGAAGTTCAATCTCCATTCAGTTTGATGCAAGTTTTAAAGTCTAGAGATTATTTTTTAAGCCCAAATTATACAAAGTTTGGTAAATCAAATAGTTTTGTATCAAAAATATCAGTTGCATGGGCGCCTGGGTGGCTCAGTCTGTTGAGCGTCCAACTTCGGCTCAGGTCATGATCTCATAGCTCGTGAGTCTGATCCCCACATTGGGCTCTGTGCTGACAGCTCAGAGCCTGAAGCCTGCTTCAGATTCTGTGTTTCCCTCTCTCTCTCTCTGCCCCTCCTCTGCTCATGCTCTTTCTCCTTACAAAATAAATAGTTATTAAAATTAAAAAAATATATATCAGTAGCTTAACCTCCTTCCCTACTCCCCTGAGGCAACTACTTTTAATTTTTGTTAGAGGAGTCTTTTGGTATTTACCTCCATAGCTAAGTAAGATGGTATGTTGATACTTTGTGGTCTTGTCCGTGTTAGGCATTATGTATTGACTTTCCAGAATGGCAGTCAAATATTTCGCTCTGTTTACTCCACCCTCCTCTCTACCACCCACATGTGCTCACTTCCCATTCCCCCAATCTCCCAATATAGTTCGGTCATACTTGGTCCTATCAATTTGGTCTTTACAATGTTAAGACTGTGTTCCTGCTATTCACAACTGGGTCACCTAAGGTCGCCATGATGTCCCCCTTCCTCTCCACAGTTTTTTATATTTCACTGGAAATCATAATTGCCCCCCCAATTTTAGTTATATTTGTGGTACTTATCACTAGTCCCAATCTCTAACTCCCCCCCCAACCCCAATTGTATAACCCCCTGCTCAATAGTTTCAAACACGATCCTATCAGTGTCATCTCCTTGAATAAATATTTCCTGGAGTTATTTTTGACTAGCTTCAGTCTGACCAGGTGCTTTCTATGCTTGGCATGTGAGAGTCCACCCTGAGGTTTTCTTGTATCATGATCTTGGTGATTCCTGTTGTCTGCCTCTTGCGTTTGAGTCCTCATTTCTTTTTCCTTTTCAATTTTTAAAAAAATTTTTAATGTTTTATTTATTTCTGAGAGAGAGAGAGAGAGAGACAGTGTGAGCAGGGGAGGGTCAGAGAGAGAGGGAGACACAGAATCCAAAGCAGCCTCTAGGCTCTGAGCTGTCAGCACAGAGCCTGATGTGGGGCTCGAACCCACGAACTGTGAGATCATGACCTGAGCCGAAGTCGGACGCTTAACCGACTGAGCCACCCAGGTGCCCCCTTTTTAATTTTTTTAAATGTTTATTTATTTTGGAAGGAGAAAGAGACCATGAGCGGAGGAGGGGCAGAGAGAGAGAGGGAGACACAGAATCCGAAGCAGGCTCCGGGCTCTGAGCTCTCAGCACGGATGATCTCACGTGGGGCCTGGACTCACGAGCTGTGAGATCATGACCTGAGCAGAAGTCAGACGCTCAACCAATTAAGCCACCCAGGCGCCCCAAGAGTCCCAATGTCTTTTATCTGACATCTTACTCTCCAGGCTCCTTCCTTTCTTTCGGTGGAGCACATCCATTAGCAGCTTCCTGAGAGAGAGGATAAGGCACTACCTTTTCGAGGGAAACTGCATGTCTGAAAATGCCTGGTTCTCTTAGATACTTGTTTCCTTTTGGTAACTTTGGTAGCTTTTGGTGGGAAATGATTTTCCTTCAGAAGGCATTATTCCACTGACTTCTGGTTTCCAGGCTTGATAACTGATGAAATTCTATATCTGCTTTTTCAGAAAACGGTTTCTAAAACCTGTTCTTTTTTTTTTTTTTTCTTTTTTATCCCTGAAAACGTCTTGGAGCTCTTCTTTGTCCCACTTTTCTGAAATTTCACAGTAATGTGTAATTCAGCTCTATTCTACCAAGAAGTATTGAGAGCATGAGCAGTATAAATTCTCCCACTAAATGCTCCAGGGTACACAAAGATATACATAAGTTCTTAAGGAGCTGAGAAGGTACGGGAGTGTGGGAGATATGGTAAAACAGGATATTGGTGAGGATGCATTACTGCTCATCGGAGATTTGTAAAAGCAACATTTTCACAAATTTCATGTGTAGGTATTTCTCTTTTTCACTTTTGTTTATTTTGAGAGAGAGAGAGAAAAAACAAGCATGAGTCAGGGAGGGCCAGAGAGAGAGAGAGAGAGAGGGAGAGTCCAAGCAGGCTTTGTGCTGTCAGCCCAGACAGCCCGACTTAGTGCTTTATTTCACAAACTGTTTGATCATGACCTGAGCCGAAATCAAGAGTCAGACACTTAACCACCTGAGCCACCAAGGCGCCCCAAGTGTCGGTATTTTTTAAGAGGGACTAATCCAGAGTCTCAATCTGATTAATTTCATTAGAATTTCAGCCTTCCTACACTCAACATACCATGCTTGGCATGTCCACAGCCCCTGTGGGACATTTGACTTCAAGTCCTGCTTTTATTGCCAGGAGTAGTTGTCAGCCTCTAGGGGGCAGACTTTCCTACTATTCTGCAGAGGGCCAGGGAAGCTTGTCTTCAGTGCCAGAGGTTTCCTCCAGCTGGGATAGAACCAGGAACCAGGGTCCCCTTTCAGGAAGCGATCTCTAAAATGTATTTCTCCTTCCCCTTCAAAGACTACCTGCAGATAGAACATATCTATCCATCAATAGATATAACACATAGTAAGGTACTTAGTAAATGGGTTTGTTTGTTTTTTTAATGAATGGGCACAGAATATTTCTATGTACCATCTACCCAGTATTTCCATAGCTGTCCGTCCCTGGTGGGAATCAGCCAAGAGACAGCACTACCGTGGTGGCTGCCAGAATATCACGACTGAGAACAATTTACACACAGTATCTTGTTTGATTCTCACAACAATTCTATGAAGCAGGTATTTTTAAAAGATTTTTAGTCTTTTTTTTTTAAAGAAGTTTTTATTTATTTTGAGAGAGAGAGAGGGTGTGCACAGGGTAGGGGCAGAGAGAGAGAGAGTCTCTCCCAAGGAGGCTCCATACTGACACTGCAGAGCCCAATACGGGGCTCAAACCCACGAACCATGAGATCATGACCTGAGCCAAAACCAAGACTTAGATGCTTAACTGACTGAGCCATTCGGGCGCCCCAAGGCAGGTATTTAAAAAAAATTTTTTTTTAATGTTTATTTATTTTTGAGAGAGAGAGAGAGACTTACAGAATGGGGAAGGGGCAGAGAAAGAGGGAGACACAGAATCTGAAACAGGCTCCAGGCTCTGAGCTGACAGCACAGAGCCTGACACAGGGTTTGAACCCACGAACTGTGAGATCATGACCTGAGCCGAAGTCAGAAGCTTAACCAACTGAGCCACCCACGTGCCCACCAAGGCAGGTATTTTTAATCCTCATAGACCAGAAGCTGAAGGATAGAGAGGTTAGTAGACTGAATACAAACCTTACATTAGATCCAACTCACACTACCACAAAAGACAACCCCTTCACTCGCTTGAATGGCAGGTTAGGCCACTTGGGATTTGTCATCAGACTAAAGCATTTGTTACCCCAGAGGAGCAAAAGGTGGAAGCTGTGTGAAGGGGAAAACTTGCAGAACCGTATTGTTGCTTGCTTTGATGCTAAGTAGCTGTGGGGTTCTGTCTTACACACTCCAACTCTCTAGGCCTCAGTTTCCATATCTGTAAGACGAAGTTAAGAATACATTGTAAAGGGGCACCTGGCTGGCTCAGTCAGTAGAGCATCTGACTCTTGATCTTGGGGTTGTGAGTTCGAGTCCCACGTTGGGTGTAGAGATTGCTTTTAAAAAATTAATAAATAAATTTCTTAACAACAACAAAAAGAATACATTGTGAAGAGTTTGGAGAGAAGTCCATGCTGGTCCAGGAATAAGGCACAGGGAGAGGTCCTGGAAGGCTTTCCAAGGAGTCCTGTGCTCCTTCCTGAATGATGGGAGACACTGCTGGAATTCCGAGAGTGGGGAAGGGTAAGTTAGTGTAGAAATTCTTTGTGGGCATGAGTTCTGTCTTCAAACATTCCAGTATAATCCAAGACCCACACTTTCTGCCCAAAAGTGGGTTCCTCCAGGCAGTGTTCCCTCCTGAGAGCCAGTGACTCTGGTCCCACCAGGGTGGCTCAAACTCGGCTACCTGCTGAGATCACCTGGGGAGCTTTAAGGGTGCAGATGCTAGGGGTCAGCTCATAAAGAACCCGACTTGGGGTGTGGCCAACGCAAAGGAATGTTAAGAGTTCCCCATGTGACTCTAATGTGCAACCCAAGCTGAGAACCGCTGCCCAGAGCTTTGAATTCATTATTTCGTCTGAAAACTTACAGAGAAAATAAAAGGAAAGCAGTGGCACTCAGGGGCTCACCAACTTGAATGTGCAAACAAACAGATCACCTGGTGATTTTCTAAAATGTAGCCTCTAGAGGCTCCTGGCTGGCTCCGTGGTGGAGCATGCGACTCTCGATCTCAGGGTGGTGAGTTTGAGCTTCATGTTGGGTGTGGAGCCTACATTAAGCAAAATAAGTAAATAAAATTAAATTATTTGGGGCGCCCGGCTGGTTCAGTTGGTGGGGCATGTGACTCTTGACCTTGGGGTTGAGTTCGAGCCCCACGTTGGGTGTAGAGGTTACTTAAAAATAAACTCTTCAGGGGGTGCCTGGGTGGCTCAGTGGGTTAAGTGTCCAGCTTTGGCTCAGGTCATGATCTCACAGCTCGTGAGTCTGAGCCCCACATCAGGCTCTGTGTTGACAGCTCAGAGCCTGGAGTCTGCTTCAGATTCTGTGTCCCTCTCTCACTCTGCCCCTCTCCTACTCATACTCTCTCTCAAGAATAAATGAACATTTAAAAAAAGAATGAATAAAATCTTTTTTAAAATACTAAAAATAGGTGGCTCAGTCGGTTAAGCCTCTGACTTGATTTCAGCTCAGGTCATGATCTCACAGTTTGAGAGTTTGAGCCCCACATCCGGCTCTGTGCTGACAGCTAGGAGCCTGTTTGGGATTTTCTGTCTTTCTCTCTGCCCCTCCCACCCTCTTTCTCTCTCTCTCAAAAATAAATATTTAAAAAATACTATAAAAATTAAATAAATATTTAAAAAATACTATTAAAAATATAAGTAATAAATAAATAAAATGTCGCTTTAATTCAGGAGGTCACGTGTGGGGCTGGGCTCCTGCCCCTGTAACAAGCTCCCAGGTGATGTCCACACTGTGTCCCCACACTGCACTTGAGAAGCTGGGCTGCGGCTTGAATGAATACAGACTGGCATGAGCACTACATGTCTTCAAGCCAGCTGGGGTCCTAGTAAGAAGTTACTTTGCTGTTTGAGCCTCCGTTTCTGATCTTAAAGGCAGGCAAGCAATAGTAACTACCTCGTAGAATTCCTGTGATGCTTTAATGACATCATGCAATAAACATGTTTAGCAGGGTACAAGAAACGTTAGCCTTTGAATAGTTAGGATAGCCAACTCTCATGGAATGCTCACGATCCGCCAGGAATTTTCAGTCTTTTCATGCCTTACATCGTTCAAGCCTCAAAACAACCCTGTGAGGTGGGTACTATCATTTCATCATCCCTATTTTACGGATGAAGAAACTGAGGCACAGAGAGGTGGAGCATCTTAATTTACATCACACACCTAGGAGCAGCTAGCCTGGTGTTTGAACTCAGGGAGAATCTGGGCTCTTATCTGTCCCTGGGCTAAAATGGACACTAGAAGGTATTTATGCCCTGCAGGCCTGACTTTCTGGAGGCGATGACTTGAGGCATTACCTTCTGTCACGACCTGGCAGCCCACCGCTACCTGAAGACCGCGTCCAGAGCCCGCGCGCGCTATGCCCACAACACCGCTAGCTCTAAACAACCTCCAAAGTCCCGTCTGCCCAGGGACCCCACAGGAGAGAAGAGCCCTACCTCACTGGCTCAAATCTGAGTTCCGCAAGAAAAGACCACGTCCGCAGGGAAAGCAACCAGCAAAACGAGTTTCCCGCAATTCCCATCTACCCCCGGAGCGCGTCTAGACTGGGAAATCTACAAATCTCTTTATACCGAGAGTTCAGCAAAGATCTGGGAGTTCAGCCAAGTGGGAAAAAGTCCGGAATCCCTCTTGGATCCCCCAGAACACTTTGGGGGCGCCGGGCATCGGTGCCCGCGCGCAGGGAATGGGGGGGACACGCGCGGAGGAGACTCTGTCTGCGGGGTTACCTCTGCAGCGTCCGTGGTTTTTTTCCTGCGGGCTCCCCTGGGAGGGGCAAATGCACTGGAGGGGCAGTGCCGGGGGTGGGGGTTAGCCCGGCGGTTTCCATGGCACCCGGGGCGTGGGGGAGGAATGCACCCCGCAAGCTGTGTCGAAACAACTGCGCAGCCGGACCAGCCCGGCTGGAGAAGGCCGGGGGGAGTGAGGGGGCAGGCGGGTGGGGGAAGCCGGGCCGGACGGGGGTGGGGCGGTCACGTGCGCCCGAGGGGGCGGGGCCCCAAGCCGGCCCGGGAGAGAACCGACTTCCACCTAGAGGCTCCGCGCAAGGCGTGAACTTTTTCCCTCCCGGAGACTGAGGGGCTGAACTTGGCCTGAACCCCTGGGGAGGACTCAAGGCACCCGTAGCCACGACCGGGCTGAGGTGTCGGGGGCTGAAGACACCAAGGAAAAGTGGGAGCAGAAGTCCGAGGGTGAGTGCAGGGAGCTCTTCGCAGCTGTTACGCAGGCTCTGGTCTCCGTTTATTCTGGGTGGGCGACAGCGCAAGTGCCCCGGCAGCTCGAAGGCAGCAGCCGAGGCCGCTGTGAAGACTGCTGGAGTCCTCGGCACCTGTCTAGGGCTTCGGGAGCGGCTGTGGTCATGGTGAGTGAGGATCCCAACCCACAGGAGCACGGCGGCGGCACCCCTGCGCAGGAGCCCGCACTCCGCGCGGACCGCAGCGCCTCCGGGCACGGGCACCCGAGCGTGTCCGCCCACCCCAGTGTCTCCATCCACCCCAGCGTCTCGGCCCACCCGAGCAGTTCGGCCCACCCCAGTACGCTGGCCCAGCCCGGTGGCTTGGTCCACCCCAGTAGCTCGTGCCCCGAGGACCTTAGTGTGATCAAGGTGAGCAAGCGCCGTTGGGCGGTGGTCCTGCTGTTTAGCTGCTACTCCATGTGCAACGCCTTCCAGTGGATCCAGTACGGCTCCATCAATAACATCTTCATGAAATTCTACGGCGTCAGTGCCTTTGCCATCGACTGGCTGTCCATGTGCTACATGCTGACCTACATCCCCCTGCTCCTGCCCGTCGCCTGGCTGCTGGAGAAATTCGGCCTGCGCACCATCGCCCTCACCGGATCGGCTCTCAACTGCCTGGGGGCCTGGGTGAAGCTGGGCAGCCTGAAGCCGCATCTCTTCCCAGTCACCGTGCTGGGCCAGGTCATCTGCTCTGTGGCCCAGGTCTTCATCCTGGGCATGCCCTCCCGCATCGCTTCCGTCTGGTTCGGGGCCAATGAGGTGTCAACAGCCTGCGCCCTAGCTGTCTTTGGTAATCAGGTGGGTTGAGGAGTTTGCCCACGTGCAAAGGAACGGGCGTCATGGCATTGGGAGGCTCAGTGAGTTAGAGTGTACCTGACCGCACCTAAGTCTGCGGGGGACTGTCATTTTCTGACTTCAGCGGTGTTTGTGACTCTGGGTGACTTCGTGGCTGGGTGTGACTGACAGTGAGAGTGAGTGATTGTGACTGGAGGGCTGTGGGAGAGGAGTGCAGGGAAACAGAAGGAGGAGACCTTTTCTTTCTCTAACAATTTCTCCTCCCCCAGCAGAAAGCATGCTTCTGGAACATAAGCTTTGTTTATGGTCTCCTTCCTGACCCTGACAGTCCTCTAGCCTAGACCTGTGATTCCAGGAAAGCTATTCTTTCTCAGGGAGCAGTCCACGGGTGTCAGATTATTCTGATATCAGCAGAATTAGCAGATGTTTTTAGCCTGACTAACCAGCTTTTCCTAGAGTGCAGCGTCTCCTCTAGTATGGACTCCCACAAAACAGTGCCCTGATGGTGCTTGGCACAGTTCTTACCTTCCTTTATACACAGCTGAAGCCAGAACGGTGGGAACAATGCTTCGGGCCAAACTCCTTCCCTGGGGATTAAAGCCAAACCCAGCAGGATGGAGTAGAAATCTTTCTCGGAATTTCCAAGGCCTAGAAACCTTTTGCGAGATGTGTGGAGAGATGTGTGGAGAGATGTGTGGAGAGCTCGTATCTCAATCCCTTCTCTCACCTTCTTTGTAGAGGGAGGATCTCAAATTCTTTGCATCTCAGTTGAGGTTATGACCCCCAAAGTTGGGCATTTTATGAATCTCATTGCCTTCTCCAAATATTTGAAGCAAATATGTACGGGATCCTCCTTTATCTGGACCACTGCCTGTGAGTCTTACTTCTTCGCAGGCGGATGCAGTTGTGGCTGTGATCAGGAACCCTTAGTTCTTATGGCGTTTTTCCCTGACAGGAGGGTAAAGCTGGGAAGTGAAAGGCAGGACCTTTCAAGCCTCCCAAAGGTTAAATCTCCCTATTACGAGCAGAACAGGATTCAGACAAGGTCACTGCAATACAAACCCATTGTTTGGGGAAGGCAGGATTGCTAACTGGGAGAAGACCTCGGATAGCCTGGCAAGATCAGAGAATGCAGATTTTTCTGTAAGCCATAAAGCATAAACTGACAGGTTTTCAGGTCCCTTCTCACACACCTGTGAGGGAACTTAATGCGATATATCTTTAAAATTTAATAAAACTATTTATTCATTCCCCCACACGCACTCCCTACCAAGGTCAGGAAATGCTAAGAATTTTACATTTAAAAACACTCTGACAGCATATATTTGTATCACAGAGCCAGTCTGTTTCATTTGATCTTTTAGGCTTCACCCTAAAGAAAACAGTTATAAAAAACTGAATCGTTTATGCTTCCTCACGTAGAGATGACCTGTCTGGTTCCTGACATGTGTTTTAACCTTTCTTTGTGAGGAAAGCAGGCTGAATGGAGGAGAAATATTATTAGAGTGTCCTGAGCTTTGCTGCTTGGAAAAAAGGCTCTACACATTTGTCTACACAGATTTCAAATGCTTCTCCACAGAAGACTTCTTTGTGGCTTGCAAACCTCACACTGGTCTGCAAACACCTGTGCCCTGGTAACTGACCTCTAGCGCCTCTGGCATGTAACCTGCGTGCGCCAGCTCTGCCTGTATCAAATGTGTCATTCATTCATTCACTCATTCATTCATTCATTCATTCATCCAACAAGCATTCACCTAGTATCTGCCTTTTGCCCGACACTGTGCTAGGGCTGTACAGGCAACGCCTGCCTTTGTAAAGTTCCTGGACCAGATTTTAAAATCATGCCTTGTAAACAAATGAACAGACAAACAAACAAGCACCCAGACCTACGCATAAAA
This sequence comes from Proteles cristata cristata, assembly GCA_017311185.1. Classification (NCBI taxonomy): domain Eukaryota; kingdom Metazoa; phylum Chordata; class Mammalia; order Carnivora; family Hyaenidae; genus Proteles; species Proteles cristata. The sequence goes on along the minus strand of JAESUZ010002877.1, from coordinate 314,525 downwards.
GACTTATTTTCATTCTCCGTGGGGATTTTAGTATCTTCTTTGCCTAAATGCTTAGGAACAATCGAAAGGGATGGAAACGCACTTTCTCATCTATTATGTAACTTTTCAGTTCTGCGGGGTAGGTGGGACCATCCCTGTTGTTACAGGTGAGGAAACTGAGACCCAGAAAGATAGAGGAAGCCTATACAGGGTCGTACAGCTACTAAGTGGTAGAAGGGAGATTTAAACGCAGCTCCACCTCCAAAAGCCCATGTCTGTAGGCCAGTTCCAAGCTGTCATGTGGATAAAGCATATATTTTAATTTTTTTAATGTTTATTTATTTTTGAGAGAGAGAAGGAGAGAGACAGAGAGAGAGACAGAGCACACGTCGGGGAGGTGAAGAGAGAGAGGGAGACACAGAATCCGAAGCAGGTTCCAGGCTCTCAGCTGGCAGCACAGAGCCCGATGTAGAACTTGAACTCACGAACAAAACCGTGAGGTCATGACCTGAGCCCAAGTGGGACGCTTAACCAAATGAGCCACCCAGGAGGCCCTAAAGTATATATTTTTTAAAAGGGGGCCGGATTTTGAGGTTCGAATTATGCCCCTTGTGTCTGGTTGATGGTGGTGATAAAGTATCCAGCGGTTTTCTCCAGGATCAGAGCCTCCAACCTGTTTTCTGTTTGGAAGTGCCTGGCGTGGCATTGCCTCCCCACCCGCTGTGTTGTAAATTGCAAAAGGGCAGATTCTGCCCCTTTGAGCCTAGCAGAGGCTCAAATAGATAGAGGCAGGAGGCACAAGAAGGTGGGGCTCTGGTCTTTGGGAGAGAAGAAACCTGTGAATCCTCAGCTCTGGTGAGAGAGGGAAGGAGTCTTAGAATTGCAACCAAGCCTCTTTGTCTCTGGCCAGATGCACAGCCTGGCATTTAGCAACACTTGTTCCATTGCTTCCCATGAAATGATCCACATGGGGTTTTGAGTCATGTGGACAACGTTAAAACAGAAGGGTTGGGTGAAAGCCCTGTCTTAGAGTCTGGTGATAGAATGTGGAAGCCGGAAGAGACCAAGTGAGCTCTGGGCCCCAGTGAGCCTATAGCACCAGGATGGGAAGGGCCTTTGTCAAGGGCCCTTGAGTAGCCGAGAGCACAGTGTCACCCAGAAGCAGAGCAGGAGAGAGTGTTTGCTTTTCAAGTTAAGAAAATGCAGTAGGCTCCCCTTATCCACAGTTTCACTTTCCAGGGTTTCAGTCATCTGCGGTCAGCCTGGAAACAGATGGGCCTCCTTCTGACCTATGAGAAGGTCACCCATAACCTAACACTGTGTCACAATGCCATGTCATTCACCTCACTTTGTCTCATCACATAGGCATTTTATCATCTCACATCATCCTAAGAAGGGCAAGTACAGTACAAGAAGATATTTAGAGAAAGAGAGAGAGGCGACATTCACATAACTTTTATTACAGTATATTATTGGAGTGGTTCAATTTTATTACTCGCTATTGCTAATCTGGTACTTTGCCTATTTACAAGTTAAACTTTATCATAGGTAGATGTGTATAGAAACAAACGTGGTGTGTGTAGGGTTCAGTACTAGCTGCAGCTACCGGCATCCAGTGGGGATCTTGGGATGTTCCCTGTGGATAACTGTGGACTCCTGTATGGTAGCCTTCGAGAAGCAATTGTGGAGCAGACACAGCTGGTTGGGCTGTCGGGAATAGCACTGTCCGATAGAAATATAGTGCAAGCCGCACATACAACTAAATTTTCTATTAGCTACATTGCAAATTGGTGAAATGTAAATTGTTTAAAAAGTAGAGAGAGCAGGGGCACTCATTTAGTTGAATGTACGACTTTGGCTCAGGTCATGACCTTACAGTTCATGGGTTTCAGTCCCTCGGGCTCTCTGCTATTGGCACGGAGCCTACTTCGGATCCTCTGTCTCCCTCCCTCTCTGCCCCTCCGCACCCCCCCCCCCACTCTCTCTCTTTCAAAAGTAAATAAACGTTTAAAAAAAAGAAAGAAAAAGTGGAAAGAGCAGGTGAAACTAGTTTTAGTACTAAATTTTCTTTAACCTGATAAAGTCAAAATATTCTTTCAACATATAATCAATATAATAAAATCAATAATAAGTTATTTTACATTCTTTTTTCATACTCTTTGAAAATAGGAATATATTTCACACTTAGAGCCCAGTCACATTTCCCAGGAATGATGAGGTGTGTTCCATAAACAGGCTGGACAGTGCAGATCTAGAACAATGATCTAGGGGGTGGGAGGATCCAGTTTTCCTTGACCCTCTTAGGGGCCCTGGGTGGGTCTAAAAATTAAACTGATGAAGACAGATTATCAGGAGAACATCATCCAAATTTATTTTTTTAAATTTTTAATGTTTACCTTATTTTTTGAGAGAGAGAGAGACAGAGTGTGAGCAGAGGAAGTGAAGAGAGAAGCAGGCTCCAGGCTCTGAGCTGTCAGCACAGAGCCTGACGCGGGGCTCGAACTCACGAACAACGAGATTGTGATGTGAGCGGAAGTCGGTCACTTAACCCACTGAGCCCCCCAGGCATCCCTAAATTTATTTTTTAAGTGTTTATTTATTTTAAGATACACAGAGTCCACAAGCGCATGTAGGAGAGGACGGGCAAGGGAGGAGCAGAAAGAGGGAGGAGGGAGGGAATCCCAAGCAGGCTCAGCAGAGAGCCGGAGGAGGGGCTCGACCTCACAAACCATGAGATCGTGACCTGAGCTGAAACCCAGAGTCAGATGCTCAACTGACTGAGCCAGCCAGGCACCTGCATCCAAATTGATTATAAGTATTACATGGCATGGGAGCCTCCCTGAGGAAAGGAAGAACAGTCCTGTGTATGTTTCTAGTAGGTCTGATGAAAAGAGCACCGTCGTGGTCAGGAGTATGGAGTTATCGTCGTGGGCTGGGGGAGCTGCACACGGCCTGGTCGTTAGGGTTCTCCTTGGCATCCCTTTGTCTTCAGAGGTAAGGGTGTGCCTTTGCTCCTGGCATGAGAGTGGCAGCTCTTGCAGGCAGTTTGTAAGGCCTGTTTCAGGGAAGTAGGGCGAGGAGGAGGAGGAGAAGGAGGAGGAAGAGAAGGAGGAGGAGGAGGAGGAGGAGGTCAGAGTGACTCTCCTGCTTCTGCTGTTTCCTCAAACTCCTTCAGCTTAAAATATTCCAGGGGCCATGATTTGGAGGGCCATGTCCTGAACGCCACTGTATTTCAATATCGGAAATCAGATTCTAGCAGATGAAGATGGGCTCTAGAAAACCGAGTCCAGCCTTGAGGAAGTGGTGTTTGCTGGCCGATGGTGTGCTAATAGCTAGAGGGGTGTCTGCTGGCACTGACTCGGGTCACCGTCATGAGGTGGGGGGGTCAACCTACTCTTGTTTCAAAATCATGGTCATCGGATGTGTGAAGGTCTACGCTTATCGCTCTGGATGTTTTCTTTTCTTTTTTTTTTTTTTCTTAAAAAATGTGGTTAAATTTTTAAAGTTTATTTATTTATTTTGAGAGAGCAAGAGATCAGGCAGGCAGGGTAGCGGCAGGGAGCTGGGGTGGGGGGAAGAAAATCCCAAGCAGGCTCTGCACCATCAGTGAGTGAGGGAGGGGCAAAGAGAAAGACACAGAATCGGAAGCAGGCTCCAGGCTTCAGGCTCTGAGCTGTCAGCGCAGCGCCTGATGCGGGGCTTGAACTCACAAACCGTGAGATAGTGACCTGAGCCGAAATCAAGAGTCAGACACTTAGCTGCCTGAGCCACCCAGGCGCCTGCCACTCTGGATTTTCTAAGGTCAGAGACATTTCACAGTCTGAGTGAAGTTGGGGGCGATGAAGGCAAACTCTTATTCTCTTCCAGTGATTGTTCTTGTCCCTTAAAGCACACGGAGCGGCTGCCCACATGGCCGCTTCTTGGCCTCCCCTTATGCGCTGGAAGACAGGAATAGGCCAGGGCCTGGAAGAGATGGAGGTAAGTGGTGACTGACTTGGGTGAGTCAGTGGTGACTGATGGGGTGGGGCCAGGACCAACCATCAAGTGCTCCTAGGGGCCAGCCAGGTTTTAGAAGCGTGACGGAGTCAAGATGAAGTTGGGGTGTGGTGGGGTCACAGCAAACGTGAGAGTCCGTTCCCAATCTAGACGGAGCAGCTGGGCCGCTCCTGCCGACTGTTGACGCACAAAACGTGACCTAGTGTAACCAGATCTCATTGGTGGTGGTGTTTTTTTTAGGAGAAATAAGACATCCAGATATTCAGGTGAAGTTTGTTCTGTTTGTTTTTATTCTGGTAGAAGAGACATAACATGTATCATTTTAACTCTTCATGAGCATACAATTCAGTGGCATGAAGTACTTTCAGTGTTATGTGAACATCACCACTATCTATACCCGAAGCTTTGTCATCTCCCTCAACAACTCTGCACCTATCAAGTAACCCCTCCAACCCCCCTCCCTCCAGCTGGGAGTAGCCTCTCTTCTGCTCTCTGTCTCTGTGAATTTGCCGATGGCGAGGGACCTCATATAAGTGGAATCATACAATATTTATCTTTCTGTGTCTGGCTTATGACACCTATTTTTTTAAGTGCTGATAACTAATGCATGAGTGTGCGTTTAATTATATTCTATCTTTTGAAACTGTGGATCAGATAAAACTTAGAGTTTGAGGGGTGCCTGGGTGGCTCAGTCGGTTAAGTGTCTGACTTTGGTTCAGGTTACGATCCTGTGGTTTGCGAGTTCGAGCCCCCATGTCAGGCTCTGCTGACAGCTCAGAGCCTGGAGCCTGCTTCTGATTCTGTCTCTCTCTTTGCCCCTCCCTCGCTCTCTCTCTCTCAAAAATAAACATTTAGAAAACCCCCACAAAACTTCCATTTTGAGACTTCTAGGGAAGGTAAAGTGGAGGTGAATTCTAGTTTTCCTTTGCAGAAAGCCCGCACCAAACATGTGGGCTGGTGGAAATGAGCTTGGAGGCTGGCAGCTCTGGGGAGGAAGAGTTCAAGACCAGTGCTCCAAGTCAAAAATGGTGACCCCACACCTCACCCAAGGGGATGGATAAAAATACAGAGGCGTGGGCCCCTACGAGGACTTCCTTAACTGGACTCTCTAGGGGTGGGGCCCGGGCTCCTGTCTTTTCACCAGCTTCCCACGTGAGACTACCGATCAGCTTTTGAAATCGCTCGGAGAGAGGAGCAGTGGGACATGGGAAGGCAGCTTCTTGCTCAGAGCCACGGTCTTGTCAGGGCAGACTTATTATGTGCTTGCTGTATGCGGTCTGGTGTGCAGGTGGGAGCAACTGGGAGCTCAGCCGGTCACCCTTCAGATTGAGGGAAGAGGCTGGGCTGGGGGGTGGGGCTCATAATTCAGATTTATTTAAGGTTTTGAACATATACTCCAACCTGGGGGGTGGTTGGGGGCAGGCCCTGATAGAATGTGAGGGGGAACCTGGCTGGTGCCCCTGATCCTTTGGTTTCTTTGTCCTTCGGCTCAGGATGCTGGAGCAGGCTCAGATTGGCCTGGCCTGACTTCTGTCTTATATCTGTTGCCTTGGAGGCATTGTGGCAGGTGCCTGGCAAATCCGTGGAATCAAGGCCATGTCTTTGGGTTAGCACGCTAAGACCCCTACTCCTTGCCATTTCTGTCCAGCCTGTCTCTTGTTCCCTCTCAGTCTGGTCTGTCTGCTGACCAGTGTGTCTCCTTACTTCTCTCCTTGAAGACAAACTCACTGCTTGGGGAATAAGCCTTAGGCCTCGAAGAGTGACATCAGCAAGATGGTGGGTCAGGAAGCTTCAGATCCTAGCTCCCCCCCACCCCCCAGAAATGTTAAATAAACTAGAAACCAGCTAAAATAACTTCTTTATGGGTGTTCTGGAGATGCATCAAAGATAGCAACCAGGCAAACACCCAACCAAGATAAAGCCGCGTTCAAAATGGTAGGACATTTCATGGCCTCTTTGCATACATTTTCCCTCTCTCTCCTCCCTTCCCCATGCTGTGCTTCCCAATAACTAGTTCCTTTCTGCAAACTGAATTTGCAACACTTTAACCTAGTTGTATTTTTGTGCAGTAACAATGAACAATCCAAAAAGGAAATTGGGAAGACAGTTCCATTTACAGTAGCATCAAATACAAAATACCTGGGAATAAATTTGCCAAAGACTACTGGACGACTTAATATTGTTGAGATGGAAAAACTACCAAAAACAGTCTCCAGAGTTAGCACATTCCACATCAGAATCCTGATGATGTTATTTGCAGAAATAGAAAAATGGCTCCTAAAATACATGTGGAAATTTAAGGGACACCGAATAGCCAAAACAATCTTGGAAAAGAACAACAAAGTTGGAGGTGTCACACTTCTTGATTTTAAAACTAATAATGAAGCTGTACTAATGATGGCAGCACAGTACTGGCAGAAGACAAATGTCTAGACCAATGGAATAGAGAGTGGAAATAAACCCTCACATATGTAGTCGAATGATTTCAACAAATATGCTAAAGCCAATGGAAGCCACTTATTTAAAAAGAAAAGACTATTTTTTAAATGTTTACTTTTGAGTGAGAAAGCATGGGCAGAGGAGGGGCAAAGAGAGAGGGAGACAGAGAATCTGAAGCAGGTTCCAAGGCACAGAGCCCGATGTGGGGTTCGAACCCACGAACCATTGAGATCATGACCTGAGCCGAAGTCTGAAGCTTAATCGACTAAGCCACCCAGGTGCCACCCAAAAGACTGTTTTTGTTTAGGTTTCCATCAAAATTAAGTAGAAGGTACAGAGATTTCCATATACCCCCTACCTCCACCATGTATAGCCTCCTCCCTTCTCAACATCCCCCACCAGAGTGGTATATTTGTTAGAGTTGTTGGGCCTACATTGAAACGTCATAATCCCCAGTCTTTTCAATAAACAGTGCTGAGAAAAGTATAAACCACAGTGGCACACTGGTTACAACTGATGAACTTATATTGACACATCATTATCACTAGCCTTTTCAACAAATGGTGTTGGGAAAACTAAGACCGTTAGAAGAAAACACAGGGGAAAAGCTTAATGATGTTGGATTTGGCGATGATGGCAATGAATTCTTGGTTGTCATACCAAAAGCATGGTCAACAAAAGAAAAAAATAGATTCGCATTGGACTACATCAAAATAAAACCCTTCTTTGCAACAGAGGACACTATCAATAGAGTGAAAAGGCAACTCATGCGATGGGAGAAAATATTTTTAAATTGTATATCTGATAAGGGGTTAATATCCAGAATATATAAAGAACTCCTGTAGCTGAACAATTAAAAAAAAAACATTCTAACTTAAAAATGGGCAAAAAACTTGAATCGATATGTCTCCAAAAACAGACATACAAATAGTCAGTAAAAAGATGCTCATCATCAGGGAAAGGCAAATCAATAGCACAATGAGATACCATCTCACACTTGTTAGGATGGCTATGAGAAAAGGAAAAAGAAAGAAACAAGTGTAGGCAAGGATGTGGAGAAATCGGAGCCCTTGCGCATTGCTGATGGGAGTGTAAAATGGCACAGTCATATGGAAGACACAGATGGTAGTTAGTTCCTCAAAAAATTAAAAATAGTATTACCATGTGATCCAGCAATTCTGCTGTTGGGTAGATACCTACAAGAATTGAAAGCAGAAAGTTAAACAGATATCTGTATGCCCATGTTTATAGCAACATCATTCACAGTAGCCAGAAAGTGAAAGCAACCTAAGTGTCCATCTACAAGTGAATGGATAAACAAAATGTGATATACACATAAAAGGAAATATTATTCAGCCTTAAGAGTAAAGGAGATTCTGACACCTGCTACACATGGATAAACCAAAATGCTATGTTAAGTGAAATAAGGTAGTCCACAAAAGGAGAGATACTATATGATTCCACTTATATGAGGTATTGATGTGTCTTCTTTTCTGATACCAACCAATTCTCTAATTTTCCATAGTACCAGCTGGGCGTCCTACAATTCAATTTAATTCTGACACTCACTAGTTGGAGTTAATGCAGACCAACCCCACAAGTGAAGGGCTCAGGTCCACAGACTGCCTCCACTTAAGATACCATTGGCAAGTCCTGGTGGGGGCAGTCATACTTCTGACTGACTGGTTAGAAACTGAGGGTTCCCACGACCCCAACTCGAGCTCTGTAACTTGCTAGAATGGCTCCCAGAACACAGGTAAACACTTTACTTACCGATAAAGTAAGTAACTTACTTCACTGGTTTATTATAAAGGGTACAACTGAGGAACAGTCAAATGGAAAATGCATGGGGGCCACTCTAACCATGCCCCTCTCCGGTACTGGCGTGAGGTGTTCACTGACCGGAAAGCTCGCGGAATTTCCTTGCTCCTGTGTTTTTATAGAGCTCAAATTCCAGTTTCCTTCCCCACCTCAGAGCTCGGGTCGGGGGGAGGATGGGGCTGAAAGTTCCCAAACTCTAATCCCCCGGTTTTCTGGAGATTAGCTCATCCTAAAGCCATCTACAGGCCTTCCTCTAAGGCCTCAGTAGCATAAATTCAGGTGTGATGGAAAGGAGTTCGTTGTGAGTAACAAACGATACTCCCATCACTCAGGAGATTCCAGAGCTTTGTGGCAGGAACCAGGGACAAAGATTAATCTATTTTGATTCTCCCACAAGTACAAAGAGTACTCCAATTAATAGAAAGCAGGACGCTGGCTGCCAGGGGCTCAGGGAGGAGGGAACTGAGAGTGTTTGATGGGTACAGAGTTTCAGCTGGGGAAGCTCAGAAATGTTCTGGAGCTGATGGTTGCACAGTATGTGAATGTACTTAATGCCACTGAACCACACAGTTAAAAAATGGTTAAAATGGGGGGGGGTTGCCCCAGTGACTCAGTCGGTTAAGCGTCTGACGCTTGATTTTGGCTCAGGTTATGATCTCATGGTTCATGATTTTGAGCACCGCGTTGGGCTCTGCACTGACAGTGCAGGGCCTGCTTGGGATTCTCTCTCTCTTTCTTTCTGCTCCTCCCCTGTTTGTGCTCTCTTTCTCAAAATAAAAATAATAACAGTGGTTAAAATGGGGCATCTGGGTGGCGCAGTCAAGCATCCGACTCTTAGTCTCAGCTCAGGTCTAGATCTCAGGGTCCTGAGTTCCAGACCCGTGTTAGGCTCTATGCTGGGCGTGAAGATTACTGAAAGAGAGAGAGAGAGAAAGAAAGAAAGAAAAAGAAAAGAAAAGAAAGAAGGGAGGCCGGGAGGAAGGGAGAAAGTAAGAAAGGGAGGAACATGGTTAAAATGGTAAATTTTATGCTATGTGTATTTTACCAGAAAAACCAAAAAAGATCCACTGCTTGTGAGGTGTTTCCTTCTGGCTGGGTACCTGCTCACCGCCTACCATCCACTCATCAGTCTCTGTGCTTGGAAAAGTACATTCTGGGCCTTCTGTGTGCTTGCTAAGATCACTGGGTTCCTGGCCTTTGTTTTCCAGAGGTTTGTGTTTCCTCCTCTTCCTATCTCTTCTGTACATTTCCGTTCTTTCTCCTCCTCCTCTTTTGGCTAAATGGAAAACTTGTCAGAGGACTGGAAGTTTGACCAACACGCCTCTCCTATGTTTCAGAGTAGGGCTCTGGGCATAACAGTTGCCTGCAAAACGATGGACAAATCAATACGCAGGAATTAAGGTGACTACTTAGTTGAGAGCTCAGGTCATTGGAGGCAGGGACTGTCATACCTGGATTTGTCTTTCTGATGTGATTTAATCTTATTCCTTCGATGGAAAAAGCTATGGAGTCCTTACTGTGTGCCTTGAACTGTGCCGGACCCCCTGTGGTTGAGAACACCATCTTTAGCTCTGCTGTCTACCGTTGGACAAATCCCTTAAGTTTTCTGTTTTGACCTCTTTTGTAAGCTGGAGATAGTATTGGCCGCTGCAGAAGGTAAAGGAGAGGATTGAGGCAAACGGAGGGCTTTAGCTAGCAGAATTTATCAGGTAAGAAGTGCTATATGAAGAAGAGATGTTATTAGTATTGCCATCAGCAAAGGCAATTTTTATGGGCTGATTCTTTTTTTTTTTTTTTAGTTTATTTATTTTGAGAGAGAAAGAGAGCGAGCATGGATAAGAACATGGGGGATGGGCAGAGAGAGAGAGAGAGAGAGAGAGAGAGAATCCCAAGCAGACTCCACACTGTCAGCACGGAGCCCAACATAGGGCTCAAACTCAGGAACAGTGAGATCATGACTCAAGCCAAAATCCAGAGTTGGATGTTTAACCGACTCAGCCATCCAGGCGCCCCTAGGAGCTGATTCTTAGTGAGTGAGGTGACCACAAATTGGGTGGGTGGGCCATTCCAGGAAGTTTCCAGGCAGTATTATGATAGGGGCTTGTCCCATTGAGAGCTACTCAACCTAAAACCTGTATATAGGTGCTGGGAGGTGGTGGTATCTTCCCAGTGTGTGGTGATGACACCTGTTGTCTGTGATAAAGACTTTGGAGTCTCTGGGGAGACCCCTGGGCCAACCCCCACCCCCACAGTCAGTCCTTAGTCTCACAAACCTAAGCTTCTACTGAAGGAAGTCGGGTGTTCAGGCTTCTCAGGTGGACAGAGCTGTTTTCTACTGCCTGGTTCTTGATCTTTTTCCAGCAGTGCTGTTAACAGGATGTCCTCTCCTTGACTTCAGCCCCCAGCCCCCAACATCAAACGGCCCCATGTGGATATCAGGATAAGGGCTGGACCCCCATCAGGGATGATAAAGAACTTATGGTTAATGTGAAAGCTGATGTTTCCTCTTGTTTCTTTGTTCTCTGTCTCCTGACTTCTCTCCAGCACCGTCCCTGACCTTCACCCAGTGAAGCATCTTCCTCCTGTTGATTATGTAGGACTAAAGGCCGTTTTCTTTAACTGAGTCATTCAGAGGTGGGAAGGCTTCCTGGAGGCTCCGGCGGTCCATCTTGATTCTTCTGCTCTCTGACCTTATTCCAGGCATCTTTCCTTTTTTGTGCTGTGCAAAAGCATTAGCTCAGCTTCTCAGCCTCACACGGTTCAAGACAAAGCCTTGCTGGGGCCTGAGGACACATAATAGTGCCATCTGTGTGTGCTGTAGGGGAGACGGAAGGCAGGCCTGGGCTGTTTGCTTACCATCTTCTTGGAACTAGACTGTGCCTCAGAACCTCATAATAGAGCAGTGTTTGCTTTGGCTCCCATCTGCTGCTTCTCTACGGAGGAGGTGAACACAAATTCCTTTCATTTCCTGGAGACCGCTTTTGATTAGACGGCTCTGCTGGCTCCAGAGGGGCGGGCACAAAGGTGAACAGCTGGGAGAAGTGTTTTCTTTTTTGTCCCTCCTCTTCTCCCCTCCCCTAGAAATTCCTGCGTTCTGCCTAAAATGACTGTGGTGGCCTGGTCTGGTCTCCTGTGATGGCTCTGGAGGCAGCTTTCTGTTACATGAGGCTATTCCTTGTGTCCGTCTACTCAGAAGTGTGGAAAGTGAGCAGCCATGAGTCATCGTGTTGAAGCAGGGCCCCTTCCAATGGGCTGTTTGTGTGGGGTGGTGACTGCCCCTGAAGCAATCTGTGCCTCCTCAGACCTTTGCCCTGGCCTTCAGTTCCCTGCTGGACATGTTGGCGCAACCACTCAGTGATCTCATTCAGGGGACTGTTTCTCCTCCTACCAAGGAGCTTGGTGGGAATTCATATCTCTCTCCCGCTCCCACCAGTCCTCCCTAGGACACCTAAGGAATACAGCAGCTGAGAACTGCCTCTTGGCTTCTTTCCTTGGGGACAGCGAGATCCACCAGGAAGTGTGGGCTATGAACCTTAGCATCAGAACCACCTGGGGTGTGTGTTCAAAATGCAGATTCCTGGGCACCAGGGCAGACCCAAGGAATTAGCCTCCCTGGGTGGGGCTCAGGAATCTGTGTCTTTGGTTCTCTGTGGGGGATTCTGCTGCCCACTGACGTGTGAGCGTGTGTGATGGGGAAGCCATGGAAACCAGACCCCAGAGCCCTGCTGGACGCTGTGTTTGGGGCCTCCAGCAAGACACGTGCCCTCAGCATGGTTATCTGTAGCAAGAAAGCCTGCCTCACAGGGTTGCTACCCGAGTTATGTGAGGGAGAGTGTGTGCGGAAGCCCTTGGAGTCAAATAAGCCCTCCACACCTATCTTCCCTCCCCTTACCACACTCAGCCTCTGCAGCCCTCTCTGTGACATTGTTGGATGTCAGCCACTTTCCTTCATCTCTGCCACTGTCCCTGAAGTGTTGGCACGCAGATTTGCCTCCCAGTGTCATAAGTGGGTAACTTCAGCCGCCCCGCCTTGGTCCACTCTCTCAGCCAGTGAGCTGGTGGGGGCCAGCATCACCTGCTTCTGCAGAGAGATCAGGCCTCACACAACCTTGCTATTAGTGCACCGGCCAGAGGAGGCCACGCCCGGTGCACAGCAGCAACGGAAGATACTTAGATGGGAAGATGGGAGTCTGGTGCTCTGATTTTACACTTTAGCTGTGGGGCGTTATCTTCCCACTGCGTTTTCTGGGCTTATCATCTAATAACATGTCAGCTGTGGCCTCAGGAGGGTGGGGGTGGGGGCGAGTGAGGAATGCAGCTTGACTTAACCCTCTTACTAATCTTTTCCACCTTTTATGTGTGGCTAGGCCCCCTGAGAAAAACCCCTCCACCTGCGTCCTCAGTTCCTGAACCTTTGAAGCAGGTCCTCAGAAAGAACAGCAGGTGGCTAAAGCCTCTCTCTTCTGGGCTGGCTGAGTGGGGCTGGAAGGGTGAAGATCAGGGCTCTTTGGCTTTTGGAGTGCTTTCCTGTCCTCTAACCATTCACCACCCTGCTTGCCGGGTGTCGCAGGAGTGTCACTGTCCCTGTCACCAAGAGACCATCTCAGCCTCTGGTCTGCCATGTGGCCTTCAGGCAGGCATGTCAGTAACTCTCGCCCTATTAGTGGAGGAAGACAGTCCTCCTTGCTAGTGTTTGGTTCACAGGCTGTTGTGGGAGGAAATGAAGTTGTATTGCCAGAGACCAGATCACTGGCTGGTTTGTTTAGAGGGACTTAAGGAGACATGGACATTCTCTCTTCCCAGGGGGCTGCCTTCTGATTCACTGTCCAGAAAGAACTTTGATGAGAGGTACAGAGTAAATGTGTTAGCCGTTTTATGCTGTCCCAAACACACGTCTCAGTTATAAAACAAACTTGCTGCAAATGATTGCATCAGCCCCTGGATCATCTGGAGTCTCAGACTGTGTCTTCTTGGGACCCGTAGCTGCTGGGTGCCTTGCAGCGGCTCAGCGAGGTTCTCTGGGAAGAGAGCAGGGCCGGGAATGGGAGCATTAGAAGCCCCAGTGTTTACTTCACTGCTCTGTGACTTCAGCAAGTTGCTTAAACTCAGGAAACGAAGAGTGCAACATGCCCCTTAGAGGGCTTCACCTGTACCTACCATTGACCTCACTGGGTTGCCTTGCTGCTTAGATTATATGCTGGATGTGTAGGTGCCTTGAACACTGAAATGTTGTGCAAACCTTGACTTTTAACCGCCTTTAGGAAAAAAAGACTCTGGACTTGCCCCGTGACACTTGAGGAATAGAATGGCTTTCCTGTGCATAAATCATGTGCTCTCTGTTTTGTGAAGTCCCATGTTGTGCACTTGGCTTGAGGGCCACAGCCTCTGTTTGTAGGTAGAGCTTGGCATTCTTGCCTTTAGAGCCAGCTCTTCGTGTCAGAGTAAGCTCTGATCATTCTAGCTCTAGGGACCTCCCCCAGAGCCTCTGGTTTCTGGAGCATTTCCACTAATTTGAACCTCTTGAGCCAAGGCATTCTGTGGCCCAGGAGTCATGCAGAGCACCCCGATTCCTTTTGAATTCCAAGAAGGGGCTTTTGCCAAGGGTTGGCCCAAAGCAGCTTTTCAGTCTGTAAGCACCTAGGATGGCTCCTCTCTTCAACGTGGGTGAATAGCAGGGGTGGTGATGTGGTTTAGGGGTGATGGGGAGGGGGTCCAGAGCTGATGGCCAAGAAAGAATTCTTGAGATGTCTTAGGTGCACAAAAAGTGGTTTTATTAAAGCATGAGGACAAGATCCGTGGGCAGAAAGAGCTGCACTGGCGTTGTGAGGAGGGACTGATTCTATTAGATTTTCTATCCTCTGGAGGGGAGGGTGATGTTAGCACTCCAGAGAATTGAGGCTGTAGGTTTCTGAAGATTGCCTTTTTTCTTGTAAATCATTAAGACAATTGCCAACTGATGGAGACTTACTTCTGGCATGACTGATCTTTATCTATCAATTAACCATTTGTTTTTCCCTTTCCTTTGTTCTCAGGCAGCCAGGGGTGCCTGAGGAATGTCACACATGTCCCACCTATGGGGCGGGGGTGGTTAGCTTGTGCTTTGCCCTCAGCTTGTCTTTTGCCCCCTGCCCCCTACCCCCCACCGTCGGTGGCCTAGCACAGAGCCGATTTGGTTCACACCATCAGGAGCTTAGGCAATTCTTGCAAGGACGTTACCTTTTCTGCCTCCAAAGCTCCTCCGTCTCCTGAGGGAAGAGGATACCCATTATCTACCCCAGGAATGGCTGGCCCTGTATTCTTCTGCTCCACAAAAATCCATGGACTTTCTTAGGGTGTCCTCACCTTGGGCCAGACCTCTGTCCCTTACAAGTAACTCACAATAGCTCCTGGCCATCCTGTTTTTGTCTGCTTGAATTCTACTTGTTCTGGATTGCATCCCTTTCGGCTAGCCTCCACAGTGTCCCCAGTTGACAGCAGTTATGGTGACCAGTGGAAGCCAGTGGATGAAGGTGCTCATCGTCTTGGTGGGGTAGTGCCACATGCTCTGTTATAGGGCTCAGCGCTTACAGAGTCCACTCTTGGGAGCTATGGGTTTTTTGAGACAGTGCAGCACAACTTTTATTATTATTTTTTAATCGAATGGGTGTTTATTGAGCATCCACTTTGTTCTAAGAGACATCCTGAGTGCTAAGGAGGAAGCAGTGAATGGGGAAGAAAAGATCCCTGAGTTCACATTTAAGGGTGGAGAAATGGACCTCTAAGGAAGTAACTAATGGAGTGACTAATAGTAGAAACGTCAGGCCAAGTGGGAGGGGAGGTCACTTCAGAGCAAAATATTGGGAGATGTTTTTGCGTAAGTCGGTCTCTGAGTAACTCCCAAAATTACAGGGCCAGATCTGATGGTACTGCTTTCTTGGAGGTGGTGTTAGATATGGGTGGCTGATAGTTTTCCTGGCGCAAGGCTTAGATTTCTTTCTCTTTCTAGATTTCTCTCTGGGATCATGAGGCAGGGTTAGTTAACTTGGGAAGTTGGCTTCCTAGGAAAATGCTGCATGGACTCAGCCTGTCTGTTTCTGGAGGCACACCCTGAAGAAAGGATCTGGGTCATTCCATGGCAACTCACAAAACAATAACTCTTCCAGGGGCTGCCCGTGAGCAATCACCTGGGTCCGAGTTTCACCCCTGAAAAACAAAGGGGAGCGCTGTCACTAAGAAAGTCCAGTTGGACTCAGGAGAAAATATGGGAGGGTCAGAAACATTTATTGTCACAGGAACTACTTTTAGGGGTGACAGCCTGTGACATCGCATGCTTGGGCTGTTTACCACCATCTGCACACAGGAGAGTAGGATGTGTCCGTCGGCTGCTGTGTGGGGGCATCTGGGACAGAGTCGGTGCGAAGTGACAAAGCCTTTGAATAGAGCTTTGCACATCGCCTACTTCACATGTGAAACACTGGGAGAAAGCGAGGTCTGTGCTCCGCCACTTCGGCTGGACTTATGGTTTGAAAGATGCCCCCTCGCTTTTCCTCTTTTGCAGCTGAGTCATGGGGAAGTTCTGTGAGCCTGTGGTCTTGGCCATCGGTGCTATTAGCAGAGGGGCCTTTGAGTGGTGATAGCAGTAGCGACCCGGGCTCTTAGTAAAAAGGGAAGCAGAGGAGGCTTCACGTCTTCCCTCAACTAGAACTAGACTGACCCTTCGCAGATCTCACCAGGAGGACAATTTCAAGAGGAACCCCAACCCTAAAAAGGAGGAGTTTGTGTCCCAGGAGGCTTGTGGGTTGATGACTGAAAGCAGGCACAGATAGGAGGCTCCGCTAAAAGCAAATGCCTTTTGTCAGCATCTGCCCCACTCTGACTTTTATTTACATATAAAAAAATTTCCCTGTAGAACTCATACCCCTTCCCTAAACATAGCATCTTCTCTGTTTACAGCCTAGGGTACTTCTGCTCTTCAACTACTTTGCATCCCCCCAAAGATGAGGAGGAAACCCAGCACCAAGGATGTAGGTCAAGATCAAGGTATATTAGATAGCTTATAAACTTGGTGATGTGAGCTTTTTGTCTCCTCCCTTACTTCTTAATTTTTTTAATGTTTATTTATTTTTGAGAGAGATAGAGATAGAGTGTGAGTGGGGGAGGGGCAGAAAGAGAGGGAAACACAGAATCCAAAGCAGGCTCCAGGCTCTGAGCTGTTAGTACAGAGCCTGACTTGGGGTTCGAACCCACGAACTATGAGATCATGACCTGAGCTGAAGTTGGACACTTAACTGACTGAACCACTCACATGCCCCCCTCCCTTTATTTAGTACTAGCAGTTAGTGCTCAATAAATACTGGGTATAGGGTTATTTTTTTTAATGTTTATTTTTGAGAGAGGGAGTGAGTGGGAGAGGGGCGGGGGGTGGACGGAGGATCTGAGGTGGCCTCTGAGCTGACAGCAGACAGCTGGATACCAGGCTCAAACTCATGAACCGTGAGATCATGACCTGAGCTGAAGTCAGATGCTTACCCAACTGAACCACCCAGGTACCTCCCAAGTGTAGGTTTGAGGGTGGGAAGTCAATTGGCCCATATTCCGGTGGCCTCCATATCTAATCTTGAGAGCCCTAAATTTAAGGTCTTCTGTCTCATTCCACTGCACATCTGCATTCTTTTGCTGGTAAACTCTTGGAACATAGCTAATTGCCACTGTGCCCAAACTGTTTGCCATAGAGGAGACTGTAAATACTTGAGTTAGGTTTGAGCTATACAATTCTAAGAGTTATCTCTTTGTTCAGAAGGCATCTCCCAAGAGTCATCTCTCCCTTGGCATTGTGCTTGGTGCAGTGTGGGGAGGAGTCACACAAGGCAATGTTAAGCAATGACCCTGTCCTCAAGGTGCTGACAACCTAGTTGGGGAGACAACAGTACCCTATATGGGAAAACAAACCAACAAACAAAACCAAAGAAACAAAACAAGAAAACTAAACTAAGCATTACATAAGAATAAAAAATCCCATAAGGTGTAACTAAATAGTAAACCAAGTAGACTATGGCTGGAGATACTTCTCTCCTCCAACAGCTAGACCTAAGAAGAGGTGCTTGAATTACAGAATGGAACATATAAGACTGGAGGAATTATCAGGTGCTTGAGGGCAATCTCTTCTGTGACATTCACCCTGCTTGCTGGATTTGGAGTCAGCTAGTCATGGGTTTGAATCTCCATCCTGCTGTTAGAAGCTGAGTGATCTTGGGCAAATTAGAGATGTTTTCTCATCTATAAAAACAAAACTAGACATGATGATGCCAACTTTAGGGGGTTTTTGTAAGGATTAAATGAGATAACATGTGAGAAATCATTTAGCACGCTGCCTAGCACATAGTAGGTGATCATTTTGCATTCGTTCTCTTCCTTTTAGTTTGGCTAATAGCCAAGACCTAACCATTTAACCTAATGGTTAGAAGTATAGGCTAGTACAGATGGCCTGAGCTTAGAGTCTAGCCTTATCACTTATTGTTATATGACTTTGGGTAAGTTACTCAAATGACATTTCCTCAATTTTAAGATAGGGACTAAAAGATCGTGTGTGTGTGTGTGTCTGTTTGTGTGTGTGTGTGTGTGTGTGTGTACGTATATATGGCTTAGTGGTTTTTAGAATGCTGACTTTGGCCTGGTGAGCTCCATGTCTCAGCTGTTATCACTGTTGTTGTCTTCTCTATGAATCCATTGCAGGCTGTCCTAATTTCAGTAGCTGCTGCTTCTTGCATTTCCTTGACCTCTTTCCCCCCCAAAGGGCTGAAGAAACCCAAGAGTGCTGAGGTAGTAGAAGTCCCTAGCATAGTCCTAGATTTGAGGACAAAGCCTGTGAATGGGGAGGGAGCCCTAAGGAAGTCTTTTTTTTTTTTTTTTTTTGAAAGAGAGGGTACAAGTGAGCAAGGGGCAGAGGGGTGGGGTGGGGGAGAGAGAAAGTCCCACAACAGGCCGAGAGGGGAGAGAGAGAGAAAGAAATGGCCCTCACTTGAAGCAGGGCTTGTGCACGCTCACCCGATGTGTGGCTCAAACTCACAAACCATGAGATGATGACGTTAGCTAAAGTCTGATGCTTAACTGATTGGGCCACCCAAGCACTCTGAAAGTCTTTTTTTTTTTTTTTTAAGTTTATTTATTTTGAAAGAGAGAGAGAGAGAGAGAGAGAGAGAGAGAGAGAGAGAGAGAGAGAGAGAGAATTCCAAGCAGGCTTCACACTGACAGTGCCGGGCTCCTCTTGACTTGATGAGCTGTGATGACTGGCCACTGTGACCCTGCTTCCTAACTTCTTAGAGACCTCAGCTTAGCCTTTTAAATCCATAAGGCCCCTTTGTGAGTTATTTCCTCCCAAATCCATGGGATTGTTTTTGTTCCTGATGAAGGTCTGCCACCTCTTTAATCTGAGTTGGCCTTTTCAAAAGAAGCCAAGGGCTCGGATTTGGGGATTTCAAAAATATAGTCATATGAGTGGGCTTTGCATGCATGTTATTGCTTCCCATGGCATTTCCTGGGAGCTGCCTGGCATTCCTAGGTGGCTGGGCGCTCACTTTCATAATTAAAGTGTTGTTCAGCTTCAGTGTTTCGGTGTCCCGGCATCCACCCCATTCTCTGTGCTTCTTTCTGGAGGCATCCACAGACTCAGTGCCAGGATGCCCCACTGCACCTCCCCCACAGGTCTGAAGGTGCCCTTCCTGCACACTTGCATTTGGGACCCTGGAGCCCTAATTTGCATCATTTTACCCAGATGTAGGTGTAAACATGTCTAAGTGCCGTATTGGACTTATAAACGTTTATGCTTCCATAGCACCATTTTCAGGGTATTTAAGTGCCCACACCGGTACTTGCTGGGGACAGGCAATAAATGTTGAAGTCACTGCTGAGTGCTGCACTTAATTCCCCACTTGTACGTGGTCCTGGAAGACAAACCATTCATGGTGGCCTCCCTAATGGTGGCCAGGCCCAGGACACTGGTGTCGAGCCTTGCAGCCGCAGAAGCATGTGGGCAGGTTTGTGTATGGGATGGAAATTAGGCATGCTGCATTTTTAGCACACTTTAGTGCCCATACATTTTGCGTGGACTTAAATGACTCTTTGTTCAGTAACATTTTTTTTGACATTTGTGTGTGTAGTTGAACTTTTCCTCAGCTGTGGTACTCCATGGCCCTTAGCTTCAGGTTAATTTTTAGGTTGTACGAAGACCATTGCTAGTGTACATAGGGGTGTGTAGGTGCACACACGTATCTAGTCACTCATATAAAAATACTCTTGTGGGGGCGGCATCGTGCGGTGTGCTTTAAGATTGCTCACGTGGGTTGATGGGCTTTGAGTGTGCGGAAATCTAGACTGAACCCCAATTTATCTTTCATGT
Organism: Proteles cristata cristata; assembly: GCA_017311185.1. Lineage (NCBI taxonomy): Eukaryota > Metazoa > Chordata > Mammalia > Carnivora > Hyaenidae > Proteles > Proteles cristata. Next base: position 294,916 of record JAESUZ010002877.1, on the reverse strand, counting down.
GGCTCTCATTGTAAAAGGACCCTCAATCATGTTTCTTTTTTTTTTAATTTTTAATGTTTATTCATTTTTTGAGAGAGAGAGAAAGACAGCACAAGTAGGGGAGGGACAGAGAGGGAGACAGAATCAGAAGCACACTTCAGGCTCTGACAGCACAGAGCCCTGCGAGGGGCTCACACTCATGAGCCGTGAGATTGTGACCTGAGCCAAAGTCAAATGCTTAACCGGCTGAACCACCCAGGTGCCCCAATCATGCTTCTTTTAGGCACCAAACTTCCCCTGAGAACTTTGTCTTGATTTAAAGTTCCGGCAACATCTTTCCCTAGGTCTGGGCTCATAGCTAATCTGGAAGGGGAGTGATGTGTTTCTGACAGGTCAGTTAGCTGAAGCCCATTCATTCAACACCCATTTATTGAGTAAGCCCAGTTTACCAGGCACCAGACTAGTGTCAGGAAAATGGCAGAACACCAAAGGATTAGAGGAGTTTAGGGCAAAGAGATCTCTCCTCACTAGGATAATCAAGGAGAACCCAGTGAAGGAGCTGGCGTTGAGATGGATTCTGAAAGATGAAAAGAGGGAGCCCTTTCCAAGCAAGGAAGCCACTTGCATAAAGGTAGAAACTAGACCATGAAGAGATTGGAATCATGACTCATCCGATCTGGCTGTAGTACCAGGGACACAGCGGGAAGTAGGCGGAGATAGGACTAGAAAGGTAGTTGAAACTAGGTGAAGAAAGCCCAGAACAGCAGGCAGAGGGGTTTGGAGTTCCTTCCTCCCTCTGAGAGGGCTGACTCCTTGGAGGTCCCCAAAGAGGGACTTCATGGCCAGTGCAGCGCCAAAGAACGAACGCCTGAGTACATAGCACAAGGCAATGGAAGAGAGCTCGCAGTTGCCCAAAGTGGGCTCCAAGGAGGGCCTGGGAGGATTGGAGACAGAGTGGGTGTGAGAGCGTGAGGTCAAGGGCAACTGAGAGAACTGAAAAAGAGCAGCGAGGATGAAGGAGCTGGGGAGGGAAGACGAGAACCAGGGAGGATGGTTTGTCTGGCTGCTCTAAATGGACCATGCCTCCTAGGCCCGGTCGCCTCTCATGTCCACCATTGCTGTGAGAGGGTTCAGGGGGAGGGCTGGGCCCACAGCACCCCTCCCTAAGTGTGAAGCTTTCTGCTGCACAGTCTGTTCAAAGGAGCTCATCTTGTTCCCAGAATGACCCCGAGAGCTAGATAGTATAACTGGATGGTATCTTCTTTTTGTGGATTAGGAAACAGGAACAAGGAGGTAAATCCACTTCTCATGGTCAGACATCTGGTAGAGCTGGGATTTGAACTCAGGTCTTTCTGACCCCAGAGCCTCAGCCCTTAACCACTGGGTTAGAATGATGATATTTCCCAGGGTTGTTGAGGCAGAAAGGAGGAAGGGTGAGGGGTTCATTTTTATTTTATTGTTTTCAATGTTTATTTATTTATTTATTGAGAGAGTATGTGAGGAGGAGACGGGGAGAGGGAGGGGGAGAGAGAGAATCCCAAGCAGGCTTCGTGCTGACAGTGTGGGGCTCGATCTCATGAACCATGAGATCATGACCTGAGCTGAAATCAAGAGTCAGACACTTAACTATCTGAGCCACCCAGGTGCCCCTCATTTTTAAATGTACACAACATTGGTGTGAATTTCTCGAGGGGCAAGGTGAGCCCCCATGAGATCATAAGGAGACTCAGGGGCTCTGTGGCAGGGAAAGCTGGCCACCCAGTTAGGGGACATTTTTTACCCTTGGCACCAGGGAGCCGGCTCCCAGAGACAAGCTTAGGCCTGACTTGGTGACTGTGCCCAGAGGAAATGAGGCAATGGCCTAGGAATGGCCCAGCCCTGGCACTGAGAGTGGGTCCATCCTTGTCTGAAGGCAGGTACACTCCAGGGAGGACTGGGCAGAGGAGGAGGTTGGGTGAGTGAGAACCTGTTTGTTGAGGTAGTTTGCCTCCTGCCAAGAAGGGCAGCATCCACCTCGTCGGTGGCCTGGGTCAGGGGAATGAGGTGCCTGGGACCCTGGCACAGGGCTCAGATGGGGTCTGTCTCTATTCCATCTGGACCAAAGACCTCACCATGGTGTTGACACAGAACTCCCTGCCTTTTGTGGGGCCCAAAGGTTCTCCTTTAATGGTCTGGGCATATTCATGACCACACAGCGTTTGGGAGGGCAGCTTTGTCCCCTGGTTCTGACTCAATGGTGACTCGGGGTTTTGTTGAATGCCCCATTGTGGCTGGTGATGGGGACAGTGGTTCTGTGAATATCAGAGGCGATATAACATGTGTCGTATTGTGGCAGGGGATTAAGTGTGGAAATCTTACCCACTTCTATGTAGCCTGGTGGTTTTCTGGGTTTATTTATGCTCCGCCAAATGCATAATAAGCAAGAATGACAAGTAAAGCATTACACAGAGTATGGCCTTTTACTGTTCCCCAGGCCCCTCAGGCTGCACAGACATGCTTTTGATTGTGACATTTGCTCTGGAAGTTCTCATGCCACTGAGACTGCAGCGGTGTTTAGATCTCACCCTCAGGTTTGCAGAAAGGGCAGAAATAAAATAGAAAAATGAACATTGAGCATCCCAGCCTGCCTTTTCATCCTTTTATTCATCACATTTTTGTTAAACACCTTCTTTGGGGTGAAGGGGACCATACTGATTAGACTCCCAGGCTCTGGATTCAGAACTACGGTGTGTTTAGGTTTAGGCTCTGCCACCTGTAGCTGTGTGACTTTGGGCAAATTGCTTAACTTTTCTGTGCCTCAGTTTCATCATGCATAAAATTGGGACAATGTAACACACCCTTCTTTCTGGGGTTATGTTGAGGATTGAGATGATCTGTGAGAGGCTCCATACCTTGCTGATTGGTGTCATGTGCTTGGCTCTAGAGATAAATGTGAGCCTAGTAATCTGATTGGGGAGATGGATGTTAATTGAATAATCATACAAATAGAAAACTACCTGTGTGGGGCCTGACCTCGGATGAGACACCAGAGAAAGCTTCCCTGAACGAGTGTGGCCAGAAAGATGTCTGCATTTACCCAGGGAAATGGAGCGGGAGGGTATTCTGGTCTGGCCAGAGGAGCTGGTACAAAATCCCTGTGGTCCTTGGGCATGAAGGCACTTTGGACATTTGAAAGACAGAAAGGAAGCCAGTGTGGTAGGGTCCCAGGGAGCAAATAGTAGACCAGGGCCAGAACTTTGTTGGTGTGTTTAGGTTTTTACCTAATTTAAAAGCAAGGGAAAGTCACTGTGGGGCTTTAAGCAGAGGAAGGACATGATCCAATCACTTTTTGCAAATAACACTGGCTGCAGAGTGGAAAACTTCTGGGAGCAGAGCCCCATGGAAGCCGTTAGGAGACCCCCACCCAAGCTCCCTTGATGGGTGATTAAGGATTGCCTACATGTGAGAATTTCAGGGACTCAGGATGAATGCCAGACCCGAAGAACCACAATGGGGTTGGGCTGGAGACCTTTCAGGTGACATTGGGAAATGTTGCTATAGCTTCTGTAGAAATGAAGAGAACTCCACTTCTTTTGTACTGTATTGTATTTATTTTTCAAGCCCCGCTTTATTTTATTTTATTTATTTATTTTAATGTTTTATTTATTTTTAGGAGAGAGAGAGAGAGAGACAGCGTGAGCAGGGGAGGGTCAGAGAGAGAGGAGTCACAGGCTGAAACAGGCTCCAGGCTCTGAGCTGGCAGTCAGCACAGAGCCCGACGCAGGGCTCGAACCCACGAACCGCGAGATCATGACCTAAGTGAAAGTCGGACGCTTAACCGACTAAGCCACCCAGGTGCCCCACGAGCCCCGCTTTAAAAGCAATTTTTAAAGAGGAAGCTCTTGGAAAGCTAAGATGGGGACTGGGTTGACTGTATATTGTGTATTTTGCCCTTGACAATATTTTGCTGGAGATGACAAAACAAAGACAAATGCAAGGACAAAAGCCATAAACCAGTCAGCGATGACTTTTCATCATTCATGTTCATGGCCTGCATACGGTTTTTGTGAGTGCGGGAGAGATGCCCACCCCACTGAGTAGCGCCCTCCCCTCTCTTTGATTTAACCTCGTACTGACTTGGGCTGCAGGTCTCTGAGTTTTAACCTTGAGGTGTCCTACAAAATTCATGACAGAACTTGAATGGGTGAAAATACAGACTTCTGTGTTGACTGGTACCATACCAACGTGTCACAGGAGATGATGGGAGGTGAGCCCATCTCCTACCATGAAGATGGGAGTCAGAACTGATTTAGGAGGCCAGCTCTTCCGCTGGCTGCCTGTGTGACCCTAGGCAGGGTGCGGACCATCATTGTTTCTCATTGTTGTCTTTGTTGTGAAGTTTCTTGGGTTATATGAAAAGGATAGGTTCTATTAGATACCCAGCACATAGTAGATGCCAAGAAATGGCCAGCCATCCTACCTCCTCCCTACTCTCCCCTGTACACATTTATTTCCTTACCACTCTGAGTCCAATGTGGTTTGTAGAAAGAACATGGATCCTAATGGACAGACTGGTGTGATATTGATTTGTACAGATAAGATTTTTCTACCATCTGTCCATTCATCCATCCATCTAACTAGCCAACATGACTGAGTATCTACCAGAGACCGACTTGAGAAGCAGGAGCTGAGTAGAGCTGTACCCTCTCACTGAACCCAGCTCTCAAGAGGCAGGAATAAATATGTCTTGAAAAAATAAAAGAGGCAGCAGCTGACAATCCAATCCCTATGTTTTTTCTTTCCGCAATGACCATGAAAGTATGTCCAAAGCCAGTTTCCTCCTGGAGAAAGGATGCTGAAGCAGTGTTGTTATCTGCCTGGGTCACCATGGGCCCCTACAGATGGTTCTGTGTCCTGCTGGCTGGAGAAGGTGTCTGTGCTGGAGTTGGGGGCGGAACAGCACTTGCTCAGGCCTAGTGTACAGACAGAGAATGGAGTCCAGTCTCTGAGGGATCAGGTGTGCAGTGTGGAACCGACTGGGGGAACTTATTTCTCAAGCCAGGAGAGTCCTGAGGCTTAGGTTATCCTATAAGGGTCCTTTTGGGAATGAAAGAATCACAGAGCCTTGGATGATAGCTCATATCTTCCCTCATTCTTGCAAAAGGGACCTTCCAGCGTCCTGTTTGACTAAAGTCTCCAACGCTAAAGTGCGTAGGAGGCCAGATATGACCTGCAGGGGGCCCTGTTTCTGAGTGATGGCAGTTGTATTTGTCCCTTTGGGGCTGGCTTTTACCCTTAAAGTCTTGGAGATAAGCACTTAAGAAGCTAGATTCAACTCCAGCAAATCATTGTGACCAAGGACCAGATGAGGCTCCAGGGACATCAAATATCTCCTCTTCTGGGGAAGCCTGCTCACGTGGCCCTTTCTCAAGGCTCTTCACCCTGGAGGGCCCTACTAGGCCCAGTGGAAGAGGCCCTGGCCTGAGAGGCCAGGAGATGTTTCCGTCCCAACTCTGCTACAAGTCCTGTGGCCCTGAATGGGTCACTTACCTTCTAGAACTTAACCTCACTTAGCCTCCACTTGGCCCTCTAATAATCAGGTTGTCCTGGAGGATGACAAAGGAACTTTCAAACAATACTACTGTATCATCTCAACCCACAAATATCACCATTTGTGTTATCTTTCGTATCTTTGTTTTCAGCTCCCTGTCCCGGCTAGATCTTAAAGCTCTTTGAAGGTGTGAACCCTGCCACATACCTTGGTACCTTGCTAAAATATCTAGTGGAGAACTTTTTCACACAGTAGGTGCTTTAAAGATCTGTTTGATTTATTGATTATGTATTGGCATACTTGGAAGACCCTGATACTGAGCCTATTGATGACTTTTGCGACTATTTCCGAGCTGAGAACCATCATCCCAAGGGGTGGTAACTGACAGGCTGGAAACCCAGTCAAAGTGGCCAGCAGATTGGCAGGCGGTGAATGGTGCTATAGCGTGGCCTGAAAGCACCTTACTCTACCTGCAGTTCCTTTCGAGGGCAATAATGGAAAAGAGGGACCTTAAGACAAAAGATTTCCTCATCTTCCTTCACTCTCGGAATTTGAGGCCTGCCTGAGTTCTCAGGCTATTTTTCCAATCTTTGCCTTGGCATTATGCGTGACAGAAGGGCTTTTGGGAGTTGTGTCACAGTTAGTCACTACTGAATCAAGGCATTTCTGACCTCGGAAACACCCAAGTCATGTTATCTGTCGGGTCACTGGAGTTTGACCTCTAAGACAGGTATGAGATGTTTTAATTGTTGGTGTGTGTGTGTTTATAGCCAGTGTTTGTGTCCCCATGTCCTGTGTGTATATTTTTCCGCAGTGGCATGTGACTTCATGCTACAGAGGCTTTGTAAATTATGAGTTATCTACACAATTAACTTAAGCATTCACATTTGTGAATGCGGTAACAACTTTGGGCTTTCATCTCCTGCCGATTGCAAGTTTTTGGGGTTGTAGGGTGTAGAATTTTTCCCCCAGCCAGTCTCTCAGTTCTAGGTTAACAGATTCAGTGAAATGAAAATTCAGTGAAAAAAATCAGCATTGTTTTTCTTCCACCATAGAGACGGAAGTATAGGAGCTACTATTCATTAGTCTATAGCCTCAGAAGAGTCAGCCTGTAATGAGAACCCCAACTATAATTTTTTTCAGTATGTATTGATAGTTAGGATGTCAGGGGTATGTTGTCAATCAATAAAAAGATTTGACTTGTCAACCAAAAGAAAGATCTCTCTGGTGTTTTGAGAGGGGAAAACAATCCCTGTGTGGGTTTTTAAGAAGGACTGGAAGTTAGGCTTTATGTTTCTTATCAGGAGTCTCTGTAAATTTGTGCTGTCACCTCTTGGCTGCTGGAAGCTGTGATTGATTGTCTCTGTCTTCTATAGCTTGGAATTGCAGTTGGGTTCTTGGTCCCTCCGGTTTTGGTACCCAACATTGAAGACCGGGACAAGCTTGCCTACCACATCAGCATCATGTTTTACATAATTGGAGGCGTGGCCACTCTGCTTTTCATCCTTGTCATCATCGGTAAGGTCATTAGTACACTGATGGGGGGCCAGGAGGCAGGGAGGTTCTCCCGACTTGGGTGGGGACCTTGTGAACGTGGCTCTAGAATGCCATGGACATTTATAGAAACTGGAGGCCAGGCTTCTAATGGTCTTCAAATATCTTAGCCAATACAGTGCTAGCTGGTCCCGTGTACTTTATTAGCTGCTCAGTAAAGGTTTAACTATAATTAACCAGTCCCCCAATAAAGCCTCATCAGAATTAATGGGCAGGCTGCTGGTCCTCTTGTTGAAACCCCAGTGAGTCCTTGTAATATATATCACAGATGCTTTGCTAATCGTGCCTGATCCCCTTGAATCTGCAACAGTCCTATGAATGAAGGTAATCTTATCAGTCCCACTTAACAAAGTGGGGTGCCTGGGTGGCTCAGTCGGTTAAGCATCCTACTTTGGCTCAGGTCATGATCTTGCGGTTCATGGGTTCGAGCCCTACATCGGGTTCTGTGCTGGCAGCTCGGAGCCTAGAGCCTGCTTCAGATTCTGTGTCTCACTCTCTCTCTGTCCCTCCCCTGCTCATGCTCTGTCTCTCTCTGTCTCAAAAAAATAAATAAACTATTAAAAAAAGACTAGATAGCTAGTAAGTGGCAGAGATTAGATTCAAGCCTAACCTGGTCTGTGTCTAATCCCATACTCTAAATTTCTGAAATAAAACAAAATAAAACAGAATTGATCCACAAGCACGAATACTCTCATAGATTCATGTGAGAATGCCTGGGGACCACATTTTTTGAGGCTTTAAAAAAATTATAAGATGGGGCGCCTGGGTGGCCCAGCCGGTTAAGTGTCTGACTTTGACTCAGGTCATGAGCTCATGGTTCGTGGGTTTGAGGCCCGTGTCAGGCTCTGTGTTGACAGCTTGGAGCCTGGGGCCTGTTTCAGATTCTAATGTCTGCCTCTCCCCTGCTCACATTCTCTCTCTCTGTGTCTCACTCTCAAAAATAAATAAAAAAATAAAGATAAAAATTTTTTTTTTAAATTTGAAAAAAATAAATTATAAGAGGAATACATGCTCATTATGGAAAAATCTAGAAATAAAAAAAAAGCATAAAGGAAAGAGTAACCACGGTGCCTGGCTGGCTCAATTGGAAGAACATGAGACTCTTGATCTCAGGGTTTGATTCATGACCCCTAGATCAAGAGTTATATGTTCAGGGAGGCTGGGTGGCACAGTTGGTTAAGTGTCTAACTTCTGCTCAGGTCATGGTCACATGATTTGTGAGTTTGAGCCCTGTATTGGGCTCGCTGCTGTCAGTGCAGAGTCCACTTCAGATCCTCTGTCCTCCCCTCTCTTTGCCCCTCCCCTCTCATGTGCTCTTTCTATCTCTCTCTCAAAACTAAATAAACATTTTTTTAAAATTAAAAAAAAAAGTCGTATGTTCTACTGACTGAGTCAGCTAAAGCACCTCCTTCAGGGTCATGAGTTTAAGGCCCACATTGTAGGTAGACTTACTTAAAAAATCAAACTAATAAAATAGGGACACCTGGGTGGCTCATTCGGTTAAGTGTCCAACTTCAGCTCACGTCATGATCTCACGGTTTGTGGGTATGAGCCCCACATCGGCCTCTGTGCTGACAGCTCAGAGCCTGGAGCCTGCTTCAGATTCTGTGTCTCCCTCTCTCGCTGCCCCTCCCTTGCTCGCACTCTTTCTCTTTCCAAAATAAAATAAACATTAAAACATTTGTTTCAAATAGGTAAAATAAAATAAATGATTAAAATTAAAAAAGAATAAAATGAAAAATGAAAAAAGAACAACCCTTAATTCAGCCTCACAAGTACCAACCTCAGATAACTACTGTTAGTTTTATGTGCAGGTACATTTAATCACGGAAGTATTGGTTAATACATTTTATAATCTCTTTTATCATCTGAGTGATATTCCATGTGCTGTCATAAATTCAGAAAGAGCACAGTAGAGGCTTTCATTTTCAGTTAGTCATTCTTCTTTAAAGGTTAACCAGCTAACATTCCACCTCACGTGATGAAAGTTTCATTCTTTCCTGCCATTCTCACTTCCAGAGTCAAAACCGTTTTATAATTGTGTAGCTCATTCACATGTTCTCTTTGAGGCATTCTCTCCCTGGGGTCCAAGATGAGAAAATCTGATGTCCGACGGTTTTTCAAAGCTGGTGGGGTATCCTGGGCAGAGGACTTGGTGTTTCTGGGAAGTCGAGAAGCTACAGGGCTGTGGGTGGTGGCAGGAAAGGACAGTGCGGTCTGGGCCCCTCTTACTCAACCAGACTTTAAGTGTCAGATTATAATGTGCCCAGCTTCAGGTGCTTGTGTTTGTAGCAGATGAGGGCCTGGTACTTTGCATGTGAAGTCCTGGAGGTAGGACATTTCTACATTTTCGCCTTTTAGTATCAGCCAGGCAGTGGCTCATGGAGTCAGGAGTTGAAAAATCTGATCTGAATTTTGGTTTGCGGCTGCCAGTTCTTTAACAAACACCTGCTGTTGCAGAGAAGAAATCACCTCTTGCCTTGTGTTCTTTCCTCTGCTGCAAGGGGAGGTGAACGGGCAAGACAATGGGTGAATGGCTTCTAATGGCAGGAAGTTACCCGGGACTATTTCTGGAGAAGGAAGAAGCAGGGCTCTGAAGTTAGGGCTGGAAAGTGTTCTGGGCAGGGACTTTGATCTTCAAGAGAGTAAGCCTCAGTTCCAGAGCTTCCTCTAACGAGTTAGGAGCCGTCTCATGGCGTGTGGGGGAGGCTACACACAGCTTGCCTGCATGCAGCTGGTGGGCCAATATAGCCAAACAACTGGTTAAACTTCTCTGCCCCCAGAGAACTGAATAGCGATCAGTGCTGTTAAATTGACTGTACCCGCTGTGCTGAAAATTGGATGTAAAATGAACGGCTTTCCCACGGTCCCTCTCCAGTCCTTCCTGTCATGGTGACCAGTCCTGCAGGGGTGGATGGATTTAACCCTCTGGTCTCTTCCGGGGGGACACATGTCAGATTCAGACTCCGACAAACTAGGAGTGGACTCGAGGTTCTCTCCACGGAAGAAGATCTTGTCACTTATTCAGGGAATATTTATTGGCTGCCATATGCCAGGCTCTGTGCTAAGCACGGGAAACACGGTCCCTTCTGCCTCGGGAAGGGCTGCGGTGCGAAGCCATTCACTGGGCTCCCTAATCCTGAAGCCGCAGCTCTCACTTCCTTTCTCCCCATGTATTTCTAGTCTTTTCTTTTCAGTGCTCTGCTGTGTGTTATTTGCTGCTTCTTATGGGACTCCTTGATCCTTGAATGCTGTGTGGGAGGCCCAGGGAGTGTCGCCCTCCAGAGGCCATTAAGAAAAATCATCAGAGGACCACTCACAAGGCCGGAGCACAAAACAGCTTCAAGAACATAGGCGTTGAGGGGCGCCTGGGTGGCTTAGTCGGTTAAGCGTCCGACTTTCGCTTAGGTCATGGTCTCGTGGTTCTTGGGTTTGAGCCCTGCGTCGGGCTCTGTGCTGACTGCCAGCTCAGAGCCTGGAGCCTATTTCAGAGTCTGTGTCTCCCTCTCACTCTGACCCTCCCCTGCTCACTCTGTCTCTCTCTCTCCTAGAAATAAATAAAAATATTAAGAAAAAAAAAAAGAACATAGGCGTTGAAGGATTTAACTGAAGGATTGATATTTCCTTTTTGTGTCTTTGATTTTTCTCAGATGAGGGAGCCAGCTCTTGTGCTTGCGTTGTTGGCTCTGCAGGGGTGGGGCTACAAGGATTCGCTGTGATCTCTCTGTGTCTTTCTTTTCAGTGTTCAAGGAGAAGCCGAAACATCCCCCCAGCAGGGCCCAATCCCTGAGCTATGCCTTGGCCTCCCCTGATGCGTCGTACTTAAGTTCCATTGTCCGGCTCTTCAAAAACCTCAGCTTTGTGCTGCTTGTCATCACCTACGGTAAGGTGCACAGGTGTCCAGGAATGTCCTGAAACAAGAGGCCTGATGTGTCTGTGTGTCTTACTCTTTCCAAATCCCAAATGTGTATGTAAAGTCGTTGCTTAGGCTCAACCAAAGGAGTAAGCTGTGCCTCAGGGCCTTTGCATATTCTGTAAAATTTATCTAGAAAGCCATTCCTCCCCACATCAGATTGTCTGACAAAAATGCCTGCTGATCCTCCAAGTATTACAGCTATAAAGCAGTATTAGGTGACCTTTACCTCTTTTATTGTGCTGTTCCTGGTACATCTTAACACTTACCATTAAAAAAACAAAAAACAAAGAAACAAAAACATTTCCGGGGGCCTGGGTGGCTCAGTTGGTTGAGAGTCTGACTCTTGATTCCAGCTCAGGTCATGATCCCAGGGTCATGGGATCGAGCACTGCATCAGGCTATGTTGAGCGTGGAGCCTGCTTGAGATGATTCTCTCTCTCTCTCTCTCTCTCTCTGTCTCTCAATCTCTCTTTCTCTCTGCCTCCCTCTAACCCTCCCCCACTTCTCTCTGTCTCTCTAAAATAATAACAAAATGTTAAAAAGAACATTTCCAGGTCTGTCTTTCCACTAGCCTGTGAACACCCTAGGAGTGGGGATGTATGGCTTTTTGTCTTTATAGTTCCTCAGCAGTGGCCTCCTGGTGGGGATACTCTAACAGTTATTGAGTGAGTGAATGAAGGAATGAAGAATGAATGAGTGCATACGTGAATTTAGCCACATGAACCACTCTTCCATCAACCCTCCTTCATCTTGTAACACCGACTCCCTTTTTTACCTGAATGAAAGACAGTACCCTTCTTTCATTCTGCGTTCTTGGCTCTTGGTCAGATACATTTGCACATTTATGCTGGTGTACTGGCTTGCCTTTCCTTTTTTTCTTTAAGTTTATTTATTTATTTTGAGAGAGAGAGAGGCAAAAGGAGAGGGAGAGAGAGAGAATCCCAAGCAGGCTCTGTTCTGTAGGCCCAGAGCTCAACTTAGGGCTCAGTCTCACAAATGGTGAGATCATGACCTGAGCCGAAATCAAGAGTCAGACATTTAACCAACTGAGCCACCCAGGTGCCCCAGCTTGCCTTTCCAACATGGTGTTTTCTGTGGCTTCTTTCCAGCCTTTACTAAGAACAGAGGACCAGGCAAGGGCAAGGGCAGAGCTTCGTGGCATTCCATTAAAGAGGGTCTTTACAGGCCCATCCAGCCACGCTGTTGTCCAGCCTCCATTTGACCATTTAATCTACTAGTTCGTTCGATTAAAATCAAGAGTCAACAGGTGTGCAACATGCTCAGTCACCATGAGAAAAAAGAAATGAGGTTTGACATAAGTTATGCTTAGTGAAATCCCAGCTGGCAATAACCTTAGGTTTTCTGACGGCCCGCAAACCTTGAATTTTGTAACAACAACCACCATTTACTATGTGCTGAGACCTTTCATGTATGATTTCATCGAACTCCTGTCATCTCCCCATTTAACAGATGAGAAAGCTGAAATTCAAGACAGATTAGCTAAGTAGCTCAAGAGCACACATCTTTGGATTGTCAGAGTCAGGATTTGAAGACAGGTTTATCTAACTGCAAAGCCTACCTGCCCAACACCTATACCCATTTCTAGAATTGGGTCAGAGTTTCCTGTTAGGCTTATTATGTTCTTTATCTAAATTAGAGTGCTTATCTGCGGAGGCACTAGATAAGGGGTAGTACCATCCCCAGTAGAGGCACATACCCGTTTTTCAGGCATTCACAGAAATCAGTGTTCTCTCATCTGGAAACGTGCTAGATGAGTCTTCAAGGTCTCAGGTCTCCATTTCTCATTCTCTCCAGCTTTTCAGTTCTGCATATATCCCTGACTTCACCCACCATATAAAGACAAAGTGTCCAGTACTTAAGATGTCCAACTAAAGAAGTTGTATGAGTTGCCCATCACTGGCAAGTATTCAAGTGTAGATGGCACCAATTGCTTAATGGGGATATTGTGGGGAATATCAGGCTGTACAGATGGATGGTAAAACCAGATGACCTTTGGGATCCCTTTCATACTCAGGATTCCATAGCTCCAAGAACTTTCACTTTTCCTCGAGTTCAACATCTCAAGTGTGTTGACCTTTGACTACCATAAACCTTATGGCACCTGACAACAGGGCATTTGAGGCCTACCTTGGGATTCTAAGGCAGATGAGTGGTTAATAAATATTTTCTATGGAAGAGGATGATGATGGTGGTGATGGCTGGGCAATGATCCCATTCTAGGGGCTGGGGACCAAAGCAACTCCTCCTCTTCCCCTCTTGCATGGTTGGTTGCTTGTATGGTCTTTCGTTTGTCAGAGTGGTTTTAATCCAGTACTTCTGTACACTCATCTGTTGGGTTAAATGATCACACAGGAAATAAATAAGGAAGCCCTTCTGGAATGGTGGAGTGAGGAGTTTGGATAACTTGTTCTTCCATAAAGTAAGAAGTACACTGGCAAACATTGTGAAAATCAAATTTTCAGAACTCTTAAACAAAGGCTTGCAACAACCCAAGAGCCATTGTTTAAGAAAAACATGGCCAAATACTGGTAAGAACAGTGAGCTTTGTGTTTTAAATTGCCCTATTCTAGTCTGCCTCTCCCAGCCTCCCTGGTTGCCATGACAACCAGCAGCCTCGCAGCCACTAGTAGTTGTGAAACACAGTAGCCTCACAGTCATGGTAGTTGTGAGAACTGAGAACCAGCAGCCTCACAGCTACTGGATGGGGCAAAAACAATTTTGGAGCTCTCCCTAAAACTCCATCCCTAGGTGATTATTTGATATCTGACCATTCCTGAGGAGAACCCCGTTCAGAGGACTTGCCTTCATTGAACCTGACTCAGAGCTTGCTCTGTGCGAAAAGGGCTATGTCCAGGGCATTTGTTGAAAATGATCACTGTTTAATATCACAGCTGCCTAAGGTCATAATACCAGTTGGGGTAAATGGGAGGCTGGCCAAAATTCTTGAAAGGAAGATCTAGAGAATGAGATGTTCATAGGGGCTTTGAAAACCTCTGACATATTCTTAGGAATGTAGAAATCCACAGGCACATGTCCAAGAAAGACCTGAGAAAGCCCTAAACTCTCACCTGTGGCCAACCTCAAGGCTCTACCCAAGGAGGAAGTGAAGGCTAAGGCAGAGTTGTCACCTGCCTGCCCGTGGAGCACTGAAGGAGAGCTGGCCCCCGCACAGAGGATGTCCTGGGCAAAGGTGGGGACTAATTCGTTTAAGGTATTGAAGGAAATCTCTGTCCAATCATTAGCTTACTACCAAATTGATGGAGCAGAAACTTCAGTGGCTGTACATGACAAAGAACACACACTTTACAAAATCAGTCCAGGAAAGTCACTAAACAAACAGCAGCAACAACAAATCCAAGGGATAATGTGCAAGGGAGGCACATCTCATTCCCAGAGCTGATATGGTATTTAAAATGTCCATCTTAAAATAATATAAAAACAGAGAGGGAGACAAAAACACAAGAGACTCTGAAATACGGAGAACAAACAGGGTTACTGGAAGGGTTGTGGGGGGGGGATGGGCTAAATGGGTAAGGAGCATTAAGGAATCTGTTCCTGAAATCATTGTTGCACTATACACTAACTTGGATGTAAATTAAAAAAATAAATTAAAAAATAAAAGAAAAAATGTCCAGCTTTACCTAAAGACTATGAGACATATGAGTATGGCCCATACACAAGATTGGGGGGGAGGGGTTTACAAAAACAGTCCATAGAAGCTGTTCCTGAGGAAGCCCAGATGTTGAACATAATAAAGATTATAAATCAACAATATAAATATGTTCAAAGAACTAAAGGAAACCATGCCTAAAGAATGAAAGAAAAGTGAAGAATCCTGTCTTAGCAAGTAGAGAATATCAATAAAGATAGGGGTAAAAAGAACCAAATAGAAATTCTGGAATCGAGAATACACTAACTAAAATGAAATATTCACTGGAGAGCTCACAATCAGGTTTGAGCTGGCAGCAGAAAAAAAATCAGTGAACCTGAAGATAGATCAAATGAGATGATCCTGTTTGAGGAACAGAAAGAATGAAGAATGAGGAAAAATGAGCAGAGTCCCTGAGTCCTGTGGGAAACCATCAAGCAAACCAACATATGCATAATGGGAGTCCCAGGAAGTGAGGAGAGAGAGGGTGGAAGTAAATTGTCATTTACATTGAGATCATGCTAATCCAGAAAAACAATTCACTTCTGAGTCTTTGGGAGCATTTGATTCCATTGTGTATTGATAGAATTTATTAACTTTAAAAAAAAAATATTTTTATTTATTTCTAGGAGAGAGAGAGAGAGAGAGAGAGAGAGACAGCGTGTGCAGGGGAGGGTCAGAGAGAGAGGGAGACACAGACTCTGAAATAGGATCCAGGCTCTGAGATGGCAGTCAGCACAGAGCCCGACGTGGGGCTCGAACCCACGAACCGTGAGATCATGACCTAAGTGAAAGTTGGATGCTTAACCAACTAAGCCACCCAGGCACCCCATAATTTATTAACTTTTTAAATCAAAGGCTGAGGGTAATTCCAGTGAGAGGGAGTAAAACTGATCTGGATGTTTGCATATATGCTCATTTTATTATAGTCAGAAAACTACAAGCCTTTTTTCCGTGGTAGATTAATTGGACTTGGTGACAAGGCTCTCGGCCAACAAGGAAATGATTGTTAACCTTAATCACAGATTTGGAAAAAATTTTATTGAGCTATTACTGTGTGTCAAGGCACCATGTTAAGTCCATTACTTGGATTATCATGTTTTATCTTCAGAACAAACGCATGACATAGGTTCTTAACTCCATGGCATTTTTTTTTTTTTAATTTTTTTTTTTAAATATTTTTATTTATTTGTAGGAGAGAGAGACAGCGTGAACAGGGGAGGGTGAGAGAGAGAGGGGGACACAGAATCCGAAACAGGCTCCAGGCTCCGAGCTGGCAGTCAGCACAGAGCCCGACGCGGGGCTCGAACCCACGAACCGCGAGATCATGACCTAAGCGAAAGTCGGACGCTTAACCGACTAAGCCACCCAGGCGCCCCTCCATGGCATTTTTATACATGAGAAAACTGAGGCTCTATTTAGTTTCTTTCCCACAAATGGACAGCTAGCCAGCAACAGAACTTGGATTTTTTTTTAATGTTTATTTTTGAGAAAGAGAGAGATTGAGCAGGGGAAGGGCAGAGAGAGAGGGGGACAGAGGATCTGAAGTGGACTATGCTGATAGCAGTAAGCCCAATTTAGGGCTCAAAGTTACCAATGGTGACATCAGGACCTGAGCTAAAGTTGGGCACTTAACCAACTGAGCCACACAGGCACCCTGCAACAGAGCTTGGATTTAAATTTGTCTGTCTGACACCAAAGCCCATTTTCCTAACCACCATGCCATTTTGCCTCCCCATGCAGAAAGGAGCATCTTGGAAACAGAGCCAGAGTTCTTTTAGCCCCACTTGCCCAGGTGGCCTTTGGGTCTAACTAGGGGAGTATGTCCTTCCTCAGATTCAATTCTCCAGACCAGGTGCCAGGGGGTTGTCTTCCAAGATGAAGATCTAAAGTTCTGGGGTTTTTGAAGCAGAACCAAATTACATTGACCAGCCATCTTTTGGATTTGGAAGTGATGGGGTGTTGGTCTTCGTGTGTCTCTCTAAGGTTTCTAGGTCATGTGAAGGCAATGTTGGGCCCTCAGTCCATCCAAGAATCTCTACTGTCTTCCAAGTTAAGTCAGCACTCCAAATTATGAACAAAACAAAACCCTCTATAAATTTAACTAGATGCTTTGAAGCCCTCCAGAATTCTTCCCACCCTTCTTGCAGTTTCACGTTGGGCTCTGAAGAAGGAAATGGTACATTTGATGTTCTAATCTTCTCTGAATTATATGCACTTAAGAGCATGTAGCTGGAATCGAGCAGATGATAGCATTTCATGGGCACATTTGCTGGACATGGGTGAACATGTCTTAGAGTAAGAGCCTTGAATGCTGGAATGGTTTAGAGTTGGCACATAAGGAAGAAGGAGTTGGAGTTTTGATGTCAGCTCCGCCAATTACTGAGTGTACCTTCTTCACTCACCCTGTGCACATCCTTTGTCTCTCTTGTTATCCGCCTCTTGGAAAATAGGAATCAAATTTGTTTCCCATAGGAGTGCTCTGAGTAGAAGTGAAGGCTTTTAAAGCAATTGCCGATAGACACTGCTTGAACCCATATTGCTGTTGTGTTGGTAAATTTGCTGATTTCCTACATACTTTCATTGGTCTGAACTGGATTTCACCAGGTAGGGAGTAGCTCCTGCATAGATGGTGGGATGTCCAGTATTGTCTTCTTAGTGGCTTTCCAGCTGCTGAGTCAGCTGCTCAGAGCGGATCCAGTGAAGGCTTTCGAGGAATTCCAGGGGCTTTTTCCTGTAGGCCTCCGGTCATACCCTTAGAAGTAGGTTTGAGAGATAAAATAAAGGCTATCTGGCTAAATTAGAATTTCAGATAAACAACAACTTCATTTCAGCATAAATATGCCTCATTCAGTGTTTGGGGCATATTTATGCTAAAAAATTGTTATCTGAAATTCAAATGTAATTGGATGTGTTGTGCTCTTTTAAACGTTAATTTGTTTTGAGAAAGAGTGCAAGCAGGAGAGAGGCAGAGAGAGAAAGGGAGAGAGAGAATCCCAAGCAGGCTTTGTGCTTCCAATGCAGAGCCCGACTTTGGGCTTGATCCCACAAACCATGAGATATGGCCTGAGCTGAAATCAAGAGGCAGACAGATGCTCAACTGATTGGACCACCCAGGCACCCTTGTTTTGTTTTTCCTAAATTTGGCAGCCCACCTTAGAGGGGAGGGGGGCAGAGGTGGGGTTTGTGTTTGATGTTGCTGAAACCTCACAGGAATAAGAGACTGTGTCCTTCTCTAATAAAGGGGAGGAGTCCCTTCTCCAGTTGGGCAATGCAGGAAGACCTAGGGCTGGAACCAGCTTCTCCACAGATCTGCCAGAGGCTGGGGTCAGGGTGGGTCTTAAGATGTGTATCAGCAGAGGGTGGGGTGGGAGTGAAGAAAAGAACTTTTCTTTGGCTACCTTCTCCTTGGGTCCCTAGGCCTTGCCTTCACACGGCCTCCTCTGCTGTCTTATCGCCAATGGCATAACAGCTGCCATGTTGAAAAAAGTTGTTGAAAAGGCTCCTCTTCCAGAGAATGTCCCCAAAGGGACTACTTTTCGATGTTATCCCCCGATCTTGCCTTCAGCTCTGCTTCCAAATAATCTTTCAGTGTTGGGTATCCAAACTCAGAGTTTCAAAGACACCTTCCCTTGGGGCTCTCAAGGGCTTTACCACTGCCCCTGCCTCCATATGTTTAGGGAGGGTGCTTTATGCCCCTTCTAAGATCTTGCTTAAGAAAGGGCCTAATACCCTTCTCCTGATTCCCAGGCTGGCCCTTTAAAATGAGGGTTTACTACAAGTTAAGGACGGACAGAAGTGGAGAATGAACATAAAGTATCCGGAACCCAGAGATAGGATCTGGGATCAATGTTTCCCAAGCTTGCCTGATGATAGAATCCCCTGGGGTGCTTGTTTGAGTGTGTTCCTAGATTTTCTTGCTTTTCTTCTGGACATTCAGACCCAGGAATTCTGGGTGAGGGCCTGGGAATCTGCTCTTAAAAAGCATTCCAAGTGATTCTGGTTTGCGGCAGGGTTGTGAACCTCTAAGGTAGGTGTGCTGTGGGTCATTCTCATGGTCTTGAAGCCCTTTCCCATCCCAGCTGCCACCATGATAACGCCAGCACCTGGAAGCATGGGCCTGGTCTTTGACCTTCTGTATTCCCAAGACCATTTGTTCCTGAACTCTAGTGAGTCTAAGAAATGCCCAGGTGTTTGTTTGTTTGTGTTGTTGTTGTTATTTTAAAATTACAGATTCCTAGCTCCATTCCAGCAGAATCAAATTTAGTAGATCTAGGGCGGAGCCTAGGAATGTGCATTATTTAACTCTAATGCCAGTGGTCTCTGGGCCACAGTTTGAAAAACAGTTTGACAAAGGAGAGAAAGTAATGACCCATCCTTTCCTCCTTCCTAAATCCCAACTCCTCAGTGACAGGGACTTCTCCCAGGTGACTGATACCAGCAGTGACCAGGCCTTGCACGGAAGAGAGTGTGGCCCTGATCTGACAGACTTACCTTGCTGTGGATAATCAGACCCGAATATCACTCAGGAACGTTTTTTCTTACAAAAGAAATTCACAGCGAAGGCAGAGCATGCGTTTCATTCCTGCCCTTCAGGGTGGACGTCGATTCTTGGTTTGGACAGTGGAGTGAACTTGTGCCGTTTAACCTGGCAACGTCTGACAATATGGGGAGGGACACCTAGATTAAAGATGGTTTCAGAAACCGTGCAAAAGCTCCTCATTCCTCTGGCGTTGGACTGTAGAAACGATTGGAGAGAATGACAGCAGCCTTCCAGGGTGAGCTCCTGCTCCCTGCCCCGGTCCCCCGCCTAGCTTTAGCCCTGAGTCAGTCTCTGGCCTGGCTGGGAGTTGGGGGTGGCTACTGCAGATCCCCACGCGGTCTGAAATTTGAGCATTATCAGAATTACCCGGAGGAGTTGTTCAAACAGATTCCAAGCGCCACTCACAGAGTCCCTACAGCAGGGGGTCTGGGGTGGGGTCAGGAATTTGCATTTCATCGAAGCTCCCAGGTGGTGCTGACAGACCACAGGCCACACTCTGGAACAGATTCCTCTAAACCACTAAGCCCTGGAGAAACCCCGCAGCTTTAATAGCGTGGGTCAGCCTACTTGGGACTGTATTTCTCTCTGCCTCTCTCGGGGTCACGGAAGTGACAGTGATTGGGGTGGAGGTTGGCTCCCAGTCCTCTCGGATCATTTTCCTCTGTTTTCTGTAGATTCTGGTCACCTCATTCATTCCCATTGGACCCCAGACTGGGAGCAGATGCCCACCGAGGCTGAGTGTGACCAGGGGTGTCTCCTTGCCTCTTGCTATATTAGGCTGGGACCAGGGGCTGAGAGGAGTGTGAGGGGCAGGAAGGGGGGCATTTTCATCCTCCTCCCTGCCCACACTCAACGCCACGCTCCTTTCCAGGAAGGTGCCTCCTGGATGCAGGAGCGGAATTTCCAAGCAGCTGGGAGTGTGTGGCGTAAAGGTTAGGCGGGCGTGCTTGGGTAAGAAGTTGCTGAGAGCCCCAGAGTTCTCATAATTGGCATCTTGGCAGTTGTAGTGACTTTTGGTGACACTCCTGGATCCTCTAGCTCGCTGGGGCCTGTGCCGCTCAGGAGGCGGCACTGAGCCCAACCTCGCGGCATTCCTGAGGTGACTTGCTGGGACCTGCTGGGACATGAAGTTGTCAATAACCAGAGCTGGGGAAATCTTTGACAACCAGTTTTGTGAGGATGTAAAGTAGAATGATTAAGACTGGTGACCCTGGAGCTGCAGAGTCTGGTTCAGATGCAGCCCTGCCTCCCCTCTTACTACCTGTGTGACCATGGGAATGGCAAACAGGCTCCCTTTCCAATTTTGCATGACAACTGACCTTCGCCGAACTTTATGTCTCATTCCTCTGGGAATCTGATAAAGGGAGTGAGTCAACTACATTTAGGCAACATTGCATATGATAAAAATGACCTCCTGTGATCAAAATGACTGTCTGGTACTCCTGAAATCATTACTACAATATATATTAACTTGGATTTAAATAAAAAAAATAAATAAAAATGACAATCTGTACTGGGGGACCTTTCCATAGCAGGTAGGAAGCCATTCTTTGTGCCGCTCTGAGTATGGTCACTCTTGTCACTGGCCTGTCCTTTGTGGGGCCCTAGAAGGTATGCCTATGGTTGGCTCCATGGTCTGGGGTTCCATAGACTGGTTCCATTGCAGAGGAAGCTCCTGAGGGCACCCTGCCCGCGAGTTGTGTCCTGTTACTTCTACTCTTGTAAGTGTATCTAATGTCAGGTGTGCCAGTGAGAGTCTTGTGAGCCTCAAAATTAGTTAACGTTAAAAAGATCTGTGGTGGGCATTATAAAGTGACTTCCGTATTTGTTTTTAAACTCTGTGTGCATTTTTCTCATCTATAAAATGGGGATGATAACATTACCTACCTTGGTATGAGGATTGTAAGGTATTGAGAACAGTGTGCTCCTTCCATCATTGTCCTCACTGTCACCCTCACCATCCTCCTCTCCATCCTCCTCCTCACCATCATCCTCCTTACCGTTATCATCATCATCCTCCCCATCATCTTCCTCCCCATCGTCATCCTCACCATCATCCTCTCCATTATCCTCCTCACCATCCTTCTCCTCCTCCTCCTCCTCACCATCTTTATCCTCACAATCCTCCTCCTCACCATCATCATCCTCACTATCATCCTCACCATCATCCTTCTCATCATCATCATCACTGTCATCATCTCTACCATCATCGTCACCATCACCGTCTTTGCCACTGTTGTTGTTATGAAGGGAGGGTAGGAGACCCTTTCTCCTTTGGGTCAGTTCCGGTCTCGTCTTAGCTACTAACTCATTGTATAGATTTGGACGAATGGCCTCATTCTTCAAGGACATGGATTCTTACGTTATATTCCAGGTGCTTCATTTATTTGTCGGATGAATCAATGAATTAGGAGAGTCAGCTAAATGCTCTTTAAGGTCCTTTCTGGTTTCAAATATAGGGCTTTGTGTGACATTGAATTTGAGAAGAAGTTGAAGGAGGAATGGGGAAAGAGAAACCACCTGCAGAAAGAGTGGTGTCAGGGGTCAAAGGTCTGGAGCAGTCTGGAGAGGGGACAGGTGATCAGAAAGAGATGGCAGGTGCCCACTAATTCTGCTGATCCCATAGGTCAATAGGTCAGTGCTTAAGAGGAATGTAGACTGTTCTGAGGGTAATGCTTTCTAGAGCCTGTGTCTCCAGGGCAGGGTTAAAAGGATCAGGGGGTGGTGGTGTGTGGCTAAGAAAGGGTTAAAATGGTTACTTTTGGTTGTTTTGGAGTATTTCTTTGACAGAAACTGCAGAGTAGCCTTATGCTTTCTGAGGATACCAGCCATCATGGCAACGAGGATGAGGGTTTCTGACCTCCCTGACTGCTGGGGGGAGGAGTTAGCCATGGCCCCAGCAGAAGGCTGCCCCTAATGCTGTTTCTCCCTCCCTCTTTCAGGTCTGAATGCTGGTGCTTTTTATGCCTTGTCAACTCTGCTGAATCGCATGGTGATCTTGCACTACCCGGTAAGGGAGTTCCCTGAGCATGCTGGCTTTGTCAAGAGTGAGATTTCTATCCAGCTCAGCAGGAGCTGGGGCAGTGGTTAACCCTAGTGTCCCCCGGTTCCAGGCAGCATGGTATGGTATGCTTATGGGATTTGGAGAGAGACCGCTCTGGGTCTCAACCCTAGCTCTGGTGGCACTCAACTGTATGACAAGCTGGTTAGCCTCTCTGAGCTCTCATTCTCCTTTCTGCAAAGGAAACATAATTGCTTATTGAAAAAGTATTTGTCGGGTTAGAAAGAAGATAATTCTGTGTGTGTGTGTGTGTGTGTGTGTGTGTGTGTGTGTGTGTGTGTATACATATGCATTTTCATATCTATTATATGTATGTGAAGCACATGGCACGGTGCCTGGCACTATATTAGGTAAACATGCATGCATGTAGATCACGTGTGAAATATTTAATTTGTAAGATTGGGGCAGAGTTAATTTTGAACTCTTAGTTTCTCAACTGAAAGCATTTCTTAAATGCTTCCAGAACCAGCAAGGGCTGGATCCTGGGAATGGGATACTGAGTGTCCTAGAGTCCAGCTGTCTTTTGAGAGGACAAGGGTCTCACACTTGAAGAGGTGGTGGTCTACTGTGGCTACACCATTCTGGTTTTGGAGTTTGACCCATCTGAGTTCAGATCCTGGCTCTCCACTTAATAAATGCCTCATGACCTTGGGCTAGTAGGTTAATCTCACTGTGCCTTGGTTTTCTTCATCTGTAAAGTGGGGAATATTGATTCCTAGCCTTATGGTGGGGGAATTTTGCAAAGTAAATGAGATTATATACTGTGATCTTCCTATTCCTTTTAGCACTAATAGCTCAAAAACTTAAGTACGGAATATTTGAATATATATGTATTTGGTTTCCCCATTTGTAAAATGGGAATGACAACAAATAAGATAAAAGCGTTGCTGTAAGGATTAAATTGTTAAAAATCTGCAAAGTAGGTCTAAGGACAGTTTGGTTCACCTCAGCATCCAGGGCCATGCACACACATGCGGGGTTATATTCGGTTGGGAGGAGCAACTATTCTGGAATTCTTGCCCCACTGGCAGATTCTTCAAGGCCATCTCACCCTGGTGAGAGTTGCCTGCACTTGCGCCTTCATCGCATGGTGACTATGCTCTGTCTGATGTCTCGTCCCATTGCTGGGTGATTGTTGGGGCTGTGGTTTTCCTAGGGGGAAGAAGTGAACGCTGGAAGAATTGGCCTGACCATCGTCATTGCAGGAATGCTTGGGGCTATGATCTCAGGCATCTGGCTGGATAGGTCCAAAACCTACAAGTAAGTGACCTCCTCTTGGACTGAGAATTGGGGGCCCGTGTTTCGAAATGACATATTCATCAGCAATGTGGCACCAAAGGTTTGGGTGCGGCAGCTGAGGGGCTCTGTGGTCAAGTGGTTCATAGTTATTTTCTCTAAGCCTCAGTTTCCTTATTTATAAAATGAGAGAAACAGCACACATTCCGTGGGGATCTTGGCAAGATTAGAGATGGACGGCATGAAACCTAGCATAGTACTTCTCTTCTCCTCTCCTACCCCTCCGCCATGTAGTTTGCAAAAGGAGAAGATGAGGCAGAAATGAAAAGGAATGTGGAAAAATGCCGGCAGCTGGAAAGTTTATGGAAGCCCCAAAAAGTGGTGACGAGGAAGTAGTGCCACCGCCCCATTCCCTTAGCTCCCTGGTGGATCCCAGGGGTTAAAGCAAGGCGCCTTTATGCCTTGCCTTCTGATTTACATCTTATCATCTCTCGCGATTTACATTGTATCATCTCGCGATTGCTTGTAACTCCTGGGTGAATCCTGTGATGTACTTTGGGCCTGAATGCCCAGTGTGTCTCTAGGAGCCCAGAGCAGTGTTTCTGAGATTTTAGTGTACGCCAGGCACATCCAGGACGCTTAGGAAAAAAAGATTCCTGGACCCCGCCCTCACGGAGGCCAGTTGGTAGGGAATCTGCATTTGTAAAAAGCAACCCAGCCTGGTGCCTCAGTTCAACAGCCAGGCTTTGAGAAAAGGCTGTGGAGAACAGGGACCTAACATCCCTGCCTCCTGGTTGCTTCTGTCCAGTGCTGCGCACGCACCGGGTGCTGGTCAGCTGCTTAGCTGCCAGGGTTGTCCTGCCCTGGGGCAGGGCGGCTGCTTTGTCGAGGCCTCCAAAGTTCCCAGTGTCTGGAGGCGACAGACAGTGGCAGACCTGTTCTCTGCCACACAGACCCACTTCTGTGAGGCTCTGGTCAGACCAGGTCTCACTCTGGCTGTCCTAGACAGAGGTAAGTTGAGGCCATCCCTGGGGCTGCGGCTGCCTGGCTGAGCACGACGTGGGAGCCTGGCTTGGCTTAATGACCGCTGGTGTGGCTTGGCTGCCACCTCGTCTCTGCCATCTGTCAGTTGCTTGCTTCGGCCAGACATGAGAGCAGTGAGGACTGGCCCACCTGCAAACTGGCCAACAGCAGTGTCCCTTTATCCAGGGCCTGCCCTGTGGCAGGAGAAGGGATGGAGTGGAACGTCAGCTGGGCTGGAATGTGGGCAGACAGATGATTCAGAAGAACTAGGAACTACAGTGGAAGGGCTGGGGGAGCACTTCAGGACGTCGATGCCACCCTTTCCTGGCATCACTGATGTCAAACTCCTGCAGCCCGCAGGAAACATTCTTCTCCCCGCGCTCTGACCTGGGCAGAGAAAGGACTCTGTGACCCGCTCATTTTGGTGCCAGTTCTCTTCTCCTGAGGCTCCCAGATTTGTCTCATTTGGTTTGGAGGCTGGAAATTGGGTGGCTAGGTCCCTTTATTTCAAGGCTGGGACTACATTTAGTTTTTCTAAATGGGTCAGTGGTTTAAAATGAGGCGATGGTTAAGCAAATATGGCAAAGAGGAGCTAAACTGGTATCCATGAAGTTGTCTTCTGCAGGGGGTGGGGAGGGGGCTAGGTGAGGGTGCAGGGTGGAGGGTGAGGAAGCTCCTCCATCCTGAGAGGTGGCTCTGAAGCACCAAGTAGGAGGGGTATCCTTTGGACCCTCTGGCCTTGAGCTTTTCCAAAGATGCAACCCTGTGGTGTATTCGTGTGTATTAGTATATTAGTTTCTTTCAGTAGAAAGGGGATAGGTTTCAAATCCAAGCAATGGGTCCAAATCCCAGCTCTGCATTTGCTCAGGGGATGGCTCTGAATGAGTAATTTAACTGATCAGAGCCTCAGTTTCCTCATTTGTAAGATTAGGAAGAGTCATACATTTCCTGCAGGGCTTCTGTAAGGCTTGAGTGAAATAATAAATGTGTGTGAAGTGCTGAGCAGAATTCCTGGCACCCACTAAATGCAGCATTCATTTGGAATAACTGTGGTATACAGTTATATACATCTGCTGGCATCCCCACCATGTTTCTGGCTTCAGGGGAGATGAATGAAGGTTTTAAGTTTTCATTGTCTGAATCCTCATTTCATGGAAGGAGGCAGAGGGATGTGTAGAAGCAGGGCAGGGAGAGGAACCCGGATCCGGGAGTCAGGGCTGCCCTAGAGTCATGGGCGGGCATCATGGGAGAAAAAGTGTGGGGAGGAACACAAGCAAGGTGAGCCCCAAAGAGAAAGCAACAGGTTGACGACGGTCCTTAGGTCCTTAGGGGGCACCGACTAAGGGAAATGTACTGAGGAGTGGGCGGAGCTTTCTCACTTTGGCTTTGGAGACAAGCACTTAGTTCAGGGGCGGCGAATGTTCTCTTTTAGATTTTGCTGTCGAAAGTGGAGTCATTCAGATTTGTCCAAAAAGCTGTGCTGCGCCTGTGCGAGTGGCCATAGGAGGGACTTCGAGATGACAGAGGGAATCTAAAAAGGCAAATTGCTGCCCAGCATTGTCATGGGGGCTTGGGGCAAAGTGGATAAACAGAGTTAGGCAGCTTGTGGGGATAGCCTGCACGCCCCTGCTGCCTGCCCCCTGCTGATGTTTGTTCTGTTTTTTTTCAGTGGAGGATGAGGAAAGACAGGGTTGTGTCCTTCTTGCTTGTGGGGCAGCCTGATCTTGTTGAGTGGGTTCCGCAGGAGGAGAACTCATGTGCAGCAAGATGGTTTCATATTCTCCTGGTCTTACCCTTTGGAGCACTGGCCACAGTGTAGTTAAGTGACTCTTTGTGATCATTGGTTCAGTGTCCATCCACCTCATGGACAGAAAGTCCTGTGAGAGCAGATGTCCCGGCACACAGCAGAGGGCTTGACACACAGCAGGTCCCCAATTGATACTTGTACAATGAATGAATGAAAGAATGATCCTGTCAAGGTCAGAAGCGTATAAGTCAATTTGCCTCTGTCTCTAGGGAGACAACCCTGGTGGTCTACATCATGACTGTGGTCGGCATGGTGGTGTACACATTGACCTTGAACCTGGGACACCTGTGGGTAGTGTTCATCACTGCTGGCACAATGGGGTAAGTGTCACCTCTAAACTGTTTAATCAGGAAGCAGCATCCCATGGCTCCTCGAGCTGCCGACATCTTGGAGGCAACGTTGATCTCTTTGCTGCCTTGTCATTGACCTCTGGGGATGTAGAGATCTTGCCCGGAGGTCTTGTTCAGGTGTAGCACTTCAGAAAGCTGCCTGGGGTTTCCATGCTGTTGGGACAGAGTTTGTCCTTCACAGATCTCGCAGAGACTAGGAAATGTTTAGAGTCTTTTGGGTTTTTTTTTAGCTCTGCCTGGGACAATGTAGGGTCCTAGAAAATACACAGGGCTAGGGATCAGAAAGCCTGGGTCCTTGTCTCAATTCTGCTGCTTACTGTTTGAGGACAGGTATGTCACTTAACTGCTCTGAGCCTCAGTTTCCACATCTTTAAAAGAAGATGAGAGTGGCCTGTCTTGTTGAGTTGTTGCAAGGGGCAAGAGAGAAATAAATGTGAAGGCGGCATGAAGTGTGGTGCAGATACTGGAATTTTCTGAACCTGTTGTATGAGGAAGCCTAGGAAACAGTACACCTTCTCTGCCTAGCCTCACATCCCAGATATTGTCGTGTGTGTGTGTGTGTGTGTGTGTGTGTGTGTGAGAGAGAGAGAGAGAGAGAGAGAGAGAGAGATGGAGACAAAGACAGAGACAGACAGACACCCAGTCTTTCTCAGCTGGCAACTCTCCAGAGGGATGATGGAGGACTCTGGGCTCCTCCTTCCAGGTCCCAGAGAGCCCTGGAGATGCTGTGCAGTGTCCAGGGGCTTCCCCCTCCCAGCACAGGGCTTATGGACCTATGACACGGAATTTCTCAGGGGAGGGCCGAACACTGCAGGCATCCCCATCCCTTCTGTAAACATTGACCTTTTCTGTAACCGATGGCTGGACACAGAAGCAGCAGACCCCAGGGGCCTCGAGAGCATGAAGCCTACATATGAACTTCTTCCTGACCTACAGAAGTATCTCTTTCTTTGGTATGGCCACCTGGGGGACGGCCTCATTATTCAAAGGCCTGGAAAGTCTTGATGGCAAGAAACAAAACAGGAAAAGGAGTTCTAAGGGAGGAGGTGGGCTCCTTGTCCTTCTTGTTCCTGAAGTTCTCCATCACCTTGTTTCTGTGATTGGCCTCCAGCTTCTTCATG
The DNA here is from genome assembly GCA_017311185.1 of Proteles cristata cristata. Classification (NCBI taxonomy): domain Eukaryota; kingdom Metazoa; phylum Chordata; class Mammalia; order Carnivora; family Hyaenidae; genus Proteles; species Proteles cristata. Next base: position 267,126 of record JAESUZ010002877.1, on the reverse strand, counting down.
ACCGGCTACCTCCCCCTGGGCTTTGAGTTTGCTGTGGAACTGACATACCCAGAATCAGAAGGCATGTCATCTGGCCTCCTTAACGTGTCTGCCCAGGTAGGGCTCTTATTTGGTGGTGGCCCCAAAGCAGTGGCTCTTTGTTCTCTACCTGACTTGGCTGACACAGGCCTTGCATTGTGGCAGCCCAGTTCTTCTGTGGGCTGGTTGGCCGGGCCCTTGTTTGTAGTCTTCTTGGTGCCTTTCCAGGTATTTGGGATCATCTTCACCATCTCCCAGGGGCAAATTATTGACAACTATGGAACCATGCCCGGGAACATCTTCCTGTGTGTGTTCCTCACCCTTGGAGCCATCCTTACTGGTGAGTTGGGGCCTCATGACAAGATGATGCTCATGGGCTTAGGCTGTTGGGAATTTGAGACCGCAGTGTTTTGATTGATCATACAGATTGGGGGTACACATGCAGAGCGGCAGAGGGGAAGGCTTGTTAGGAAATGTGTTTGGGAGGCAGTAGCATGTTTTTAGTGGAACGAGCCTGGGTTTTGGTACCAAAAGACCCTTGTTTGCATCCCAGACTGTGACACTGACCTCCATAGCTGTTTGACCTTGGGCAAGTGGACCAGCTTCTAGAAGGCTCACGTTCCTAATCTGTACAATGGGGGTTGTTGTGAAGATTAGAGCAATGTATGCAAACTTCCTGACAAATATCAGTGATCTATAAGTGAAGGCCAATGTCATCATTGGCTTCCCCATGTCAGGGACATCAGTGATCCCCAGGCTTTATCAAGATGGCAGGTGGAACCCCCATCTCCCTGGAATATCTGAAGTAGGTCTGAGATACCTGTGACCCTTAGGAAAAGGAGGGCTCTCTCTTGGGTGAACTTAACCATTGGTCTCCTTGATAACTCTTGCATCTCCGTTGTTGTTCTTTCTCAATCCCTTGACCTCAGCATTCATTAAGGCAGATCTCCGGAGGCAGAAAGCAAACAAAGAAACTCCCGAGAATGTGAGTATATGGGAGCTTGCTGGGCTGAGAGCTGGGTCCCAAGCTTTGTTTGAGGACATGGCAGCATGGGTGGGCCCAGGGGGCTCCCAGAGTGGACTGGTTCTCCATGAGACCAGCTCAGCTTGCATAAACATGGTGCCCAAGAGTCTCCTCGGTGCGTGTTTCGGCACGGCTTTTGTGCTGTTCTTTCCTGGACTCTTCTTCTGCTTCCTTCCCTCCTCCCGGCCTCCCTGGTGTGGTCCCCAGAGCACGTCACTGTTGCCACAGTCCGCTGAGCAGCGCCCACTTCTTGGATCCTGAGACAAGTCCCGAGACCTTGGCTCCACAGCTTTCAGCCTGGGGTCAGTGGCTGGAGAGGAAAGGTGGGAGCCTACCTCGACCACGGTGTTGGTGGCCTCAAATCAGTGGCTCTCCTGGCATGTTATGGCCCATTAGGCAGTGCCGTGGGGATGGAGGGACTGGAGCCAGTGGATTTCCAGTAAGCCTTGAATAGGATGAGTCAGGAAGCAGGAGCTGATGGTGGTATAAGGGGGAGAAGCGAGAGTATGATCTAGAACAGAAGAGGGTTTCCTATCTGCTTTAATCAGCTGGGAACTATTTTAACCAAGATGTTAGTTATCAAATCTGAGCCAGAATGAAAGCAATTTCAAATTGGAGGAATAAAAGTGGGATACTACTTAAAAAACAAATAAACTACTCAAAACTAAAGTAGAAAAACTAAGAAATACAGAAAAGTATACAAAATTTAAAAATTTAAATTTAAAAGTATACAAATATAAAAATCATCCTGTATCATCACCTAGAGATGAAATGCTGGTTGTTTTACAATTACTTATATGTCTGTATCCACATAGAATATGTAGGTGTATATATTTTTATATTTATATATGGATTTTTATATTATATATGGATTTATATATGGATATATGGATTTATATATGAATATTTTTAAAACAAAAATGGAATCTTCTATCGCCTTTTTTTACTTGTTGTGAACACTTTATAAGGCCATTATTCTTTTACAATATACTTTTTTTTCCAAGTTTCTTTTTCTTTAATGTTCATTTTTGAGAGAGAGAAAGCGCATGCCTGAGCAGGGGAGGGGCAGAGAGAGAGAGAGAGACAGAGACAGAGAATCCCAAGCAGGGTCCATGTTGTCAGTGCAGAGCCCAGCACAGGGCTTGGACTCATGAACAGTGAGATCATCATAATCTGAGCTGAAACCAAGAGTCAGATGCTCAACCAGCTGAGCCACCCAGGCGCCCCTATAACATACTTAAATGACTGCATGGCGTGTTAATGAGTGTACATGGATAAAGCATGATTTAACAGTCTTCCTGTCTGTAGACATTAAGGTTGTTTCCAATCATTGTTACAAACAATATTGTGATTAATGTCCTGGAAGCTGAATCTTTGCACTTGTTCTTAAGCACATATTTCCTTGAGAAATGGATAAGTGGTCATGGGCATTTTAGAGACTTTGATACGTGTTGCTAAGCTGATGTCTAGAAAGGTACTATCAATACTATCAATTTATATGGCTATAGCAGTGTATGAGTACCAATGTTGGGGATTTATCATTTTGGAAAGCCTTGCCAGTTTTCCAAGGCAAAAATGGTATCTGAGAGAGGTATATTTGGCGTTGTAAGGATGTTTGTTGGCAGATAGATGATAATCTTTGGTTCTCTACTATTTGTCTTCTGATATCACGCTCTAGAGTTGGCAGGCTGCACAGAGAGCATGTGGAGGGAGGAGCCTGGCTCAACACATTCAACAGGGAGGCAGGGAAAACCTCGGAGCAGAAATGCCATTCTCTAGACTGGCATGAGGGCCATGGCATTGCCACGGTGGAGATGGGGTTTTACCTGTGCCCACGTACAAGGAAACATAACGGTTCGGAACATTTTCATGAACCTATAGTGAGCCTGGGAAAAGGTGCCAGTAAGAAAACAGGAGCGATTTCTTAGGAGAAGGTTTTAATTTGGAATGTGACGTATCGTGTCAAGTGATAAGCGATTTTGCTGTTTATTCTGTAATCTGTGTTGATGTTGGCAGATACAGGCAAACACGAAGAAAGAAAAGGTCGCCTATTAACCCTTGCACCTGGAGATAACCTGGTTACGTTATAGCCTGTTGTTCAGACTTGTTTTCTGTGGGTCTGCTTGTGGACATTGGTTTCCTAAACTGCTTGTTTACTTAATATTAGCTTGTCAACTTTTCCATAGTTATATCCTACAGCCTCATATCTATCTATCTATCTATCTATCTATCTATCTATCTAATCTATCTTATCTCTCTCATCTATCTATCTATCTATCTATCTATCTATCTTTCCATTTTCTCTTGCTTAATATTTAGGCCGTTCCAGTATTTCACTATTCTTGCAGCTGCATCTTGGTGGACATAGACCAGGTTTGTTAATCAAGGTTGGGAGTTGTTGGCTTAGTTGCCTTCTGTGTGGAGTATTGGAAATAGCACTGAGTAGGAAGAGGAGACAAATCTGGAGCTGGTGCTCAACTGTCTGTGTCCCTGGATAACTCACCGTGCGTCTTTGGACCTCACTTGCACCTGAGGAGGCTTATTGGTACGGGAAGGTCAGAGTCATGGTGGGCTGACACCCAGGGAAGCCAGGGCTGTCACAGAGCATCCCTCCACTGGAGCCCAACATTAAAACCCCATGGCAGTTGGTGTAAGTGAGACCCAGCCACTGCCACACAAATTCATTATCAGAGTCAGGTAAAGACAGGGCGTCCATTAGATGTGGCCAGAGCTGCTCTTTCTAATCGGTGAGCCGTACAGTTTTGGAAAAAAAGAGACAGGCTTCAGGCTTGGGGCTAATGACTAACCCAGATGATGAAAATCTCGATTTGAGTTTCCATTTTCCTTCCAGTTGGTAGTTCTCAGCCGGAGACGGTGGCTCTACTTCTGTCCCCACTAACCTGTGTTTCTGGCTGTGATTTCAAAAAGTGCTGGCTTTGGAGGGGGCAGGCGTGTGTGGGCACGCACGTGTGTGTCAGCGAGAGGAGATGGGCTGCCTGGTTGACTTAAGCAGGCTGCCCGTTGCCTGAATGAAGGCTACTCACGGCTGGGGTTGACCTGGTGCCAAAAAATTAGCAAGAGCGGGAATGGGGAGGCTGGGTTTCTACAGCTGTTGCCACTGCCGTGCATTAGCCTTGAGACAGTCCCCGGGGGAGGAGCACCATGTGTCCAGTTGGCACTGGACTCAGGCTGGGCCTGGAGATGTTCCTCTGGCTCTTGAGCGGTGGTGGGGGCAGGGCTGGGCCTGTGCCAAGGCCTTCTCACTGACTGGATGCATGCTCGGGGTAAGAAGCAAAGCACAGCATGAACTCAGGGGCCCCGCAGGACGATTTCCAGGCCGTGCTTGGTTCCTACCCCACGTCACAAGAGTGGCCCAGAGGACTCTTCTCATCCTGGGTCATCGTTACCCGAGACAGTGGAAGCCACAGCGGCCCCAAGTCTCCTTCCCTAGGCATTAGGTGCATAGAGATGTTTTTAGCCAGCAAGTTTAGGTGCATCCTGCCTTTTTGCAGATTCTCTTTGTTGCATCCATTCCATGCACGGTCTCCTAGTACTCCTCGTCCTGGGGGCTGCCTCCAAAGGGAGGTGGTCAGAAATTCTGTGGGTGTTGCAGACCCGGTGCTTTGGATTGCTCCTTGATGGCCAGCGCAGATGACTGTTAGGGCGTCAGAAGGGGGAGGGCGAGTGGGCTCTGCTATTTCACTCCTGAGAGGGAGCTGAGAGCGGCACTTGGAGCAGGATGGTTTGTGGTGGCCATGGTGTCAGAGAGAGATGGCCTTTTAGGATTTTTACTTTGAGGATGCTGTGATGGTATGTGTGTGTGTGTGTGTGTGTGTTTATTTATTTTAATTTGTAAAAAAATGTTTATTTAGTTTTGAGAGAGAGAGACAGACAGAGTGCAAGCAGGGGAGTAGCAGAGAGAGAGGGAGACACAGAACCTGAAGCAGGCTCCAGGCTCTGAGCTGTCAACACAGAGCCTGATGCAGGGCTCGAACCCATGACCTGTGAGATCATGACATGAGCTGAAGTCAGATGCTTAACCGACTGAGCTACTCAGGTGCCCCTGTGTGTGTGTGTTTAAAGGACACACTGGCAAGGGTTGGTTGCTTTTCTTCCCTTCATTTGCTCTTGGGGCCGCCGAGGGGGCCTCTGGCTCTCGGTTTTCACACTTTTCCGCTGACTGTCATCACAGACAGACAGTTGTTGCGGCCTGGGTGGAGTCCTGCACCTCTTCACGCAGAGGGCTGCCTGCTTGTTTTCTGCCTGCAGAAACTCCAGGAGGGGGAGGAGGAGGAGGAGGAGAGCAATACCAGCAAAGTCCCCACCACTGTGTCTGAGGAGCATCTCTGAGAGGAAGAAGGTGGTGGCGACTCAGGGAACACGGACGGCACCCTCACCTCTCCGGTCAACGCTCACTGCCAGACACAGGTCTCCCCTGGAACAGCTTTTGGAGGGAAGCGGCTGGAATATTTATGGCTTGGATGGCGGTGCCGCTGCCCCCAGAACCCGCTCAGGCGCTTGCGTGGTCTGGTTGGGGATGATGGCACCTTTCACCAGATGCGCTCTCCATTCCCACCTCTCCCCCTCGTAGGGCAGGGGAGCCGGGGTTGGGAGAGGCTGGTGGAGGGCCGTGCTGCCCTGTCTACCCCCTTTCCCTCCATCCTGCAAAGAGAGAGCCTGCAAAATTATCACGGAAAGAGAGATTATTCAGGATATTAACTTTTTCTAGTGTCTTAGGACCCTTAGAAGCCCAGTCCTAAGGAAAGGCAGCTGCCTGGGATGAGGGGCCTTTGGGGGTCAGTGGACTGGCTAACGACCTGTGGGAAGAAGCACCATCAGGAAAAAAACAAAACAAAACAAAACTGCATCAGAACAAACCCGTCAGGGCTCGGCCTCGCTTCTCCCAGCCTAAGGTTGGGGTCTGCTGCCAAACCCCTTCCTAAGAGCGGATCAAACCAAACATCAATAAACTTGACATAAATTTTGCTGTGGCCATGAAGGAGAAACCCATCTGGGAGAGAGAACTGCCTAGGCCTGTGAGGGCACTTGAGGAGGCAGTTGGGAGCTGTGGTAGCTTGATCTGGGAATGGGTTCTTTTCTACAAAATCTCTGCCCGGGGACTTCTGTGTGGGTCATAGTCACCTCTGATGCCTCCATGTGGACACTACTTTGAGAAACTCCGCCATCAGCCTCTGCGCTTGCTTTCTCTAAAGGGAGGGAAATCCCAGCCGACTTCCTGTAACCTTTACTGAGAGCTAACCTTGATTTATTCCATGCTGAGAAATCCACAGCTGCTTCTGGGAGATGAGAGGAAAGGGGCAGAAGGAAAGGTGGCCCTTGAAATGGGAAGTGAGTCTGCTTGAATTAGGTGCACCTGCCTCTGGAGGGGACAGTATTCTCATGCCCACCCCCTTCCCCTGCCCTCTTTCTTCCAGCAATAATCTTTTTCTTAAATCAGATATTGTGAATTTTAAGGGAGTCTCTTTAAACCAGCCCAAGGTGACTTCCTCTCCTGTCTAGCCTGTTGTCTGGCTCTACTCACGGGCTTGGGTGGTGTCCCCTGAAAGTAAGACATTTGTAATTTCTCCTGTGTACTGAACAGCTGTGATCATGACCATGGTGCTGTTTGGCTGTGGCCACTGCCCCCGCCTTGGCAAATGGGAGCAGCCTGGGTTGGTCGGCTGCAGTGCCAGGTGCCTGGGCCACTACCTGAGAGCCAGGTGTGTGGTGTGTGTGTGTGTGTGTGTGTGTGTGTGTGTGTGTGTGTGTGTGTGAGAGAGAGAGAGAGAGAGAGAGAGAGAGAGAATATAGACATTCTGTATGTTCTCGTTGATAGAAGTTCCCTCCACTTCTGGTGGGGGGAGTGATTGGGGAGGTGGAAAAGAGGTGGAGAGAAAGTGTGTCTTCCTTCCAATAAGGAGAAAGGTGCTTACTCTTCAGCTCCTTACAACTTTTTAACAGAATGTTTACCAGATCCATTCGTTCCATTATTTTAAAAACATAATTTGTATTTTCTATTTGTAATGCCAGATGTTTTAAGGCAATAAAAGAGTCTCCAAGTGGTCTGCCTTGTCATTAGGTGGGGCAGAGGTGTCTTTTGGCAGGCCTGAGATTCTCGCCCACTTCTGGGGCCTGGGACTACAGTGCGGGAGGGGGCTGGGACCAGAGGAGCAGCTCCTGTGGCCTTCTGCGGAGGTGGGTCCTCTGTTTACACAGATGTCACCATCCCAGTGGGTTACTTTTTAAAGACAAGGCTGTAAAAGTGAACGTTGGCCTACGTGGTGCCTTGCAGCTCAGCGCCCAGCACGTGACCCTGACTGCCTTCTCTACTGTGTACACTTGCAGACAGTCCACTCGGGGTAACTGCTGATAGGGAGCTCACTGTTGTTTCTGGCTCTGCCTCAAAGCGTGGCTGAAGTATTTGTTCTAGGACTGTATCATCCTGCCCTGGCCAGAGTCCACGCTTTCGGCATCTGCTGCTGTGTTGCCGTTTTTCTTCTGATCTGTCCTGCCAACTGCCGCGGGCGTGGTCACCCTGTACTGTTACCTGGACATGCCGCTGTTGTCAGCTTTCTGTCCATTTCTTTCCTAGAAATTGCACCATGCCTGTGGCGTTCTGCACCATTCTCTCTCAGCAGTTCTTAGCTAGAGAGACATTATAGATTCTACTTTAAATCATCTCGGAAGGGAGCCAAGACTGGCTGTTAAAGAAATGGAATATTGATGGGGCACCTGGGTGGCTCAGTTGGTTAAGTGTCTGACTTGGGCTCAGGTCATGATCTCACAGTTCGTGGGTTCAAGCATCACGTTGGGCTCTGTGCTGACAGCTAGCTCAGAGCCTGGAGCCTGTCTCGGGATTCTGTCTCCTTCTCTCTCTGACCCTCCCCTGCTCATGCTCTCTCTCTCTCTCTCAAAAATAAATAAAACATTAAAAAAAAAAAAGAAATGGAATATTGATAATGTCTTCTAACCACTCTAAATCATCTCTAGATCCTTTGTGATCTTGTCCTTGCTCATCTGGAATCACATTTCTATGACACATGCTCAGAGGATCCAAATCCAAGTCATGCATGCTTTCATTCACTTTCTTAGGTGGGCACCATGTGGATCTATACTTAACATGCTAACTCTGTAAAATCATTGATTGCTTTTACTACCTCCTTAACAGTAGTTGGTGAGGGAGGGATAGTACCACTGAGCTGTTTTTCCAGATGTATCGTTGTTGGCATGTGAGGCCTGGTGTTGCTGCCACCATCTTTTTTTTTTAATAGTTTATTGTCAAGTTGGTTTCCATATAATACCCAGTGCTCATCCCCACAAATGCCCTCCTCTATGCCCATCACCCCCCTTCCCCTCTCTCCCACCCCCATCAGCCCTCAGTTTGTTCTCGACATTCAAGAATCTCTCATGGTTTGCCTCCCTCCCTCTCCCCCACCATTTTTCCCCTTCTGCCACTTTTGGCATCATACAGGAAGCCAGCCTGAGGATGAAGCCAACACAGGAGGGCACAATTGAGTCCTGATCAAATCATTCCTGAAGCCTAAATCCCCCGAAATTTTCAGTTTTGTGAGCCAATGCGATCTTTATTGTTTAAGCTAGTTTAAGACAATTTTGTTCCTTTCACCGAAAAAGCCTTCACTGATAGAAAATTCCCAATGCACTGAAGTATCTCCAACTTTAAGCTTCCTGTCCTGCCTTTGCAAGTCCCCTGTCTCCCTTCTTGACCTCTCACCTTTCTCTTCCTAACTTCACTACTCGGTTCTTACTCCTTGAACAAGATGGTTCTTGCCTTCCATATGCTGTTCCCTCTACCCTAAAAGTCTGCCGCATATATGAAGACATCTGATGCCTGAGCATTTAAGGCTCAGCTCAAATCCCACCCCCTCAGGGAGTCCTTTTCTGATAATCTAAATTGTGCACTCCCTTCCTTCTTGATCATAATACCTTGTATTCTAGAGTTCTTAGTGTCTGATGTTGTTTCTGTGTGCTGCTTTGCTGATTGTCCATTTCCTTGACTTCACTGTAAGGGCCACAGGGACAGGGATGTTGCCTGGGTCATCATTTCTCTTTCTCAAGTGTCTGGTCTGGAGTCGAATGTTCAATAAATACTTTGTTGAAGTAATGAATGGGTTCTCGTGTGTACCCACTGTGTATGGGCCCGACCAGCAAGGAGCCCCTCAGAATTGTCTGGAGGGCAACGACCTGCTCTAGCCCTTTATAATTGGGGTTTCAAGCTTTTCTTTCTATGATCAGACAGCCGTTCTTCTGTGCTATTTTCGGCCTCTGCTTTCTCAAGAACCTGTTTCTTCCTTAGCAAGAAAACAAGAAAGGGTCCTGACTATGCAGCTGTGAACTCAGAATCTTGAAGATAGGGAAGGAGAGGCAGATTGGACTTCAGGGGAAATGAACAAGTGACCCGAGGCGCCGGCGGCAGGCAGGTGTGCCTGAGTCGTTCAGCTGTCCTCATTTCGGTCTGTTTGATTAGCAAAAAGCTGTGATTCTTCTCCGCTATGGCTCAGAGGAGAGCAGGAGCACTCGTGGCTTAGGGGAGGTCAAAGTACAAGGACCCATCTGAGCAGAAGGTTTTTCTGTTTATTACAAAATTTGTTACACACAAATAGAGCTGACCAGAAGGTCTAAAAACAGCCCAGACTCTTCCAAGCCTGATCCACTTGTAGACACAAGGGTAGGAGCCAGGGTCACTCACAAGGGAGCCCTTCTTAGAAGAACTGCCCGTTTCTCAGATGGTTCAGTCTTGGGTCCAGCAACAGAGAGGAGCCCGACCTGGGAGGGCAGCCCCGAAGCAGCCCTTGGTGACAGCTGCTCTGGGTGAGGCAGCAGCTGCAATTTGCAGAGTTCATGTGTTCCCACCACACAAGTCAGACGCAGGGATGGAAATAAAAGGGAAAAAGCAGAAGGCCGGAAGAGGGTCCTGGAAGAGGCTGCGGGTGGAGGGAGGGCACGCGGTGGGTTTCTAAGGTGCTGACAGTTTCTTGATCTGGGTGAAGGTACAGGGTATCCACCTTAAAATGATTCTTTAAATTGTACGTACACATTATATGCTTTTTTGTTATGAAGGTTATACAGTATCGTAAACATTTTTAAATGAAAGAAAAACCCCAAACGTAAAAGGTTAGTAGGTCGGGGGCTCAGGATGGTGCAGAAAAGAATAAGTAAAAGAGGAGGGAGGATGAAAGTAGAGGACAGCCAGGGTGGAGGATGGAGTCTCGGAGTTGGTTATGTTGGCCTCAGTTCCTCTTCTTCTGTCTGGATACCGGTTCTACTTCTAGGTACTGGAGCCCAACTAGCATACCCAGGATCGAGAAACCTTGAATACAGAGAAAAGGTCCGTGGCTGATGTAGGCACTGCACTTTCTGACACCCTTGTGTGCCTGTCCCTCCTGCCCCAGCCCAAGGGGGGCATTTCCCGCGGGAGGTCTGGGGTGCTTGGATGCTTACTTGCCACCATCAGGGGTGCCAGGACGCCAATCGTGGGAGCTGCGGTCCCAAAGACAAACAGCTCAGAGAGGAAGTGCCCCAGGGCGAGGAGGAAGGTCCAGAGTGTGATGTGGTACAGCCTACAAGACATGGGGACAGAGGTCCTGCTTGCGGGGTGCAGACGAAGAGGAGAGGTCTGACTCCGCACACAAAGAGACCAACCCAGGGAGCAATTATGGCTAAAGGGAGGGGGCACTTGGGCCGGAGGAAGACCTGTGTGCTCGACCACATCGATTTACCCTCTACTAGGGCAAAATGGAAGGTCTCCACTGCTAGCCTGAGAGCACATGGTCCAGGCATCCGGAGTGGGTCTCTGAGTTGTGGCCAGGTGGTGAAGTCGGCTCCAGCAAAGCGAGTCTGGGTTATGGCAGTCCTAGCAGTATAGACAGTTTCGGATCAATCACGCTTACAGATTCTACTCACTTGGCTCTGGAGTCTAAGCCCACCTGGTAGGTGGATATGAGGGATGCCACAAAACGAAGGGCCTGAATGGGGCGTGAGCAGCAAGGATCTCTTTGGGGATTTTAGATGCTCTTGTAACAGGGGCTGGTTATTTAGTATCTTAGCCTAGGAAAATGGTCAGGTGAAGGACAGTGATAATCTCAGGGGAAGAGAACTTGTTCCTCCGTTGTGACGAAGAGGTAGAGAAAAGAGAGGTTACAGGACGAATGGCCACGTGGATCGGAGATATTTTTTTAACTATGAAAATTTTAGAATTATGAAATACTTTAAACATACAAAACACTGTGGGTAAGAGAGTACTCTAATTAACCTATGCAACCAATACCCTGCTCCAGCAAATCCGGATGTTTTGATATTTTTGCTTCAGATACTTTTTTTCTAAGATAAAATATTACAGATATAAGTTAAAGCATTCTGTGTGTCCTGATCCCTTTGGACCTCATTCCCATGCCTCCCTCCCCCTTCCACAGAAAGAACTGCTATGTTAAATTTGACTCTTATCATTCCTGTGCATATTTTTATACATTCAGTAAATACATATGCTTGGGTGTTGATTCTGAATTTCTGGTTAGGGAGGAAAGAGAATCTCAGTGTAGGTCAGAAGAACATGGACCAGAGTCCCAGGCTAAAAAAGGCTTTAGAAGCAGAAGTCAGCATTTGTGGCTATCCTGTGCTGGAAGAAGGGGAAGTGAATGGGTGATGATGAGGTAAGTCTCATTCCTAAAGCATAGCAAATGCAAGACATACCTCTTATACCTATCAGCAATTCTTTATCATGGTAAAGGTCTTTAAGAATTATTCAGTCCTTACTCCCTCCCAGGCACCTGGAGAGGTAGAATAGCGATACTAGTTTCATTTTCTTCACAGAGAGACCAAGATGCAGAGAAAGTGAACAGCTAATCCTTGAACAACATGGCTTTGAACGGCATGGGTCCACTTATATGTGATATGTGGACTTTTAAATGTTTGTTTGTTTATTTTGAGAGAGAGAAAGATGGAGAAAGTGAGGGAGGGGCAGAGAGAGGGAGACAGAATCCCAAGCAGGCTCTGCTCTGTTAGCCCAGAGCCCAACATGGGGCTCCATCTCATGAACCATGAGATCATGACCTGAGCTGAAATCAAGAGTTGGATGCTTAACCAACTGAGCCACCCACGCACCCCTATATATGGATTTTTAAAGATAAATACAGTACAGTACTGGAAATGTATTTGTTCTTCCTTGTGATTTTCTTAGTAACATCTTTTCTCTGGCTTTATTGTATGACTATAACATATAACACAGATTATGTACAAAATATGTATTAATGACTTTCTTATCAGTAAGGCTTCTGGTCAGTAGTAGGCCGTTAGTAGTTAAGTTTTGGGGGGGTCAAAAGTTTTATGTGGATTTTCAACTATGGGGAGCCAGTGTACATAACCCCCACGTTGTTCAAGGGTCAACTGTGTAATGAACTTGCAGCTACAAAATTAGATTCCAGAACTGAGACAAGAGCCCATTTTCTTCTTTTCATTCTTGGGCCCCAGGCTGTTTCCACTAAATCACACTGCTTCCAAAAATACATGTCAATCTAGAACAAGTCAAACTATAGTTTCAAGTTCCGAAAAATAAAAATAAAAAAATAAAAAAAAGTTGGAGAGATTGCAGGGTTAATAGCACGGCTTCAAATCCCACTTGAGTTGGTCTTCAACTCAAATTAATTGGGTCTCTAATATGTAGCTCTGCAAAAGCAGGAATGAAAGCCATTACCACCCACAGCTGCTAAGAGACATAATCAAGGTCATGTAGATAAAAGCTCCTGGCATAATCAGAGGTGCTTGGTAAATATCATTACCTCCTCTTTTCCCAAATGCTGAGAGCTTAGATATGACAGAAAGACATTTTAGAGTGATGCTGGTGTTCTGGTGGCCTTAGTCACTGACCTGAGCCAACTTTCCCCTTTGGCTGTGGCGAGGACTGTTGGAAAGAAAGCTCGAGCCCCCTCCAGTGGTCAGCAGCGGTTACAGCCATTATGTAGACAGGAGGCTATGACCGGCTGCAAATGTTCCATACTAGTGTGAGTAGCCCGGCGAGGCAGAAGATTGGGAGTCCTGGGTTCTCTTTTACCTTCACAAATGGACTCTGCATGAGCATACAGCAGTTTACTTGTGGGTTTCTTTTTTCAGGGATTGTAATTTCTGGTCTTTCCTACTTCTTGAGGAATGTGAGGATAAGGTATATGTGGGTGGCTGCTCTAAAAAAAGAGCACACTACTCTACTTCTTTAGCAGAAAAAGGCTAATTCTTTGGTAGAGAAGTGGAGGGGTGTGATGCAGGCCACTGGGTCCATAGCAATGGTCAGTTGCTATTGACTTCCAAACAATTTTCAAACTTTAAAGACCTGTTAGGCCTATTATGTTTTTTTGGCTTAGAAAGAATAGAACCTATTAACCTTTTATTATCCATGCTCTAGGCTAATGTATGAGAATTAGCAGGTATCCAAGGGGAGGGTAGCACTGGGCATGCCTGGCACCTGATTTCCAACAAAGGGATGCTTAAGCTCTTCCTTCCCTTACATACGTCTTGTTGTGGATGTCGATGGCACAGAGGCAGCGAATCACTGATGAGAGCAGCGTCCAGATCCCAAAGGTCCGAGCCTGGAGGCCATTCACTGTAAAGCAGAAAAAAACCAAGAGTGTTGAGAGGGGGAGGGTTAGGCTCCCTCCAAACTCCTCTCACCGCACTGGTGGTTCATGGGAGGCAGGTTGCTGAGCCCGAACTTCCTTTGGCTGGGCAGAGGGGAGGCTCTGGTGCTACAGAGGGGCACTAGAAGGAATGGAAGGAATTCCAGAATGAGAATTGCTCAGCTCCGCTTCATATGTCTACAGTTGTGTGGGGAGTTTCGAGAGCAGAAACCCATCAAAGGGCCCACTTAGGCAGTGACTCCTGAATGTAGTAGTTTATACTTCTGCCTGGGAAGCCACTCTGGTGCTGGTGAAGTTCAGCAAGTCTCGGTCAGCACAGATTTGCGGGAATGTTGCACATAGTGGTCTGTCCATACAAAGTATCTAGGTGGTCAGTACACTTTCAAGGCTGATGCAGGAGAGAACTCTGAAATACTGGGGATTATCTAGATTCCCAATCTGGTCTTGAAGAGACCTAAGTCTTCTCTTGGATCCAGATCTATATTATTTGAGCAAGGCCCAGACCAAGCTGCTTTCCAGTGTGCTTGGCACTGGGACAAAGCACTGCTTCTTTGGTGTTTGCTGAGGACACCCTGCTCTTGGTGGCTTTGTTCTGACATTGCTATACTAAATGCCTTGTCTGGAAAGTATTGATCATAGTTTACCACAGCAGTGGTTCTTGACCCTGGGTGTTTATTAGAGTCAACTAAAGAAGTTTTATAAAATTACCAAGATCTGGGAACCAGACCAATTAAAACATACTCTCTGAAGGTAGGCCCTGGGTATTAAGTATTTTCTAAAATCTCTCCCTGGGTTGATTGCAATGTATAGGCATTTATCTAAGGCATCCTGTGGCCAGGAATGCCAAAATGGTGAAAGCAGAGATGCTTCCTTTGCTGATCTATTGAGCAAGAGAAATTTCAAGGGACAAGACTAATAACCGAAAGGTCTATTAATGTTATTAATGTTTGGGGCGCCTGGGTGGCTTAGTTGGTTAAGCGTCCGACTTTTGCTTAGGCCATGATCTCACGGATCGTGGGTTCGAGCCCCGCATCGGGCTCTGTGCTGACTGCCAGCTCAGAGCCTGGAGCCTGTTTCAGTCTGTGACTCCCTCTCTCTCTGACCCTCCCCTGCTCACGCTGTCTCTCTCTCTCTCTCTCCTGGAAATAAATAAAACTTAAAAAAAAAAAAATTAATGTTTATTTGGGCTTTAAGGATTTTGGAAAATCCTTTGGAAAACCAGACAGTGATACCAATTTGACAACCCTGAAGACCTTTACATGGTAGTAAGGTGGGAAAAAATTCCATATGCCAGCCAAATATCTAGTGGTTGGCCCTGGAAGCCCATAATCTTTATAAACCAATTTGATAGCTTTTCTAATGAAAAGATTGAGGAAATGTCTCTAGTTAGTGAGATACAAAAGTGGAGTGTTTCACCAGCCCTAAACAGATTAGGCATCAGGTGACATTCTACAGGATGCTCACAATACTGTGATCAGCAGCAGAGCACCATGACAGCCCCCGGATTAGGAGGAGGAAGGCAGTCTCTACTTCCGGGCTGGAGACAACCACCTACCTACCCACCTACCCACAGTTCTTCTGCACAGCTATATGCCCTTGAGTGAACCACATGACCCCTGGACTTTTCTCTGTCAACTTTAAAAGATAAGACCAGGGGTGCCTGGGTGGCTCAGTTGGTTAAGTGTCTAACTTTTGATTTTGGCTCAGACCATAACCTCACAGTCCCGTGTTGGGGTCTGTGCTGAGCGTGGAGCTGCTTAAGATTCTTTCCCTCCCTCTTCCTCTCCCCAACTTGTGTGTGTTCTTTCAAAAAAAAAAAAAGGACTGGATCAGATCAGCTCTGCAATCCTGCAAATCTACAGTCATCAGAGGGCAGTATTTGAGGGTGAAGAAGTGAACTGTCCCACCCACTCTACCAGGTTCTTTACTCCTATTGTACTTGAGTTTTGTTCAAAATGAGCCTTAGCCTACTTAGATTCACTTTATGTGGAGATGTTGCAGAAAAATGAGCTAGGTCAGAGCCCAGATCTGGGTTAGCTATAAATGTGACACAGAATTGTCAGCTGCGTGAAACGGCCCTGCAGCTCAAGCCCCACTACCCCACACATCAGTGCACGGAAGCGCGAGCTGAAATGTGCAAAGGGTCTCGGCTGAGAGGCTCAGGGAGCTGGGGGAGCCCTTCTAAGCCTCACTTTGGGAGGCCAGCTCAGAGGAATGTCGGATATCTTCTCAGGGGCTCTTCATGGTTTGGGACGACTTTGGTTTAGTAACTCCCCGTCTGCAACACTGAATATAAACCATATGGGGCACCACCTAGTTTCTGAAGAGGGCTGACATAATATGAAAGGCTTCTTTACAGCCTTCTAGTGGGGCATCCCAGAGTCACCAAAGAATTCTACTTCCTCATTCACCCTGGTAATACTTTTTGTACTGCCTATAAAATGTATAGGACAGTATAAAATGAATGAAAAGGTATTCAGACAAGCTTGGGGGGTGAAAGGGCCAAGTGCTATCCACAAAGTCTATTATTCCACTGGCTGCTAAAGGTTAGGTCAGCCAGCATCAGAATCACCTGGGAAGTTATAAAAAAAAATAGACTCTTGGGTCCCACTGAGCGGTGGGGTGGAAGTTTTAGGAAGTAAGCTTGGAGAAGAAAATGGGCTTCTTGTTTGTTCGTTTTTTAAATTTCCATGAGGGTTGCTCTCATGGACAGCCTGGTCTAGGAACCACAATTTAGGCGGCTCCCGCAAAGGAGGCAATTCTCCAACTTCTTACCTAGGTCTGGCTTGCCGGTGTAGAGCTTCTCATAGAGAAAGGTGTGGTCTCGGAAGCTCTGTAGCGTGTTTCCCATGGCTATGATGGACACCATAACCAGCCAGCTTCGTAACACGTTCAAGAAACGGCTCATGACTTCTGTCCAACCTGAGAGGGCTTTTCGCCTTGGAAACAAGGGCAAAACACATGTGACAACAATTATTCTACTTCAACCATGAGCTCTCTGACTTGTGTAGTTAACTTGTGTCCCACTCATCAGAGCTGTACTAAGTTTATCTGGGCCGTCACTTGGTGAATTGCTTTCTAAGTCTCTGAGGCTTATCTATTATCTTGACTATTTTTACTTCACAGGCTTATTAGCACATTGCCTTTAGATATTTCAAAACCTAATGGTGCTACCCTTCAGCTAGAGTGAAAAAGGTGAAATAAACATAGTGGCTGGAAATGGCAAACCTAGCCAAAAAAAAAAAAAAAGGAGAAAAAGGGAATAGATGAAAAGGAGGGACACCGATTTTACTACAAAGTAACAGAATGGTCTTTTTTTCCTTTAAAGTTTATTTATTTATTGACAGAGAGAGTGAGAGAGACAGAGACAGAGAGAATCTCATGAACTTTGGGCTTGATCTCACAAACTGTGAGATCATGACCTGAGCAGAAATCAAGAGTTGGATGCTTAATTGACTGAGCCACCCGGGTGCCCAGTGATAAAACGGACTTCTGAGTAAGACTTCTAGAACTTGGTCTCAATATTTAGTTATACTAGTAGTGGTGGATCCACAGTATACTTTGCGGTAAGTGGCATAGTACTTATTTTTGTTCAAGCAACTTCTCCACAATGTTAGCCTTTTCTTTTGGTTGGAATCAGTCCTTTGATAGCTTTACTTCTAGCCTAGTTTTTTGTCTTTCTTTGTAAGGCAAATAGCTCAAAGGTGACTATAAATCTACATGTTTACCTGCCTGGCTACTGATGACAGAGCCTTCCAAGCACATAAAAGCCTTATACATTAGAGCGGAACCTATGGACGAAGGGCAACATTTACGCTTTCAGATTTTCTCTACTCTGGTTCTCAGGTACATCATGCTCCATAAGCTGAACAATATGAAAGTTAAAAATAAATAGACTGCCATGACTTGAGAAGTAGCAGGAAAATTATACAGAGAATGAAACAGCAATGTTGGTGTTGGGTTGCAAGAGAAATAGTACCAGCTAACAGTTACTGGGGACTTGAATATGCCATGCACTCTGCCAAACACCTAACATACATGATCTCATCTAATCAATCCTTAAACAGGTGGGTAGGCACTATTACTCTTTCCATTTTACAGATGAGGGTTGGCACAGAGAAATTAAGGGGTTTGCTTGGTGACCCAGCTAATATATGGCAGAGCTGAGATACAAACCATAATCTATCGGACTCTAGATGGAAATACTGCCTCACTGTTTGAGAATAGGGTATCTTATGTTTGTCTACCTTAAAAATAGAAACTTCATTTAAAAAAAAATAGAAACTTCCATCAAACTATTCTCCCTCTTCTGTCTTGAAGTTGTATACAAAGTTACTTACATTATATACTTTTTGTTTAAAGTAAAGATGAACTCTTGAGTAGCAAGGATTTGAATCAACTTGATTTAAATAAAACTCAGAGAATTTAATAATAGAACTATTTCTCATCTTCACTATAGTTTTTGTTGTTGCTGCTGGGTTTTTTGGGTTTTTGTTGTTGTGGTTGCTTTTTTGCTTTCCCCACAATTTATCTGTTGCCAGGTTCAGTTCTTGGGCCTGAAGTGGTGATAAACTATGAGGCTTCCTTTGTCACTCTGGCAGAAGTTTCAGTATATTATGCTACAAGGCTGAAATAGGTATTAAAGTCAGCAATGGCCTAACATTGTGAAGCACTGAGAAGAAAAGAAAAGCTCTAGAGGAGGAAGCCCGAATTCCTCAGGGAATGGTCGATCACAACAGTGGACCTAGTTGAAGTCCAGAGAGAACAGAGCTTTACTGGCGATCAGAAGGGGTCCCTGCATGAGCCAAGATTCATTCCCCCATCTTTCAAGATACTCCCCCTCCCCCTGCCTCGTTATTTTCTCACCATTCCTCAATAGGAGACTCAGGCTTTCTCCTCCCAGGGCAGAAAAGCCTGATGGATGGCCCCCTCTTTGAGAGAACTTATGCCCATCTCACGGAAGCTCTTAGAAATCCGCACGGATAACCGAGGAGTGCAGAGCCTGAGCACTCTTCCGAACCGCTCTACCAATCCCTCAACCCCATTTCCCTAAAGCTTTAGGGTCTCCTAAAGTATCCAACATCTATTCTCAAATTTTCTCCTGGCGCGGCCCTTCAAAGGTGTGTTAAAACTAGTCAGGAGAGAGAGAGGTCCCTGTCCTGCTCCAATCATTTAGTACCTGTGTGACCCTGGGTGAGAAATCTGCAAAATGGAGCTTGAAAGATACCAATCGCAAGGGTTATTGTGAGAATTACATGAGAAAGTGAAGGTTCCTTGCCCTGGGCTAGGCTCATAGTGGCCGCTCATTCATCCGTCCATTCATTGGTTTCCCGAACCTCCCAAGCCTTCATCTTCATAGTCCTAGCCCCTCCTTCTCAAGGTCTCTCGAACCCCTTGTTCCCCAGAAGGTTGCCTCCCAGGGATCTTCCTTCCATCCCACCCCCATTTTTCCAGACTCTCCGGATCCTCTCAATCAGATGGCCCCAAAATACCTCCCTCTCTCTTCTCCCCGTACTGTCCGTACCTGGTAGCCGGACTCCCAGTTGAGCAGCGGCAGCGGCAGGAAGAGCAGCAGCAGCAAAGCTCCAACACGGCTCCAGCGAGGCGTCCACCTGAGCCATTTGTCCTCCCACCCGCCCACAACTCGGCTCCAGGATTGGGTCGGTTCCGTCCGTCCCCGCTCTGATTGGCTGCTGAGGCTTTGCTGGAGCAGGAGATGGGGCGTGAACCCCTTTCCTGCCAATCAGCGGGTGCCGCTTCTCAAGCTTTCCCGTGTACCGCCGCTCACGCAGTGAGCCCTCTTGTTGAGCGTGGCGGAAGAACTCCGCGGCGGGAGTCAAGCCTTGAGGAGTGGAGGCAAAAAGAGAGGAAAAAAGAAGTCAAGGCTTCTGTTGAGAGCAAAGCTCTGCGTCGCCGCGCTGCGCCGTGGTGACGAAATCCCTCCGCGCCCGAAGCCGAGCGTTTTCAGCGCGGGGTGGCGGGCGCCTGCGCAGTGGCTCCCAGCGGGCGGTTGCTTGTTGGTTGTTGTAGTAACGGGGGAAGCAGCCGTCGGCGGCTGCCGTGAGCCCGGCTGGGGAAGGAAGAGGGTGGTAGGCGCTGAGCGCGGTCCCCGCCCGCCCGCCCGGAGCCATGGGAAGATGAGACAGGTAAAGGCCTGCGCCGGGGCTCTCCTCTACCCGACGGAGGTGAGCTCCCGGGTCTGGGCGGGCGCCGGCTGCTGCACTTCCCTCTAGAAGTCTCGGAGCAGCTGTTGGCTTCCGGGCGCGCTGGGCTGAAGCGCTGCGGCGGAGTCGCCCCTGTCCTTTCCGTGGGGAGCATCTGAGGACCTACCTGGGACTGGGGTGAGCCGGGGATGGGGCTGAGGGGCTGACCCCTTTAGGGCGAGGACGCTTCTTGGGCGAGTTGTCCTTAATCTTCTTCCGATCTCCGCGTCTCTCTCCACTCCGCTGGCAGCCTGGGGCAGATTGGGCATCCGTTCCTCGCTCGGAGGTTTTGTTTGTTTCGTTTTAATTTAAAGGACTTCCCAACATTTTGGGAAAGATCGAGAAATCCCGTTGGGATTCCCCCGAAGAACGCCTTTGAAGTTATTAGGTCGTGCCCATTCTGTAGGGATCATTATGAGGATCCACGGTTTTTTGTCCTGTTTACGATCTTATAGGTGTATATGAATGCATAGAAAAGTCAGATTTGCAAAGATCGACATCAGATGGTTATCTCTGAGTGATAGGGTTATGGTCATTTAAACATTTTCATTTTCCTTATCTGTGATTTCCAGTTCAGCCCTAAAGGCACAACAAACATGTACTTTTTACTATGAAAACATATTTTAAGTTAGAAATATCCTAATTTCAATGTTGTTTCGAGATTCAGATCATAGCTTGTGATTTTTAATAAGGGAGAATAATTTTTGAGCGTTTGGAAGGACAGGTTTTGTGTTTTTTTGGCAGCTATTTATGACCTTGATTCAGGAGAGTATATTACTCTTTCAGTTTAGTGGTTGAATTTGTTTTAGTGGAAACATGAAGGCATTTTACCTGTGTGTGCTTGTCATAGAGTCTAAAGAAATAATTTCAAGAATTGTAAATCATGAGTTTTTATTTTTAACGCAGATCAAGTTTTTCGAAGCAAGGAGTCTGTGTTTTAGGCAATCGACAACCTACCTCAGACTTTCCTAAAAGCGAAGTCTTATTAGATTTAGTATATAAAAGAAAAATGAGAAGCTCAAACTTAACAAGAGGTCTTTATTATTATTATTATTATTTTTTTTTAAATGTTTTATTTATTTTTAGGAGAGAGAGAGAGACAGCATGAGCAGGGGAGGGTTAGAGAGAGAGGGAGTCACAGACTGAAACAGGCTCCAGGCTCTGAACTAGCAGTCAGCACACAGCCCGACGCGGGGCTCGAACCCACAATCCGTGAGATCATGACCCAAGCGAAAGTCGGACGCTTAACCGACTAAGCCACCCAGGCGCCCCTAGGTCTTTATTATTTTTAAACGACAGCTCTTTAAATACACAGAGGACAGACAGTATGTTTGAAAATTTTTTTTGGTGTTTGTGGCATTATTGGGGCACTGTGACAGAAAGTGAGCTTCCAGAGGTTGGGCACCATTTAGGTAAATATTCATTTTTGTGACTTAGAAGATCAATAGCAATAACCAACAAATAGATAGCTCTGTTGTGTTTTACATCATTTGGCCTTCTTGCAGGAATCAGTGCCAACTAAATTGTTTGATCCAGTGAATCTGCAAGGAAAGGTCTCTGAGGCCCCCGTCTGCTGACTGCATGACAAACCCTAAAGGAAATGCCAGTCGTGATGGCCCGGGACCTGGAGGAGACAGCATCATCCTCAGAGGATGAGGAGGTGGTAAGCCAAGAGTAAGTAAGAGCAAGCCTGCTTTTGACCCTTTGCCTTTAGGGTGGAAAATATTTCTCTTTTACTTATACCTTCTTTTACTCAGTCCTTCTTTTGGCATAGCCTGATTCTAGTTTTAGTTTCTAACCATGATTTTTTTTTTTTTAACAATTTATTGTCATATCAGCTAACATACAATTGTACAGTATGCTCTTGGTTTTGCGGGTAGATTGCCACGGTTCATCGCTTACATACAACACCCGGTGCTCATCCCACCAAGTGCCCTCCTCCATGCTGATCACCCATTTTTCCCCTCTCCCCCCCCCATCAACCCTCAGTTTATTCTCTGTATTTAAGAGTCTCTTATTTTAACCATGATCTAATTCAAGATGTTATTAGTTGGTCACCATCTGAAATGAGATAAGGCTTTGTTTCTGGGCTCATGAGTGAACGTTGGCTCTAGATGTTACTCTTTGTGTACTCTTGATTGGAGCTCCTAACATAGGAGATTTTGATATTTGTAGATATTAAGGCAAAGTAGGCCTCCAAACTCTGTGAACTCTATGAGATAGGTTATGTTATTTTCTCAAAAGCTTTTACAACCATAGAATGGTAGTATATAGAGAGGTCAAGTAACTTACCAGCGTAACTGTGGAGCAGTATGTTAGAATTCTATAACCTGTCCTGTGTGCATTGAGCCACAAATCAATTTAATATTGAAAGCCACTGCTTTCCTGAGTTCTTTTGGGTAAGAGCCAAGTTTTTTGACTGCTGGATCCTCATACTAATACTAAATACTAATACTAATACTAATAATAAGTGATGGTGATAAGTGCAGCTTATCATTTAGCATAGATGACGCTTAGGGCTCTAACTGATGTATGTCACTGAATCTGAAGATGTTATTATTCCCACTGTATGAAGCTTGGCCATGCAAATATCAGAGAACTTTTTCAGAGACTCAGGGAGAGTAAGTGAGGGTTTGAGATTCAGACCTAGTTTTCCTGGTTTTAAGGTACTTTGCTGTTTTCCCTCCTATAACATTATTACTTGACACAGAGAACAAAGAGAGAGTCTGACTTGAAGTTAAGATTAGTTTTTAAGATTCTCTGTGAGTCTCCTTACGTCCATGTATGCTATGTAACCTAAAAAGTGGGGATAATATCTCCCAGGCTATTTTGTAGAGGGATGATTAGGACCAAATAGAATGATAGGTATGAAATTACTTTATAAATGATGAAGTACTATCAGATGTTAAGGCATTATTCTTACTAGTTTTAATATTGAATTTAAAATGGATTTCTTGGGGATGAGCACTGAGTGTTATGTGGAAAGTAATTTGACAATAAACTATTAGAAAAAATAAATAAATAAAATGGATTTCTTATTTTAAAGTAGAAGATTACATTATTTAATAGAGCCACAAAAAATTATTGAAGCATTCATGAAGCTTGGGAGAGAGGCTTCTTGTCACTTTAGGTCGTAGAAAAAATAGAGAGTTGACATTATATTTAGGTCAGTCTTATTCAGGATAATTAAGTGGATAATTCCCTCTAGTCACTTTAGCTTCTTGTGACTTTTTGCTTTCTGTGTGCTGTTACTTACCTGTTTCACAAAATTTTTAACTGCTGCTGCACGCATCAGTCTTTCTGATTTCAAGATCATTCTTTTATTTCATGACTGTTTTATTAGTGAGCTTAAGAGTTGGGTCTGATGAGTATTAGATTGAACTCTATGAAATTGCTGTTTTGATGGGTCAAAAGTAGTCAAATATTGACAGTTTCAGATGGTTCAACCTAGCATTATAGAAGGTACTCAGTAAATACTTGTTGACTGAGTGACTAACTGAATGAATGAATAAATGGAGACATTATGCTTTAGATCACCTTAGATCAGGGGTTCTTAGCTTTTTTTTTTATGCCATGTATCCCTTATCAGAATAATATTTTTAGGTGCTTAAAATAAAATACATATCATTAAAAATAGTACCAATTTACACTGAAGCACAGTTATTAAGATTGAAAAAACCCAAACCTGTGATACAGTACAGTAACATGTGCTTTTTCATTACTGCATTCAGTAACAGATTCTTCATTCAAAACATGGGAAAGTTAAATTTTCTTTCTCAAAGACAGCAGCACGAAGACTGGTTTTGCTGAGTTGGGGTGAGCTCATCGCCCTGTGGCGTAGTGTTTGGTCAGCATTTATCAGCGGGGGATGTCGGGAAGCATCTTAGTTGTCCAGACCACTGCTGTGACCTGTCACCATCTGGCAGCTGACTGACTGCCTTGTGGGGGAGCTGCCAAATCATTGTCCAGCCTCATCATGTCAGATTAGGAAAACTGACCACAGGCAATCTAGTGGCAAGGTTAATAACTACTGTGGATGATACATGTAAATGGTGTTTTGAGGTGCCTGCCACAACTGTGTAATACGCGATAAAAAATCTGTAATTTCAGACTCAAAGGCACAGATGATGCTTAGACCACTGTGCTTTCTTGCCCATATTCATAGTTGAGAAATGTGAAATTTCTAGAAAACGTAAGTAAAAATACAGGTGTCGTTCCCCACCCCGATCCAAATTCGTGGATTTTCGCTCTTCTTCCTTTCAAACTCCTGTTAAATTCTGACTGTTAGTGTTCCATCTATCTATAGTGTTTTGACTATCAGACATTTATTTTATACATCAGGAATCTTAAGCCAATCTGTTCACGCTTGGAGTGATAGGCTTTTATTTTTAAAGTTTTGGGAGTTCAAAGGCCTTAAATCACCTAAGGATGTTGATTTGATCCAAAGATGTCTATCCATGGCCATCTCCTCGATCTGCTCAGACCCCAAGGCTGTGTTAAAGTGCTAATGCCTGGCAGTCCTGGACTTCAGGCCTAGAAACTGTCCAGGCAATCCTTGTTTTGCATGGCGTTATTGCCAATACTAAATTTAAAGAGGCTCTTTTTCTATATTTTGCTAGGGGATCCCAAATACAAATTTGTATATAGATGTGGAAGGATTAGATATAAGGTTTCTTAAAAAAAATAATTTTAATTCCTATCATAAAAGCCAGCTTTATATCAGTTCATCAACATATACGTGGGGGAAAAAAAAGATCGTCAACAGTTATACAGGGGGTACTACAGGAATGCAGAGAAAGATGGCATCACTGTGGGCTGGAGGAGGAGGGAAGGCCCCATGAAGGTAGTGTGAGATGAACTGGGCCTTAAATGTGGGGTTAAATGAACAGAAATGGGGAAGACATTTCCAGCAGGGGCACTGTTATGAATAAGGCATAGATGCTTTCAATTATGTAGGCTAGATCCCAGGAGTGAATAATATATATGCCTCATGAAATTGTGTTTTTAAGAACCAATAGGCTTTCAATAAAGTGAACCTTCAAACCTACTTCGGGAATCATCCAAGTCTATAATCATTCATGTCTATAAGAGCTTATTTTCTTAATGTATACCAATTTCTGGTATGAAAGAAGATTTAAAGTCCTAATTCTCAGGTTCCTGACCATTTTGAATCTTTTGCCTTTAGCACCACCTGGCGGGAGCATGCTTTTAATGACGACGTAGCATCTGCCTTAAGTGTGTTTTAGTTGATCTTCTGAATTCATCTTCCCTCTTTTATCTTTTCATAAGTTGTAAGCGGAAGGATTTCTCCATCAGGGATTTGGCTTTCCATAAATAGCATCGCTAGGGCCTTGGCTCTTCTTAGCCTTGTATCTGTTTATTGAGCCTTGTATATTATTTATTTGTTTATTTGTTCCTGGCTCTTGTCACGCATTTTAACTTGTAGCAGTGATCCATTGTTTGTAAGCGGGAAGGCAGAGTGGTGCCAGTTTGTAGCTAGTGCTAGATTGACAAGAAACTTTGCATCATTTCCAGAGTTTCTGTCCAAAACTTTGCTGTTTAGGCTGCATAGTTTTTCTCTATACTCTCACTTAGAAATATAGTAGGAAAATTAATAGTTGGAAGAGGTCCTAAGAAACATCTGGCCCTGTGCCCACATTTTACAGATGTTTAAGATTAACAAGCAAGCAAACCACAAAAAAATCCTTGCTGAAAAGGGCCCCTGATGAATACCTTTTCTCACAAACGGGCACTGGTACCCAAGTCAAAAATCAGGAGCAGCTAACATCCACATTCGTGTTCTAAAAAACAGGAAATGAACTAGGTGTGGTATTCTCTGCTTTGTTTTGCTAAAGCACTTTAGCAGCTCATCCAAAGTCTCAAGGCTGCTTGACAGCCTGTGTATTCAAAATGGGGATCTTTTTAAACATGGGTTGGGAGGGTTTGACTTGTCCCTGAGATTTGTAGTGTGACCTTTTTTAAAGAGGTGTGGTCATGTGAGTGTTTGAGAGCCATCCAAATTTTGGCTAAATGGATGGTATTCTATTTAAGGAATTGATTAGTTTAGGTTCCCAAAGGGTTGGATTTAAGGTGTTCCGTATACAACAAAACATCACTGCAGTGTGATTAGGGAGATAGCAGCAGGGACGGAAGGCCAGGCAGACACTTGAGTTCAGGTATCTTTTCCCTTACTTAACCTGCTGTGTGACCTTGAGCAAATCACTTATCCTCTCTGAGATACCTTTGTTTTTCAGTTCTTAGTGTGGGCAAGAGGATTAAGTGAGATAGCATGTGAAAGCTCTTATTCCTGGCATATAGTATGGACTCGGTCATTTCTTTCCCTTCTAACTCCTTACACGAAGGAGGTTGAAGATTTTCTAATCTGTGTATATATACATCTGTCTAAGAATGATTAAACAGATTTCCTCAGGATAGAGAAAGAGAGTAAAGTCAGAAGTCCTTTTCTGGAGAAAAAAATTATTCCGTTGAATATAGATTTGCTTTAAAATATGTGGTTTTAATTGGAGCGTTTGTATTAATTTTGGGGTCCTAGCTCAGAATCAGGATGGGTCATCAAATAGTCCCTTAAAAAGGGATTATACGGGGGCGCCTGGGTGGCTTAGTCGGTTAAGCGTCCGACTTTCGCTTGGGTCATGATCTCGCAGTTCGTGGGTTCGAGCCCCGCGTCGGGCTCTGTGCTGACTGCCAGCTCAGAGCCTGGAGCCTGTTTCAGTCTGTGACTCCCTCTCTCTCTGACCCTCCCCTGCTCATGCTGTCTCTCTCTCTCTCTCCTAAAAATAAATAAAATATTTAAAAAAAAAGGGACTATACGGCATAAAAGGGTGTATAAATTATTGTGAATGCTGTATATTAGGATTCTTTATGTGTGCTAGGGATTAAAACATAAGTTTTATTAAATAATAAAGGGAATTTATTTTTTTATTTTCAAATTTTTTTCCCGCTACCCATCATAAAGGGTATTGTCTTCTGTTTAGGAAAGACTCCTTTCTGCAGGTCCACATTTGCTTCTTAGGATTTCATTTCTCTACTTCTTCCCACTGACAGTGAGGTTCCCACTGACGTCCTCCTTTACCGACAGCTCCAGGCTTTTCTCTCAGGGTCATGAAATGACAGTTGTATTTCTAGACCTCATTCTCTTACACCGTCAAGGGGAAGAAGCCGCCTCTCCTGTAGTTACTATAGAAGAGAAGGAAAGCAGCTTTCTTCCAAAGGCTCTCACAGCACATCTTCTGACCCTTACTGGCTCCAGCTTGTTTGCATGCACATCCCCGATCCAGTAACTAGAACTGAGGGGTGGGAGGCGCTGACTGGCTGAGCCAATCGAAGCCAATCGAAGCCAATCAAAGCCCGTCCCTGGAGCAGGGACGGAGTTAATCTTAAATAGACCACATGGCTAAGAATGGGAGAGGAATGCTTTCCCATTGGACATTTGGGGTTCTTGTACCAGGCAGGGGGAAAGTCACTAAGCAGCAAGCCACAGCGATCTGCGTCAGTGGGAATTTCAGACTTTGAGCTGTCAATTAATGAAAGCCTCTTGTTACGGCTGTAGGGATCATCCGTGTATCATGTGGACTGGAGGCTGCAGGAGAATTCCCGTTTTGGTATTCCATGCCGAGGCTATTCTGACAAAGGACAACAATATTCGAGTAATTGGAGGTAGGTATGACCTCCCCCATAGAGGGCAGGGCTGGCATGGCCCCTGTACCCTTGTCTTGCAGAAGTCGATATCACATGTAAATAGGAAAAGGGCTTTGGTCACGAGAAAAATCTAGTGATTTTTTTTTATGCCTGAAAGGATTATTTGTAATTTCTTAAATTTTGTGCATTTTAAATTGATTTTCTTGTTTGAATTTTTTCTTCAGGATGTGTTCATGCGTTTTTATTATTCTTTTGTGGTAAAATATAGCAAAACAAAATATGCCCTTCTAACCATTTTAGAACATACAATTCAGTGGCATTTAGTACAGTCACACTATTGTACAACCCTCACCATGACCTCATTCCAGAATATTTTCATCATCCTAAAGTAAACCCTGTATCCATTAAGTAGTCACTTCCTATTACGCCTTACCCCAGCAACTAGTAACTGTGCATCTCCATTCTTTCTCTAGTGATTTGCCTATTCTGGACATTTCTTACAAATCCACTCAGACAGTATGTCGTCTTCTGTGTCTGGCTTTTTT
This sequence comes from Proteles cristata cristata, assembly GCA_017311185.1. Classification (NCBI taxonomy): domain Eukaryota; kingdom Metazoa; phylum Chordata; class Mammalia; order Carnivora; family Hyaenidae; genus Proteles; species Proteles cristata. The sequence continues at coordinate 239,036 of JAESUZ010002877.1, read as the reverse complement.
CATTTAGCATGTTTTCAAGGTTCATCCATGTTGAAGCATGTATCCGTACTTCATTCCTTTTCTCGAAATGCCGTATTTTGTTTATCCATTCATCAGTTGATGGATCATTGGTGGTTGTTTCCACCTTTTGGCTATTGTGAACAGTGCTGCTCTGAAGATTCATGTATGAGTTTTTGTTTGGACCCCTGTTTTCAATTCTTTTGGGTTTATACCTGGGAATGGAATCGCTAGGTCTTATGGTAGTTCTGTGTTTCATTTATTAAAGAGGTGCCAAAGGAGATTCCACAGTGTCTGCACAGTTCTGCATCAGTGATGCAGGAGAGTTCCATTTTCTCCACATCCTCACCAACGTTTGTTATTTTCCGTTTTTTTAGACTGTGTATTAGTGGGTGTGAAGTGGTATCATGGTTTTGATTTTTATTCCCCTAATGACTAATGACATTGAGCATCTTTTCATGTGCTTCTTGGCCGTTTGTTTGTATATCTTCTTTAGAGACACGTCTATTCAGAGCCTTTGCCTGTTTTTGAATTGGGTTGCTTGACTTTTTGTTGTTGAGTTGTAAGTGTTCTCAAACATTCTAGATACCAGCCCTTATCAGATACACAGATTCCAAATTCTTTTTCCCGTTCTCTGCTTTGTCTTTTCACTCGCATGATCATGTTCTCTTGTGAACAGCAAAAGTTGTTAATTTCGATGGCCTGCAGTTTATCTATTTTTTTTCTTTTGTTGCTTATGCTGTTGTTGTCACAGCTCAAGAACCATTGCCTAATCCCAGGTCATAATTCCTATGCTTTCTTCTAAGAGTTGTATAGGTCAGGCTCTTACATTCAAGCTAATTGGTCCTTAATCCATTTTGAGTTCATTTTTTTATATGGTATGTGATAAGGGTTTACCTTCCTTCTTTGGCATGTGAATATTGAATTGCCCCAGCGTACCTGGTTGAAGAGACTATTCTTTCCCTATTGAATAGCCTTGGCACTGTCATTGAAAATCAGCTGACTGTGGATGTATGGATTTATTTCTGGACTCTTAATATTCCATTTATCTTTATACCAGTGCCACATTGTTGTGATTACTATACCTTTGTACTAAATTTTAAAATTGGGGTGTGTGAGTCCTTTAACTTTATTCTCCTTTTTCAAGATTTTTTGGACTATTCAGAATCCCTTGCAATTCCATATGAATTTTGGGATCAAATTTTTGATTTGTGCAAAAATGGCTGTTGGGAGGGGCGCCTGGGTGGCTTAGTCGGTTAAGCGTCCGACTTTCGCTTAGGTCATGATCTCGCGGTTCGTGGGTTCGAGCCCCGCGTCGGGCTCTGTGCTGACTGCCAGCTCGGAGCCTGGAGCCTGTTTCAGTCTGTGACTCCCTCTCTCTCTGACCCTCCCCTGCTCACGCTGTATCTCTCTCTTTCCTAGAAATAAATAAAACCATTAAAAAAAAAAAAATGGCTGTTGGGATCGTGATAGGGAGCATATTGCCCTTTTAGTGTTAAGTCTTCTAGGCTGTAAACCTGGGCTATCTTGTCATTTATTTAGGTCATCTTTAGTTTCTTTAGCAATGTTTTATAGTTTCCAGCGTACAACTTTTAGAGTTCCTTGATTAACTTTATTCCTCAATATTCTATTCTCTTTAATGCTCTCATAAATGGAATTGTTTTCTCAGTTAAATTTTGGGGTTTTTCATTGCCAGTGTGTAGAAATACATAAGATTTTTGTATGTTGATCTTGAGTCCTGAAACCTTGCTGCACTCCTTTATTGGCTCTAATTGTGTGTGTGTGTGTGTGTGTGTGTGTGTGTGTGTGTGTGTGTGTGTGTGTGTATTCTTTAGCATTCTCTCTATAGAAGATCATGTCATCTTCATATAGAGATTTTACTTTTTCCTTTCCATCCTGGATGCCTGCCTGCCTTCCTTCTTTTCTTTTCTTTTCTTTTCTTTTCTTTTCTTTTCTTTTCGCTTCGCTTCGCTTCGCTTCGCTTCGCTTCGCTTCGCTTCGCTTCTTCCCTCCCTCCTTCCCTTCCCTCCTTCTCTGCTTGCTTTCTTTCCTGTTTATTTAGAAAATCCCAGGCAGGCTCTGCACTGTTATTCGATATGGGGCTTGAACCCACAAACCCTGAGATTATGACTTGAGCTGAAGTCAGGAGTTGGGATGCTTAACCAATTGAAGCACCCAGGTGTACCTTGTTTCTTTTTCTTGCCTAATTGCTGTGGCTAGAACTTTCAGTACAATGTTCAATAGAAGTGTTTTGTAAAAGTGGACTTCTTTCTCTGGCTTGTTTCTTTTCTTTTTAATTCCTTTTAAAAATGTGTTATTTGTTTATTTTGAGAGAGAGAGAAAGAGGGAGAGAGAATCCCAAGCAGGCTTCATGCAGTCAGTGCAGAGCCCGATATGGGGCTCAATCCCACAAACTGAAATCATTGCCTGAGTCGAAATCAAGAGTTGGGTGACTAACCAACTGAGCCATCCAGCTGCTCCTCTTGCTTGTTTCTGATCTTAGTGGGGAAAGCTTTGTCTTTCATTGTTCAGTATGAATTTAGCTTTGAGTTTTTCATGAATGCTCTTTATCATGTTGAGGAAATTTCCATCTTGTCCTTTGTTTAGCATTTTTATCATGCGAAGGTATCATGGGATTTGTCAAGTGCCTCATCTACATTGAGGTTTTTTTCTTCTTCATTCTGTTAATGTGCTATGTTACATTGATTGACTTTTGTATGTTGAACCATCATGTATTCCTGAGATAAATCCCACCTTTTATGGTCACGGTATAGTCCTTTTAATATGCTGCGTGATTTGCTTTGCTGGTATTTTGTTGAGGATATTTGCATGTGTACTCATAAGGGACTTTGTCTGTAGTTTTCTTTCCTTGTGATATCTTAATTTGCATTTGGTATCAGAGTAATGCTGGTGTCATATAATGAGTTCCCTCCTTTTTTGGAAGAGTTTGAGAAGGATTGGTGTTGATTCTTTATGTTTGATAGAATTCACTGGTGAATCCATCTAGTCTGGGCTTTTCTTTATTTGGAGGCTTATTACTGATTCAACCTCTGCTTGTTATATATCTATTCATATTTTGTATTTTGTATTGAGTCAGTTTTGGTGGTTTATGTGTTTTTAGTTTTTGTCCTTTTAGTTTATCTTATTTGTTGGCATACAAGCGTTCATAGTATGTATGTATGTATTTATTTAGTAGTATTCTTCTATAATCCTCTTTATTTCTGTAAGGCCAGTAACAATGTCCCCATTTTATTTATGCTTTTAGTAATTTGAATCTCTTTTTTCTTTTCAAGCTAGCTAGAAGTTTGCTATTTGATCATTTTAAAGAGCAAACTTTTAAGTGTACTTATTTTCTCTACTGTTTTTTTTTTGTCCTCCGTTCTTCTTTGATTTTCAGTAGTCTCTGACTCCTGGGGTTAGCTTGTAGCTATGCTCAGAGGTTACAGTACCATGGATCAGAACTGTCGTGCGATCTAGTGGAAAGAGTCTATACATGGGTTCTTAATCACTGGTTCAAATCCCAGCTTTGGTATTTACTAGCTGTGAGTCCAGGGCCAATCACTTAAACTTTAAACCTGTTTTATTATTAGTGAAGCGGAGATCATAGCTACCTTGCAGGCATTGTAAGAATTAAAGAGATCATTTAATATTTGGCACATAGGGGCGCCTGGGTGGCTTAGTCGGTTAAGCGTCCGACTTTCGCTTAGGTCATGATCTCGCGGTTCGTGGGTTCGAGCCCCGCGTCGGGCTCTGTGCTGACTGCCAGCTCAGAGCCTGGGGCCTGTTTCAGTCTGTGACTCCCTCTCTCTCTGACCCTTCCCTGCTCGCGCTGTCTCTCTCTCTGTCTCTCTCCTAGAAATAAATAAAACATTAAAAAAAAAAATTAAAAAAATATATATATTTGGCACATAGTAGGCACTCAAAACTTGTGCTACTTAACTTGTTGAACAGGATCTGTTCTAGTTTGAAATAACTTTAAGGTCTGTCCTTGCTCCAATAATAAGCTAGGAGTTCAGAGGACGTGAACACCTGCTTCTGGGATTTGAATCCTCCTCCCTCCCCAAGGGTCTTGTTTTAATCCCTTCAGCAAGTTGCTAGGTTACCACTTAAAGGGATATGGTTCATTCATGTTCTCTGAATTTGGAAGAACTGAAGCTTTGCTAACATTTGCAAAGAAACTCCCTGTCAGTGTGATTGGAGTCAAAACATCAAAGGCAGGTAAAAACAACAGAATTAATTAATCTCCCCCAAACATACTTCTTTCGGGCTGCTCATCACATAAATGCATCTGTATGGCAAGGCAATGGGCAGAGCCTTCCTTTTGTGGAGTAACTAGGGTTTCATGGGAATTTGTATCCATCGGTGCTGTCACCCCATTGTTCAAGCAGTCCCTGTGTTTTTAGAATCTATATGTCTTTTTTTCACCCTTTCCACATTCTTGTGATTAAAGAAAAGGCCACTGAGCTTTTTTTTTCAAACCTTGTTTTATAATTTTCTACATCTTCCCAAATCTTTGAGGTTTCATAATTTTCTGCTCCGTCCTTTATGAAAAGAATTTCAATGAGTTTTCTGGTTGCTACCTCAGATTTCTGAATTGTTACATACTCTGGGTCTTTTTTTTTTTTTTTTGCTTTCTTAAATAGCTGACATAGATCTCATCATAATCCTGTGTTTAAATCCCCTTGAGAAGTTTCTGGGGCATTAGTTATCTTCTGTCGATCTTAGGGTGTTAGATGCCAGTCTTGTTTTTTTTCTGTTATCTGTTAAATGTTTCACTAAATTTACTGTTAATATTTTTGTACAATATGATTTCCAAGCTTTATGAAACAGTCCAGAAATATATTTTTCCTTACTATATCCATTTTTTAAAAAAAATTGTATATACTCTGAACATGTAAATGGATTGCATTTTAGAGATAGTGGAGATATTTTCAGTTTAAGGTAATCTGTTCCTAGAAAGAAGCATCATTTTATTTTTATTTATTTAAATAATTATTTTATTTTTGAGAGAGACAGAGCATGGGGGGAGGGAGGGGCAGAGAAACAGGGAGACATAGAATCCCAAGCAGACTCCAGGCTCTGAGCTGTCAGCACAGAGCCCAAAACGGGGCTCGAACTCACAAATCACAAGATCATGACCTGAGCTGAAGTCAGACACTTAATCGACTGAGCCACCCAGGCACCCCAACATCATTTTATAATTTGTCTTCAAATGTGTCAGCTTCCTGAGTTTGCATTTGTGTAGACTAGCATTGTCCGATAGAAATATGATGCAAGCTAGCTATGTAAGTTTTCCAGTGGCCTTATTTAAAAAAAAAATAGAAATAGGTAAAATTAGTTTTAATAATATATTTTATTTTGGGGCACCTGGCTCAGTTGGTTAAACGTCTAACACTTGATTTTTGTTCAGGTCCTGATCTCCAGGTCCGTGAGATCAAGCCCCATGTTGGGCTCTGCATGGACAACATGGAGCCTGCTTGGGATTTTCTCTCCCTGTCTCACCCCTCCTCTTCTCATGTACACATGCACTCTCTCTCAAAATAAAAAAACTTTAAAATATATATGTATTTTATTTAATACAAATTATCATTTTCACATTTACTCAATAGAAAAATATTTAAGATATTTGACATGTAGAGGGCACCTGGGTTGGTTAAGCATCCAACTTTGGCTCAGGTCATGATCTCGCCGTTTGGGAGCTTGAGCCCCATGTTGGGCTCTATGCTGACAGTTTGGAGCGTGGAACCTGCTTTGGATTTGGTGTCTCCCTCTCTCTCTGCCCCTCCCCAGCTCGTGCTTTGTCTCTCTCTCAAAAAGAAATAAACATTAAAAAAAAAAAGATATTTGACGTGTGGTATGTATTTTGTACTTAGAGTGCATCTTAATGTGGTGCAAAAATTTTTTCATCACAAATAGTCTGTGGTTAGATTTTATAAGCGCTATAGGTGAAAAAGTAAATTCATATGTTCAAGTTTTTCCAAATAAGTTTTCCAGTAACTGAATCAAATATCAGTTTTCAAATTTAAATTAATAAAGTTAAATAAAATTAAAAATTCAGTTTCTTGGTCACAATAGTTACATTTCGAGTGCTGAGTAGTCATACATGACTAGCGACTACCGTATTCAACAGTACAAGCATAGACCTCATTTTCTGACATTGAAAGGTTACTCTTATATTCTAAAACTTTAAAAAAAAAGTCAGTTTTATCTTCCTTCTAGTTTCCCAGGCTATTTTTGACTGAACTTCTTGGGCACGTCATTACTCCTGGGTGTTTCTGTGCTGACAGTTAAGATTATTGGTTCCTTGTTTTAATTTGCTGCACTGCTGCCTGCCAGTCCTGGAATTTGCCAGGGGTCCTAGCACTCTAGGCTGCCCCCCGAGACACATGTGAGTGGTTGGAGAAGAGGAAATTCCACGGTCTTATGGTGCATGCGCAGAATCTCAGGTATTGGACGGTAGGCAGTTGGCTAGTAGGACCATACCACTCCCTGCTTCTTGTTTTTATATGAAAGGAAATACGGACAAGGGGGTTATTTCTTGAGCAGTTGGGGGACTGGCTCAATTTATAGTTGCAAGCCTCAGTTTGGCTCTTGCCTTTGGTATCAGAGCCCTGGGGTGCCAAGGTTTTCAAACAAAGCCCCAGAAATCTCGATTTTCATATGAATTCTCTTAGTTTTAAAAAGTTAGTGACTAATTCAGTTTTATGTTTAAAACACCACTTAGACTGAATAAGCCATGTCTGCAGGCTGGATGGATTTGGCCCTTGGGTCACCAATATATTACCTCTGGTCTACAGTACACTGGTAATCAGCATTATTGGACACAGAACATGAATGTGAGTTAAAATCCTCAGCAGTCACACTTGCTTTATGTCACTCTGCCCTGTCTTTTTTGCACTCCCCTTTTGAAACATGTGCAGTGTATTGGAGATAGGTTATAGTTAGCTGGTGTGATTAGAGGTAGGTGGTTACTGCTTACCACTTACATACTGTGAGAATCAGGTCACTGAGTGCAGTGATATTTGCATTTTTCGTCTGTTTTAGGAGAATTAGGAGAAAGTATAAATCACATTTTTATTTTTAAATTTGGTTTTTTAAAACAATTTTTTAATGTTAAATTTGCTGTTTAAAATGCGTAATTTAGGGGCGTCCGACTTTCGCTTAGGTCATGATCTCGCGGTTCGTGGGTTCGAGCCCCGCGTCGGGCTCTGTGCTGACTGCCGGCTCAGAGCTTGGAGCCTGTTTCAGTCTGTGACTCCCTCTCTCTCTGACCCTTCCCAGCTCACTCTGTCTTTCTCTCTCTCTCTCCTGGAAATAAATAAAAATCTTTAAAAAAATAAAATAAAAAAATAAAATGCGTAATTTATTATGTATGATACTATGTTAATAGCTACTTTGCTACATGTTTACTTTTTTACTCTTTGAAAATTTTTATGCCCCTGTGTAGCAACAAGTGTTATAAAAGCTTTAAATGTATTAACTGAGCCACCCCATGAGGTAAGTACCTTTCTTATCAACCCCATTTACAAGTGGGGAAACTGACCATAGAGCAATCATTTATCCACGATTACAGGCAGGAAGTGGTAGAACCAGGATTTGGACCCTCGGCAATTCCACTCCAGAGACACTCTTTCTCTTATTGCACCCCCTCCTTCCCCAGCCCCCAGGTGGTCATTCCCTGGTTTTCTGCACACCTTCCTGACTCCTTTCCCCTGGCCTGGCGCCACGAGGCCAGCATTGTGGACCAGGTGGGGGATCAAGCGCACTTCCGGTCTTGGCATTGATGATGCGTTGGCTTTTGCAGGCATAAAAATGGAGAAGTTGGGGATCATGGTTATCATAATGAAGAGACCAGATTTTCTTTCACTTTCTTTTTTTTTTTTTTTTAATTTTTTTTTTAAATGTTTTATTTATCTCTAGGAGAGAGAGAGAGACAGCGTGAGCAGGGGAGGGTCAGAAAGAGAGGGAAACACAGACTCTGAAACAGGCTCCAGGCTCTGAGCTGGCAGTCAGCACAGAGCCTGACGCGGGGCCTGAACCCATGAACCGCGAGATCATGACCTAAGCGAAAGGCGGACGCTTAACCGACTAAGCCACCCAGGCGCCCCTTTCTTTCACTTTCTAAACATTCAATCTAGAAAACTTAAAAACCTCTTGACTAGCTGTAAGAACAGTACATGGAATGCATGTATACTGTTTCCCTGTGCTCACCAACTATTAACATTTTGTCTCTGTCTCTGAACCATTTGAGAATTTGTTCATGTACTTTATGCCGTAGTATTCTGTTTAGCAATCTATCCCTAGAGCAGGGCATCCTCTGTGTAACCACAGTACTGAGACAACACTCAGGAAATCTGTCACTGGTAAAGTACTTTTATCTAATATACAGTGCTATGCACATTTCCCTAGTTCCAATTTTGACCTTTATGTCTATTACTTTTTCCCCCAAAGTCTAGGAGTAAATCAAAGATTGTGTTTAGTTTTCATATTTCTCCTTTAACCTCCCAGGTTTGTGTGTGTGTGTGTGTGTGTGTGTGTGTGTGTGTGTGTGTGTGTCTTTCATGGCATTGACAGTTTTAGAGATTCTAGACTAGCTGCTTTGCAGATGTCCTCAAGTTTGGGATTGTCTGATTGTTTCTACATGTTTAGATTCAGGTTTTAAGTTTTTGTAGGACTATCACATAGTGTGTCCTCCTCCTCAGTGTATTACATTAGGAAGCATATGATGTCATGGTATTGTATTATTGATGATGGCAAATTTCATCATTTGGGTTTTTAAGAAATATTTGTTTATTTTTGAGAGAGAGAGACAGACAGAGCATGAGTGGGGGAAGGGACAGAGAGAGAGGGAGACAGAATCTGAAGTGGCCTACAGGCTCTGAGCTGTCAGCACAGGGCCTGACGTGGGGCTCGAACTCACCAACCACAAGATCATGACCTGAGCTGAAGTCAGAGGCTGAACCAACTGAGCCATCCAGGTGCTTCTCATCATTTGGTTGAGAATAGTGTTCACCAGATTGCTTCATTAGAGGGTTGCCTTTCTCCTTTTGTATAAGCTTTCTCTGGAATGATATTTTGAGATGCATTGGGATCCTGTTTCCCAATAGTTTCCCACCCGTTGGTAACCGTTGTTTTTAGTCTGAACCACTGTCTCTTAGAGTTTTTGTGAAATACTGACTTTGTATTGCTTTCCTTCTACATTTCTTAACTGAATTTTCTATAAAGAAGAGCTCTGCCTGCTCTGATAGGCAGAATAATGGTCCCTCTCAAAGATGTCCACCTCCTTATCCCCAGAACCCATGAAAACATTGCCTGACATGGCAACAGAAAATTGAACTTGTAGGTGGAGTTAAGGTTGCTAATCAGCTGATCTTAATCACAAGAGTCCTTTAAAGTAGCAGAAGGAAGCAGAAGAGGAGTCAGATTGATGCTGTGTGAGAAGGACCAGACCCATCGTTGCTGGCTTTGAAGGTAGAAGCAGGGGACTATAAGCCAAGGCATGGGAGCAGCCTCTAGAAGCTGGAAAAGGAAAAGAAATGGACCCTACCCAGAGCCTATAGAAGGGAATGCAGCCCCCCTCTTGCTTTGATGACATGTGTGTCAGACTTCTGACATACAGAAATTCAGACAACAGATTTGTGCTGGTTAAGCCACCGAGTGCATTGTAGTTGATTATAGCAGCAATGGAAAACCAGTATACCTTCTTATTTTCTTATCAGTGTGGACTCCTGGGTTCTTTTTTTTTAAAATATATAAGTGAATTATACTCTGTCATAATTCATTTTTATTTTCAAATTGTCTTAAATTTGGCCATTGAGATCCTTGTGATCCATTGGGATCCGTTGAGAGTCTAATGACATGTTCCCAATCAGTTTTTGAGCACTTTCCTCTCTTTTGGCATAACACGATATTCCAGACCTATCTTGTGCTTTCCCTCGCCAACCTGGAATCAGAAGACAAACTCTTAAGCAGTGCACTGTACTGTTTCTTAAATCATACTCTGTGCTGGAGTGAAGACATACGACTCTGGAGTGTTTTTCTTGTAGCAGTATTGCAAAGACAACATAATAGTGATTGATCATTGGGAAAACCCTGTAACTGGGCTTTCAAAGTTTGCCACAAGAATGAGAAGTATGGCGCGTCTGGTCTTTTCATTCCCGTCTTCCTGTGTCTGCTTTGCATGGTGTTCTTGCCAGGACTGGGCAAGTAGCAGCAGGGATTTATGGATATTTTCACATAAATTTATAAAAAGATAGGCTTATCTTTGACTGTAGAGGCTGGATTTTGCTCTTGGGTCTGTCCATAAGTTTCTGTATTATACTCATTCAGAAACTGTTCTCTATCTGGTCTTTTCCAAAAAGTTATTCTGTAGAAGCAGTGCTTAGCTGGCTCAGTTGGTGGAGCATGTGACTCTTGATCTCGGGGTCATGAGTTTGAGCTTCATGTTGGGCATAGGGATTACTTAAGAAAAAAATAATTTGGGGATTCATGGGGGTGGCTCAGTCAGTTGTCTGACTCTTGATTTTGGCTCAGGTCATGATCTCATGGTTTGGGAGATTGAGCTCCACGTTGGGCTCTGCACTGACAGTGTGGAGCCTGCTTGTGACTTGCTCTCCTTCTCTCTCCGCCCCCACTTGGCTCATGCTCTCTCTCTGTCCCTCTCTGTCTCTCCCTCAAAATAAATAAATAAAAACTTTAAAAAAGAAAAAGAAAAAAATTTTTAATTGTTCTATAGAATTCTTAGCAAATTTTTTCAAACACTTTGTGGTGGTGCATAGAAAGAGATGGCATTTAGTGAGCCAGAGTAAATGTTAGTCTTTGGAGATAGTGGAAATCTCACATGATTGCAGACTTTCATCTTAGGGGTCAAAAGCCCAGGATGCATATAGGGCCTGGCGGGTAACGTGAATGAGTGAAGGGACTATGTGGGGACTGTGCTGAACCAGACCGTGTGAACCTGTCCTGACGGGAGCACGTACCCTTCCCGGGTAGACTTGTCCTGGCAGAGTGAGCGAGCCTGTGGTTGCCAGGGTTTTCAAGAGAGCCCAGAAATCAAGACTTTTAAATGAATTCCTCCAATTTCAGAAGATTAGTAATTCAGTTTATCGTTTTTCTTTTCTTTTTTTTTTTTTTTTTTGAGGTGGAGGGAGATGGGGAGAGAGAGAATCTGAAGCAGGCTCCGTGCTGAGCATGGAGCGTAGTATCTACTTGGCAGTTCACGGGCCTTTGTGCCTCCTGCAGAAAGCCTGGCTTGGAGTCTCCCCCGAGAGAGGCAGCCAGTACCATGGTGGGCTTTGTTCCGTTGTTGCTTTATTCTTGGTTGCCTTCTGTGACGATTCATGTAATGTGTCGAGGATGCCTGGCTCAACCTCATTACCGTGAGATTACGACCTGAGCTGAAATCGAGAGTTGGACACTTAACCAGCTGAGCCACCCAGGCACCCTAGTATTTCAATGTATTTTTATTTATTATTATTATTTTTTAATTTAGGTGCTTAAAAGTCTTTTTTTTAAATGATTATTTTGAGAGAGAGAAGAGAGAGAGTGAGCGAATGTATGAGTTGTGGCAGGGTAAAGAGGGAGAGAGAGAGAGAGAGAATCCCAAGCATTAAATTATGACCTGAGCCAAAATCAAGAGTTGGTTACTTAACTGACAGGTGTCGCAAGGTGCATCTGATGCCTGAACAGGTACACCCTGGACCCTCAAATTAAAAGCCTGATGCTCTACCGATGGAGCTACCCAGGCTCAATTTGTTTTTAAAGCACAATGAGGAATTAACAAACAATGTCTGCAGATTGGTTTTGGCCATGGATTGCCGGTTTATAACCTGTACTGGTAATCAGCATTACTGCACACAGGACTGTCCAGAGCAGCGTTCGTAACCTTGTTCTGCAGTGGACCAAGTGTGCAGTGGCAGTGTAGGGAAGCCTGTGCGTCTCTTCTCAGGATAATGTCGTTTAAGTGCATTAAAAATATATAGGATTACAAAGAAAGTCAATTGTACTGAAATGTAATTATCAAAATATTTTTTAAAAGCTGAATTTGTGACATATGTGCATTTTTATTAGTGCATTAAATAGCATGGTCTGCTAGGAGGTCTGTTAATTACCATGGTTTTTATGTACTGTGAGAAATGATATCTTGAGATAGCAAACAATTGTAAAGTAATATTAAAGTACCTGGTATCTATAGGTGGCAAGGTCACGGGTATTCCCAGCCCTGCTCTGTTTTGTGCCTACATTCGTAATTGAAGATAATGGTAAATTTCAACTAGCAGTGAAAGCAGAGATGTCATTTTGTCCCCCATCTATTTTTAAGAACCCCTAGCAAATCTCAGGTTAAGAACCGTTGGTCTAAAATAATCTATAGGCTACTTAATAGTAGTGTAAGGGTAGTAGTACAGTGTTATCGAGTACAGTTAAGTCATCATCTTACAGGTTATTTTTTTCTCTACAGTTAACTTTATGGTTACTGAATTTGATTCTCTGTTTTTCCTTAGAACGTTATCATTTGTCTTACAAGATTGTGCGAACAGATAGTCGCCTGGTACGCAGCATTCTGACAGCCCATGGATTTCATGAAGTAAGCTCATTTTTACTACCTCACCTGATCTTTAAAGCTGAAAAATCCTGGACATCCAACCTGACTACCAGTTAATAGAAAGCTCTAGAAAGTACTTGGGATCTATGCTTAGTGATGGTGCAGAGCTTGTGTTGAATTTCTGAGCGTGTTTGTTGGCTTCTCCTTGAAATGCATGGACGGTATTTTCACAAGATTCCTTCCCTCCACCTCTGCCTGCCTTTCTCTCTCTCTGTCTCTGAAACCAAAAAAACCCCAAACCATTTTCTTGCTATGATTTTAGGTTTAAGGTAGAGATAGAGCTGCCCATAGGGAATGGTCTGATACTGAATTAAGATTCTTTGATTGCAAGCAACAGAAGTGGATTCTGCCTAACTTCAGCCAAAAGGGGGCACCTGGGTGGCTCATTCGGGTAAGCGTCCAACTTGAGCTCAGGTCATGATCTCATGTTCTGTGCGTTCAAGCCCCACATCGGGCTCTGTGCTGATAGCTTGGAGCCTGAAGCCTACTTCTGATTCTGTGTCTCCCTTTCTCTCTGCCCCTGCCCTGCTCATTCTCTCTCTCTCTCTTTCTCTCAAAAATAAATAAATGTTTAAAAAAATTTTTAAAAAGGATTTGTGGATAAGTTTTGTACAGGATGGGTAGCAGAGTCAGAGGAAGAGGAGAAAAGGCAGGCCTTTGTAAGGAGAGAGACTAGAACAACCCCAGGGATCTTGGAATAGGAATCTTTGGGATTGTCTCTTCAAGGCCACTGCCATAAAAGTGACTCAGCTCCGTTCATTGTCATTGTGCCTTTCTCCACTGAAGACTCATATTATGGAGATCATATGACTAGTCCAGGTTGGGTCATGGACATACTTCTTGTGAGGGGGTCAGGGGGTGCCTGGCAGTCTTTGAAAATCAAATAGTATGTTATTCCCAAAGAAAATTGGGAAAATTGGGATATTGATATTAAAAGGGACAAGTAAAAATGCTGGACAGATTAACACTGTAGATAATTTGACATAATTTGATAAGTGTCTGGTTGCTAGCTCCTTATCTTAGGTTGAGGTCTGAAACAGACGTTTTGAGAAAGTTCTGATACTAGCCTGTATCCTGTCTTGTTTTATCTCTGGGGCCTAACATGGCACCTCTCACATCACAGGCACAGGCTACATAATTGTTGAATGAATAGACAAATGAATAGACAAAATTATTCTTATGAGTAAATGAATGATATCCTAACTTGATTTGCTATGGCTTTAGTCCCAATCAAGCACTCTCTCTGGCGTCTGTGAGGACCCAAGGATGCTCTGAGATGGGAGTTGTGGCTTGGAGCCCTCTGCTCATACTTTGACATGTGAGAATGTTAAGAGACATCACAGACTTCTGTAGAAGGATTCATTTATTCTGCTTTTTGTATCTGGGATTTGCCCAACTATCCCATCCTTTACAGTTGATCATCTGTTTTTTTTCATACTCTGCTTTTGTTTTACTAGGTTTAAATACTGACTAGGCACTGTGCTCTCTAGGTGAAAAATTTCCTTGGCCTTTCTTGCCATCTCTCTTTCTGGAGAGAGGCTATCTCTGATGTTTTTATATCTTTTTATCTGCCCTCAGGTGCACCCAAGCAGCACTGACTATAACCTGATGTGGACAGGATCCCACCTGAAGCCCTTCCTACTTCGCACCCTCTCTGAAGCACAAAAGGTTAATCACTTTCCCAGGTAATGCTTTTGTAGCTGCTTTGCTCCATTTAAAGGTATTTGACATTGGGCATGTGGCCAGGAGAGATAATTAATGTCCTTAAAAAAAGAAGTCTGTGATACAGGGCAGCGGTATGCAAATCAAACCGAGGTGTTCATGTCCATAAACGTATATTATATGAAGCCTCTCCAAGGACTGTGTAGACCTAGATGGTTCTAAAGGAGACTGTTTCTAGATTGCAAATCCCATAGGTTCTCTTTCCTAAAATTGAGCAGCTTGAGAGCCTCTTGTGTGGATGTGTCCTCCCTCCCTCACCTCCTTTTTCCAGTTACTGTTCTTCCCTTTTATAAAACAATGGCCCTCTAGAATCTTGACATGGTTCATTGTCCTTGGGTGCAAACATTTCCAGGGTTCCAAACAAAACCCTTCCCCCCCGCCCCTGCAAAAAATAATGTTGAATTGAATTCTGGTAATGACACATTATTTTTTCTTGATGGTGATTTCCATTTCATTGCTTTTCATAATCAAGTTGTCAGCAGATAGGCCATTAATTTTAATTTTTAGTGGTAGATCATCTTGTGACTTTTTTTTTTTAATGTTTATTCATTTTTGAGAGCAGACAGCATGAGCAGAGAGAGAGGGAGACACAGAATCCAAAGCAGGCTCCAGGCTCTGAACTGTCAGCACAGAGCCCGATGTGGGGCTTGAATCCATGAACTGTGAAATCGTGACCTGAGCTGAAGTCAGATGCTTAACTGACTGAGCCACCCAGGCACCCCTGTCTTGTGACTTTTGACACAGAATTAGGAAGGAATTGAAAGAATTGAGTGCCAGTGGCATAGAAAACTCCTTCCAGTTGCATTTTTTTTAAACTTTTTTTTTTTAAATTTCTGAGAGAGAGAGAGATAGCATGAGCAGGAGAGGGTCAGAGAGCGGGAGATACAGAATCCGAAATAGGCTCCAGGCTCTGAGCTAGCTGTCAGTACAGAGCCTGACATGGGGCTCGACCCCACAAACTGTGAGATCGTGACCTGAGCTGAAGTCGGACGCTTAACCAAGTGAGCCACCCAGGCGCCCCGTCCAGTTGCATTTTTAATGGCAGCCTAGAGAGGCAATAGGTGGCCAGGGGCATAGGCTCTATAACCAGTTACCTGGACCCAGATTCCAGTTTTGCCAAGCGACCGTGGTAACAAGACCTTTCTGCACATCATTTTCCTCATCAGTAAAAAGATGTTGCTAATGATCCACACTTGACAGGACCGTTGTGAGGATTTAATATGTCGAGATATCAGCTATTTAGAACAGTGCTTGCTTGTTACATAGTGAACCCTATAGAAGTGTTAGCTGTTGTTTTTTGTGACCAAAGTTTCTTAGTGTTTTTATGTCTTCGAAGAAGAAAATAGGAGTAAAACTGAGGCTGAAACCTACCTTATTCCGGCAGTCTCACTCAACCATGGAGAGACAGATAGATGCCCTTACAGAGAAGAGGGAAACAAAACTCACCCAGTGAAGAGAAGGAAATTCAGTACAACTTTTTTAATTTGGACTGTGGTTACATTTTAATTTATCTTGTTAATTCTAGAACTTAAGTCCTAGTTACTCATTTATGCTAACAGGTTTTATTTTCAGTTATGTCCTATGCTTTTCTCATTTTTATCTAATGAAGTTTCTTTCTTAAGTTTTCAATCCTCTTATATCTTGTCACTATGTGTAAATACCTGGCCCATGTCAAGTAATTGCCTCATAATCTTGCATAAATGTGTGTTTTAAGTGTTTATAACAAGGTCCAGTTTTATGTGTCTGCTTCATTTGCAGGGTGTAACTTAGACCTTACTTATCTTCCTACATGTCTAGAAGATGTGGATTTGATATTCTAAATGTGTGACTAGATGGTTGAAGGGAATCAGATACATCGATCTTAAGTAGGCAGTTATATAAATTTTATTTTTTTTAATGTTTTATTTATTTTTGAGAGAGAGAGAGAGAGGGAACGAGCCAGGGAGGGTCAGAGAGAGAGGGAGACAGAACCCATGAAGCAGGCTCCAGGCTCTGAGCTGTCAGCACAGAGCCTGATGCAGGGCTTGAATCCATGAACCACGGGATCATGACCTGAGCTGAAGTCAGATGCTTAACCGACTGAGCCCATTAAGTAGGCATTTAAAGAGTCCTTGAAAAATAGCCACACTGGAGTTTGCATTCCTGATTCATGTTCATAGTATATTATTCATTTTAATGGTTTTTGAAGTACTGCTGTAGGTATATAGGAATTCTATTTCCATTTAGAATTAAACAGTCAGCACTAATAAATTCGAACTTCTGTTTTCTTGAGTATTCCTTGAATGTGGTGTTCTTGTGTGTTCGAGCACATTCATAACCCATCACCTAAATGCACTATGTTTTGTGGCTTCTGTGGCTCAATCTCACATGGTTTTAATCCAAAGACCTAAATTCACGTGCAAGAGGCATTCAGGCACTTAAAATGTTTCAGTATTATTATGAGCTTTCTTAATATGATTTTTTAACTTTTTATTTTAAGTAATTTTAGACTTTTAGAAAAGTTGCAAAAATAATAGTTACTAAATATCCTTTACCCAGTTCTTCTAACATTAATATCTGTTATAACCATGGCATAATTTATCAGAATGGAGACATTAACCTCGGTATACTATGCATTTTAATAAAAATTCATATAATTATGGTGTCTTGATAAATTGTGTACTAGGGTAGTTGCCGTGATAATCAGTCCAGTGTAGGCAGTTTATAGCCTAATGATCATACGAAATTGGAAAATCTTGCATATTAACTCATATGCAGGTTCTATTGGAGGAGGAGGTATGGTGATGTAAGAGTGGCAAGCATGAAGTGTGTTCTGTTAGGCTAAGCCCTTCTTTGGGGGACGCGTCATGGAAGAAAAGCAAGGGCGATTGAGGGATCATGCCTGGATTAGGAGTGTGACGGAGGCTTCTGGGGTGCTGGGAATGTTCTGTATTTATTCTGGGTGGTGCTCCCACAGGGACCAAAATTCATCACGCCCTGCATTTGTGATTTGCATGCTTCTCTGTATATATGTTACCTTCAGTGAAAAGTATATTTTAAAAAGTGAAACATATACTGACAGAATATTTGACACTTCTTTCTTTGACACTATTTTAAAAATGTATAGGGGGCCTTGGAATCCTGAAGTTATTTTGATTCCCTTGACTATACTTAAAAGGGTAGCATTAGAATTTTGTTTTAAAGTAAGATTTATTATTCGTTGGCTCATTTGGGACAATTTAAATTTTTGATGAAAACTCTTAGATGCTGACTAAAGGATACATAGTTTCCCAACATTTGTATTGGGGGAGGGTATTAAGCAAACGGATTTGGAGACCACTAGGATTGGGCCCCTGTAGGAGAAGGCATTCTTTCTCTTGTCCTCTCGTCAGTGTTTCTGATGATAAACATCATTGGGGATACTGTTTGAAAATATGCACTCATAGGTCCCATTGCAGATTCATGGAATTACCATACCCAGGGAAGGTGTGTATTTAAAAAGTACCTTCTAGGTGCTTAATCTTTCTAGGTAAGTATGTACCTAGAAAGCTATAAATTTAAAAAGCAGTGAGGATGGGGTGCCTGGGTGGCTCAGTTTGTTAAGCGTCTGATTATTGATTTCCACTCAGGTTATGATCTCACAGTTTCATGAGTTTGTGCCCCACATAAGCTCTGCGCTGACTGCGTGGAGCCTGGTTGAGATTCTCTCTCTTTCTCTGTCCCTCCCCTGCGTGCACTTTGGCTCTCTCAAAATAAATTAACTTAAAAAAAAAAAAAGGTGGTGAGGTGATTTATATCTGGAAGGTTTGGAAATTGCTGTTCTAGGTTAAATCAGTATTATTGTGTAGACCATCTGTACCAAAATCACCTGGGACACTTGTAGCAAATGCAGAATCCTAGACTTTATCCCATAATTTTGAGATGTGGGGCCTACGAACAATAATTTTAAAGAAACCTTCTAGATGATTCTTACCTAAATTTAAGGTACCTCTGCTCTATATTTATGAAGAGGATGATGGGTAAGAAAGAAGTATTTGTGAAACCTGCACTTGGCAAAGCCACCTTTGAATTTAAGAAATTCTAGTGAAAAATCACACCTGAGAAATAGACACAGTAAGTTTTTAGTGGTTACAGTAAAGGTTCTTCGATGGTTTTTAAATAGTGAAACAAGCCATGAGTGGAAGCCAGTAGTGGAAGTCATCAGTCCAGTTGAGGCTAACTGACGTGCTCCAGAATGTACTTCCTGGTAGCGGGCAATTATTGCCCGAAGTTTATGGTGATCATTTTTTTGCTTGTCTCTAAAATTTTATCTCTTGCACATCCATCTTTTAATGATGTAAATGTAGTTATTAGTGGGATTCTTAACCTAGTGATCTGGTACTTTACTACAATAGGATCATTGTAGTCTAACATTAATGTCTATCTTGGCCACTATGTAAGAGAAACATATCAGACCCATAGGTACTTGTTTTACTAGTGATGATGCAAATTCCATGTAATTCTAGAAGAGACTGGACAGTTAGTGCCTTGACATTAGGCCTGTAAATATGGATAAGGTAGCCACATCTTTTGTTTTCCTGAACCGTCCTGTTTTCAAGAATGCTAACCTTTTTTCAGGACATGTTTCTCAGAAAGTCATACACTCTAGGTATCTTTGTGTAAAAATTCCCGGAATGCTTTGGGTTTGTACTTGTTAGTTGGTGTACTAGTGTGTTTTCATTATTTGGGTAATCTAGGTTTTTTTGTACTATTAAAGAATTATGATTCAATTAACATAAAACACCAAGTGTTCCTAAAATGTTTCATAATGATTTTTAGCAGTGAATAGTCACAGGTGGCTGAGGAAGCTTTATGAAGCTAGAATTTATTTGATATATTTGGCTTCTAGACCCTTAAACTTTGAATATATTTATCAAAAGCCAAACTTAGAACACAGTCTTTTTTGTTTGTTTATATTTAAAGTATATTTTAGAATAGATTTCATACTCATAAATCCCATCAAAACCCGTTTGGCAAAAAGAACCAGATTTAAATGTAAAAGCTAAAACTGTAAAACTTCTAGAAGAAAATACAGGAGAAAGTCTCCATGCTCTTGGATTTGGTAAAGAGTTCTTAGATCTAACAGTAAATGCACAATCTATAAGAGAAAAATGTTGATGAAATTGGCTTCCTGAAAATTTAAAATGTCTGGTCTTTGAAAGACACTGTTAACAAAATGAAAAGGTAAGCCACAGACTGGGAGAAAATATTTGCAAAATACATATCTGACAAAGAATTTGTATCCAGAATGCATAATAAACTCTCAAAACTGAATAATAAGCAACACCCCCCTCTTTTTTTAAATGGGCCAAAAATATTTGAACAGATGCTCACCAAAAAAGACAGACACAAAAAGATGTTCCACATCAATAGTCACTAATGGAATGTGAATTAAAATCACATGAGGTGGGGCACCTGGGTGGCTCATTCGGTTAAGCATCTGACTCTTGATTTCAGTTTTAGTCATGATCTCACGGTTTGTGGGTTCAGGCTTCACATCGGGCTCTGCTCTGACAGTGTGGAGCCTGCTTAGGATTCTCTCTCTTCCCCCCCACCCCCACCGTCTCTGCCCTTCCCTTGCTTGTACTTTCTGTCTCTCAAAAATAAATAAAACTTAAAAAGAAATCGCACACATGAGGTACTACTGACTACCCATTGGAATGGCTAAAAACAAAACAAAAACACCAGGCAAGTGCTTGTCAGAATACAGCGCAACTGGAGCCCTGAAACTTTGCCAGTGGAAAAGACAAAACAGTACAGCCACTTTGAATAACAGTCTGGCAGTTTCTTATAAAGTTAAATATATAATCACACATGTATTGGTTTTAAAATGTGTCTGCAAATTCCTTGACCTGGCCTTCAAATGGTTGAGCTAATTTCTGTGTTCTTGGAAGTGAGCTGGACTTTGTAATTTCTTTTTTTTATTTTTAAGTTTGTTTAGGAGGGGAAGGGACAGAGAGTGAGAAAGAGAATCCCAAGCAGGCATGACACTATTAGTGGGGACCCCAGTGCAGGTCTTGAACTCATGAACTGTGAGATCGTGACCAGAGCTGAAACCAAGAGTTAGATACTTAATTGACTGAGCCACCCAGGCACCCCTGGACTTTGTAACTTGTAATGAATAGAATGTGTCAGACGTGACATTGTGTCACTTTTGAGACCAGGTCATTAAAGTCACTGCAGCTTTGTCCTTGTCCCTTTCCCTCTCCAGTCACCTGATCTAGGGGAAACCATCTGTCATGTCACAAAGACACTCGATTAGCCTTACAGAAACATTCATGTGTTTATAAAGTGGGTTTGGCTGGTTCGATGACTGGAATGCTCTTGCAGCCACCACAGAGACTTGGGGTGACTTTTGGGGATGTTGGAACTGTTTGTGGTGATGGTTACATAATGGGCATTTGTTTGTTCAAACTCCTAGAATTACACACTAGAGAAGGTGGATTTTAATGTATGCAGATTCTACCTTGATGAATAAATCTGACTAGAGAAATCCATTGTTAATCTTTGGAGTTGACAGAGTGATAGATTTGAGATGTACTGTCCTCAGTGACTGCTCCAGAACGGTGAACCGTAAACTCCTTAGGATGCGATAACATGGGAAAACCTCTGAGTCACAGTTGGGTGAAATGCAAAACCTTTTATGATTTTTAGGTCATATGAACTAACCCGGAAGGACCGACTGTACAAAAACATCATTCGAATGCAACATACGCATGGATTCAAGGCTTTTCACATCCTCCCTCAGACCTTTCTTCTGCCAGCTGAGTATGCGGAATTTTGTAGTAAGTGCCTGGCTGGGAAGGCCCCGATCATCGGCACCTGAACTTGGGGCAGTCTTACTCCAAGGTTTACCTCCAGTCAGTAACTAATGAAGGCTTTTCAAGTCCTTAAAAAGTTGTGCTTCTTTAGCGAAACAGCTAGAGAGAGAACTTTATTTTATTTATTTATTTTTTATGTTTTATTTATTTCTAGGAGAGAGAGAGAGACAGTGTGAGCAGGGGAGGGTCAGAGAGAGAGGGAGTCACAGACTGAAACAGGCTCCAGGCTCTGAGCTGGCAGTCAGCACAGAGCCCGACGCGGGGCTCGAACCCACGAACCGCAAGATCATGACCTAAGCGAAAGTCGGATGCTTAACCGACTAAGCCACCCAGGCTCCCCGAGAGAGAACTTTAAAACATTTTTTATTCTGATTATGTACCTGTATATTTATTTTTAGTAAGCTCGTCGCTGTTCTTTCTGTAAGGACACATTGGTGTCGTACACACGTGCCCCTGTTGGGTACAAAAAATCTCTTCATTGGCAAGACTTAGTGCCTGTGTAAGAAAGTATATACTTCTGCATTTGAATTATATATGCTTCCTTTTGGGTGTCTGTTTTCCTCTTGCCATTTAGGGTAATATTTCTGTCACCTTAATGTCTGGACTTGTGTGAGTTAATGTTCTTTGAGGTTCAAGTATCACGCATTTTTTAGTGTGAGGGTTTAGAGGTACCAGTTAGTCACGCTCTCCTTGGCGTTCAGGAGAATTGTAGAAACATGGTGTTCACCAAGTGGGGAACTAAATGTCAGCCATCTTGTTGGTAAAGCTAGATGGGGACCTGTGGCCTGCACCCCTTTCTCAGTGGGCTCCTTACTTCTTTTGCCATGAAGTGAACTATCTTCCCAGGCTCAAGGA
The DNA here is from genome assembly GCA_017311185.1 of Proteles cristata cristata. Classification (NCBI taxonomy): domain Eukaryota; kingdom Metazoa; phylum Chordata; class Mammalia; order Carnivora; family Hyaenidae; genus Proteles; species Proteles cristata. Next base: position 217,022 of record JAESUZ010002877.1, on the reverse strand, counting down.
TGAAATGCGCCATTTAAGGCTTTCTTCCCTGGGGGCAGAGCCTGGGTCAGTAGGCGTGGTGCACAAAAGAGGCGTGAGTAGAGAAGGTGTGAGGCAGGTCTTTTGTGAGAGACCACATAGTAGTAATAATATGAGCCAACATGGAACAAATATTTCCTTTCTGTTAAGCCCTGTTCGAAGTGGCATTTCCACTCTGAAGTAGGCACTGCTGTTATTCCCAGGTTTACAGATGCGATGAAGGTACTGTGAGGTCAGGAACTTTCCGTAAGTCAGGCAAGTTGCAAGTGGTGGCGTCAGGTTCACACTTTGAGGTTTGGCTTTAGAGGCCGTACTCCTTACCACTGGGCCTTATTGCTTAGACACTGGGCAGTGTGCACACGCTGTTCATTTCCCAGTATCACTGGTGGGACAGGATCAGGGAGGACCGACACATAGCTCTCTTTCTTCTCAGTAAGTCTAAGAGAGAGACTTTTCCTGCCTTACGGGTAGAGGAAGCATGAAGAGAGGAAGAGAAAGTTCTCTCCAGACTTCCTGACCTTTGATTTTCTTAACCTGTAAGACTGAACAGTCTGGTCTGGCTGCCCAGTGCGGGGTTCGTCCTCTGGGACTTCTGTTGTCATGATCTCCTGCTTCTACCCTGGTGAGGCCTTTTCTTTGATAGCTCCTGTTTCAATGGGGACGCTTGATGATTCAGTGTTGGCCCACAGTAGGCTCTGAATGGGTCAGAAGACACTATTAATTGAATGAATTAAGTTCAAAGCTATATTGGACTTAAAGCTGAAAACTTAACAGCTTAGAATTTTTGTTATGTCACTTTAGCCAAGTTTCTTAAACCACTCCGTGCCTTAGCTTCCTCCTCTGTTAAACGGGTTTATTACTAGTACTGACCTTATAGTGTTGCTGGGATGTTTAAATAGGTTAATACATGGAAAGCACTTGAAGTGGCACCTGATAGGTGTTTAATAATTGTTCAGTGTTACTCCCTTTTTCAAGTGACGTCGAGATGTATTGTTACATAATGAAAGTAAAAGATTATGCGATAAGCCAACATGGTAGCATAAAAATACTTCAACTAACATGTTAGCACCATGACCCAGATGTGAAAACTCCTCCTGTTAAAGTCTACAGTAATTCCCTATTAAAGTCTACAGGAATCTGAGATGAAAATTCCCTTTGTCCTCTCTCTCTTTTTTTTTTTTTTTAATTTTTTAATGTTTTATTTATTTCTAGGAGAAGAGAGAGAGAGACAGCGTGAGCAGGGGAGGGTCAGAGAGAGAGGGAGTCACAGACTGAAACAGGCTCCAGGCTCTGAGCTGGCAGTCAGCACAGAGCCCGATGCGGGGCTCGAACCCACGAACCGCGAGATCATGACCTAAGCGAAAGTCGGACGCTTAACCGACTAAGCCACCCAGGCGCCCCCCTTTGTCCTCTCTCTGCTATTTCTTATTCTGCTGTTTTCCCTTTGGAGGCAGGCTGGGGAGTGGGGATGCTCGTTCAGATGACTGGATAGAGTTAAGATTCCTCCATCAGTTCAAGTATGACCTGTCTTTCAGTAGGATTGCTTCTTTAGTGTATTATAGAAACTCATATGTGCTCTACTTTTTAACAAAAATGACTTCAAAAGGTCAATAGAACACATAGAATTAAGATAGTCATAACTCAGAGCCACCGCATTTAGACCCAGGACAGCTACTGTAGGCAAATGGCGTTCCTCAGTCCCCCAAGCAAATCACTTGATGATGTTATCACCAAAGACCCACAGCAGGCACCCACCGTGTTTGTGTAAAAGGGGGGAGAGGGAAGACATGATAGTCAAGAGGAGTCCTCTTGGATTCAGTCTTGCCAGGATGCCAGTCATTCTTTGCCGGTTGTGCAGAGTCCGTGACCTCTAAGCTAAAATTCATTTGGGGGAGGGGCGCCTGGGTGGCTTAGTCGGTTAAGCGTCTGACTTTCGCTTAGGTCATGATCTCGCGGTTCGTGGGTTCGAGCCCCGCGTCGGGCTCTGTGCTGACTGCCAGCTCAGAGCCTGGAGCCTGTTTCAGTCTGTGACTCCCTCTCTCTCGGACCCTCCCCTGCTCACGCTCTCTCTCTCTCTCCTAGAAATAAAACATTAAAAAAAAATTAAAAAAAAAATTCATTTGGGGGAGATCCAACATCGTTAGGTTAGTTGTGTTGCTAAAGTTACATATTAGCAGAGAAACCCACCTATTTGTACTACTTCCTCTTTCAAAGAGACATTCCCCTTCTCCATGAAGTCTGTTTTAAGTTCCTCTCTTCCTTTGGTGTCCACCTAGCACAATCCAGCCCAGAAATTCCATTTTCTCCATGACTCTTGTGTTCCTGTGCTTCATTGCTCACTTGACTGTGAGCAATAGGAGATTTTTGAGAAGGAAAGGAACACAGGCTCACCGTTAGAAAAATCACTGTGTGACATGAATTGGAGGGAGGAAGAGGCGGAACACAGTGGTCACTTGGAAGGTTATTCCAGTAATCCAGATAAGTGTAGTTGAACTGAACGAGGTAGCTGGAATGGAAAAGAGGGAGTGAAAGAGTGGTAGACTAAGCAGAGTGTACCAACTGGTTTTAAGTAGTGAGGCAAGGGTCAAAGATGGCTCCAGAGGTGTGAATCTGAGAAGTTAAGAAGCTAAGAAGCACATCAGGGAGTGTAACCAGGACTGTAAAGGAAGAGCTATTAAAAGGGATGAGGAGTGTGAAATTTGAGAGCAGGTGTGGATTTGAGATGCCTACAGGCTTCCATGTGCTGATTTGCAGGCAGTTGTAAAGGCAGGAGATTTAAGTTCTGGCAGTAGATACTGGAAATTGCAGGTATGGAGGTAGATGTGATCCTGAGGGAGAGAAAAAGAGAAGAAACACCCCAGAGAGGAGAGAGAGCTTGACGATAGGAGCTAAGGAATGGGGTCCCAGAGGAGACAGGAGAGGGTTAAATCAAGAACAGACACATGGAAAGATGCTCAACATCACTCATCATCAGGGAAGTGCAAATCAAAACCACAATGAGATGTCATCTCACACCTGTCAGAGTGGCTGGTATTTAAAAGACCAGAAATAACAGGTATTGGCAAGGATGTGGAGGAAAGGGAGCCCATGCGCATTGTTGGTGGGAATGTAAATTGGTGCAGCTACCATGAAAAATGTTGTGGAGGTTCCTGAAAAAATTCAAATGGAGATATCATATGACCTGGCAATTCTACTTCTCAGTATTTACCAGGAGAAAATGAAAGCACTAATTCAAAAAGATACCTGCACTTCTGTGTTTATTGCTTCATTATTTACAGTAGCCAAAACATGGAAGCAACCCAAGTGTCCATCCACAGATGACAGATAAAGATGTGGTACATACACACAATGGAATATTACTCAGGCAAAGGAAGAATGAAATCTTGTCATTCATGACAACATGGATGGACCCAGAGGGTCTTGTACTGTGTGAAATAAGTTAGACAGAGAAAGACAAATACCATACGACTTCACTTATATGTGGAATGTTAAATAAACAAAAATGAAAACAGAAAAAAGACTCATCAATACGAAGAACAGACTGGTGGCTGGCAGAGGGGAGGTGGGTGGGAAGGATGGGTGACATAGATGTAGGGGATTCACAGATACAAGCTTCCAGTTATAAATAAGTCACAGGGATGAAAAGTACAGTGTAGGGCACGTGGTCAGTAATATTGTAATAACTATGTGTGGTGACACATGGTAACTACCCTCATTGAGGTACTTTATTATGTATATAAATGTTGAACCACTTTATCATATGTAAAAAAAGTAAGGGGCACCTTTTAATCACTTGTAAATTATTGTCCTCCTGTGCCACTTGCACATGGTTTGATTTAAGATGGTTTTTTTTTCTTACAATCTAAGAGAAATCACTTAAGGAAATACATCATTTTAGGTGATGCAGTGTTTGACTCATATTGGCCCTCTGCAATGTGAGCCTCTGAGGTCCTTTGGTCAGTGGAGGCGAGAATTTCAAGATTCATGATGGCTGTTTTGCGACAGTAATAAACTAATATCAGATAGTTGCCTTATTTTGTTTTCATCCTCTCATTCAAGAAAGAGGGGAAATGGTGGAAGAAATATGCAACTTTGTTGCCTCCTCCCCCCACTCCATTTTTGTTTGAAACTAGTTAAAAAATGCAGCTTATTTTAGCTGAGCTGCCCTTCACTTAAAAACCTGGAAAATTCTTTGGGTATCTGAGTAGTTAACCATTGTTGAAATTTAAGATGAAAGACTCTTGTCCTTTCTTTCTCCTTGTTCTCTCTCCCCCTTTTAATCTCCCAATATTTTGAACAGATTCATATTCAAAGGACCGGGGACCTTGGATAGTAAAACCAGTGGCCTCTTCTAGGGGGCGGGGCGTCTACCTGATCAACAATGTAAGTATGCAGCAGGTGGCATGCTCTTCTGCTGCTGCTGCTTCTTTTTTGTTGTTGTTTTTTAAAGTAAGTTCTGAACCCAAACAGGGGGCTTGAACTCATGAACACAAGATCGAGAGTCACACGCTCTACTGACTGATCCAGGCAGGTGCCCTGGCACCCTCTCTTCTTGGTTTTTCCCTGTTTCACCCTGCTACTGATATGCTTTTTTTTTTTTTTTTTTTTTAATGAAGAGTAAGTATTCCCTTCTGGAATCTGCATTTAGAAGTGTGTGAGATGAGGGCGGGTATGAGTTGGCATTATTCACCTTACTGTCAGTGACCTCTGTCAGTAACCTATGCCAACGGTTATCCTGTGGCTAAAAAGTCACTTGATCAAATGTTGGGGAAGAGCAACCTTTGGTATCCACAGAACCTTTCCTACTTTTAGCATATTGTCATATTAATTCCTCGGTGCAAAACATTAATTGGTAGGATATACATTGAGTTTCTCTTGGGACCAGAACTGTAGGTTCCTGCCCTCAAGGTCATTGAGAAAATTAACCTTGGTGTGGTATGGCATTCTTGATGCTCTTTCTATATCTCCCCCACTCCTCCTCCTTCTGCCTCATCCTCTTCTTTTTTTCAAAAGTCATCAGTATCTTCATTCTTTGCAAAATCCTCATGAAAAGTTGTTTGTTAAGTCAAGTACATATACAGAGTATATGTGTTGCCGAAGCGAGCACCATATACAGAGAAAATAAAATAAAATTTCAACCCCAGTCTCACTTCTTGTTCTTTTAACACTAGTTTTTAACCTAATATAGTTGATTTATGTTTCTTTTCTTAATTTTTCATTGTGTTTAATTCCCATTTTGATAATGTATCACCCTCACATCCCCATCTACCCTTCCTTCCACATTCCATTACTGATTACTTTTTATATTTCAGGGTTTATAAAATTATGTTGTCTTCAATAACTGTGATTCCATTTCTCTGCTTTATCTTTAAGTTGAGTAAAAAAATTTAATTAGGGGCTCCTGGGTGGCTTAGTCGGTTAAGCGTCCGACTTTCGCTTAGGTCATGATCTCGCGGTTCGTGGGTTCGAGCCCCGCGTCGGGCTCTGTGCTGACTGCCAGCTCAGAGCCTGGAGCCTGTTTCAGTCTGTGACTCCCTCTCTCTCGGACCCTCCCCTGCTCGCGCTGTCTCTCTCTCTGTCTCTCTCCTAGAAATAAATAAAACATTAAAAAAAAAAAATTAAAAAAAAAATTTAATTAAACCGAGTAGAAGCTTCACAGCATTGAATTCTGAAATTTCATTAGTATTTCATTCTGGGTCTTTTCTCATTCTTACTTCTAGACATTTGGTCAGCCTGGAAACTAGTGTTTTTCTTTGTTTCAGGGAAAATTATCCATTTTTTGTCTTTGTCTCTGCTTCTAGAACTGTGTTTTGAGGCATTTTGGGTCTTTCCTTTTTGTCAATTTCTCTCTGATTTTAAATTCTTGGCTTTCCCCCATCTTGATCTTTCTGGATCACCAGTTTGAGCTTTATCCATTTTAATGTTCATTTTATCTACTGTATTTTTGTATTGGGTCTCATAGTTTGTAGAAACTTTTATTTTCCGTTTTGTTTTTTTTTTTTTAATAACAGCGTATAGTTGCTTAATTGATTAACGGATGCAGTTTGCCTGTTGGCCTTAGTAAGGATATCAGTTGAAAGTTTTTTAAAAGTTATCTTCTGTTTTGTGTATTTTCTTGGAGTTGCCCTTTTTTCCCTCCTGCTGTTGGGTTTTCTCAGTTTCAGTGACCGTAGGTGTTGAGTTGTATTTGTGAACAAAAGACTAGACTGATTGAAAATGACAGCTGACCTGGGTTTCTGTACTGTCATGTAGGAGTAATTCCCTAGTAGTTTCTCCTGGACAGGAGGCTAACTCAGTTTTGTTCAAGGGCAAACTGTGTTGACTCACAGGCTGGTAGTAGATGGGAATGAGGAGCACCCTTCTTCCTGCCCACCCCTGCCAAAATAGAGCTGGCTTTATCGTGAATACAGAGGAAGATTTTGGTGATTTCTGCTCTGGTCAGCACTACGTCTCCCGTCTTTTCCTCTGTGTCTGTTGTAGGGATAGAGTGGCCTTAAATTCCACTCCTCTGTCCCATCTCTCTACCCACACAAGATGTCCTCCCCGTAGGTATCACTGTTAGGTTCTATCCTGAGGGCCAAGCTTTGGGTGTTGGAGGAGGGCCACTCAATTAATTAAGAATTAATTACCTGATTCTTGTTCTTTGGCCCGCTCCTGGGCCGTGTTTGTTCACTGCCAGCTTGGAAATTCTCCGAGGCTCCTTGAGAAGATCACTCTCACCTCTGGTATTTTGCTTCTTCTGCTCTGGTTTCTCAACTTGATCCCATCTGCTTTCTATCTTTCAGGATTTCCTGAAACTTTTTGTCTCTTATTGGCTTCTTTAAATGTTTTCTAGCTTTGTTATTATTTCATTCTTTTAAAAATCTCTCCACTGTCCTTCCAGTGGGACTCTGGAAGGGAAGAAAGGGAAGTAGGTGTGTGTGTGTGGTCAAATACTCTTTTAAATTCCCCAGTTCTCTTTTTACATGGTCTGAGCTATTTCCTACACATGCAGAAACTAACTTTCTGAGAAGTCTTTCACACTGAGAAGTCCTTAAATTCAGTCTGGACTGAAAACTGTACAATAACTACTAATGGGCAGACCTTAAGTGCTACAGAATTATAGGGCCTGGTTCTGGTACAGCAGCTAATCCAGCCTGAGCCCCAGGCTACAAGTCCTGTTACCTGGCCCCGGGTCACTCTGGAGGCCCTTTTTTCCTGGACTCTCTTGTGACAGAAGGCCCTGGTCACATGCTTTGGATCTCTCTCTTCTCGTTCCTGTTCTGACCTTGGCGCCGAGGCTCCTGTCGGACAGCTTTTCCTTCAGCTCCGTGCCAGGAGCTCCAGTGTTGTTTGAATCCCATAGACGGCACTGGTTTGGGTTTGGGTTTTAGCTGCCAAATGGAATTGCTATTGAAAGTCAACTGTGGTACAAGTTTGCTTTTTATTTTCTTAGACATGAGTCAAAAAGAATAGGATCTATTTCCAGCTCATCTGGGACTTTTTTCTTTTGGAATGCTCTTTTGCCCTAGTGATTTGTTATTTTGAAATCAACATCATAAAGAATAGAAAGGCTAAACTTTCCTTGGTGGGGCTGAGAACCCCGTGCCCTAACTCTTCCCTGGAGGGAGTCCCTGAAAGAGGGTGACAACTCTTTAGAGAATGCACTTGGCAGGCTCTCCCCCTCCCTCCCACCTCTCCCTGGCTGAATCCCTAGAGACCCCTGCGTAGATCAAAGTACTTGGCGGGACCCTTTGCCTCCCTCCTCCCCCTCAGTGAGGCTTTGGAATGAGTCTGATTCTTTGAGGCATTTGGTGGAGGTGCCAGACAGAAGCCTGGGAAGATGCCAGCAGGCACCAGGGGGCCTGGCAACATGTGCACATGATGGGAAAATATTCCCATTTCACTCCCCAAACTGGAATTTTATCACCTTTCATTCGGACCTGCAAACCATGTAGTTAATACTCTTCTCTCTCTCTTAGGCACAAGGCCTCACCATCCCCTCTTTTCCATACCTGGATCCTTTCCCATGGAATATGTGACCCATTAGCCAACTGGATGAAGTAACTCTTTCCAAGGCTGCTGCCTGCTTTCCCTTCAGATTTGAGGGGGAGGGGGCGGGAGAGCTCAGGCAGAGAGGGTCTGTGAGGAGCTGAACTGAAGCAAACCGGTGAGGGACTTGGGCGTGGGTGGAGTTAGGTGTGAGGGCCAAATGAAAATATCTTTCCCTGTCTTCCCCACTGGGGAGGGCCTTTTAATAAAAATTCCCAATAATAGTCATAACCTTTTGGAAAATATCTGCAAATAGCAAGTTTTACCATTACAAGAACAGAATAAAGGACAGAAAAAGTGTTACTTTTATGAAATACCGGCGAGAGAAGTGTGAGCTCCTGCAGACGGAAGTATCTTGGCCAGTCAGCTACTATGGTCTCCTATTATGTGCTCTTTCGCTCTGGAAATCCAGACCAGAGGAGCAGAGCTCTGTGTCCTCCAGCTCCCTCAGGGACTAAGTGTTGTATTTTCCCAATTTAGTATATTCAAGTTGAGGAGGGAAAGATCTGGCATTTTCTGATTAAGGTATGAATTTGAGTATGGACGTCAAATCATTCTTCCTCGTCCTTCTTGCCTCACACATTATCTCATGTTAATGTTTTCTTTGGGATTTTCAAGTAACAGAAGAGTATTTAGTTGACTCTGTTTACTCTCTGTGTTTGTGAATATAATTCTGTATAGCTCTCTTGTTTCTGTTTGTTTGTATGTTGTTATCTTACGTGCTCTCTGTTTTTTTCCTTGTTCGAGAAATATTTAGGGAGTCCTTGCCATGTGCCAGGTGCTGCCACTCCTTAATACCTTTTGAGGAGTAGGGATTATCTCTTAATACTAACACTGATACTAAGCTAATGTATCTTCATTATAACTCGGTGCGTGGCTGTGAGCAGAAGGCTGTGTGGAGTGCTGTGACACAGGCTCTTGGGTTGTGGAACTTTGTAGAACCATAGAGATGCTACTGGGTTTGCACTGAGAGTAATAACTGATATTTCTTGAGCATTTGATGTGTGCCAGCCCCTGCACCTTCCAAATATAGACTCATAGTCTTTAGAAGAACCCCAGGAAGTAGTGACTGTTACTTCCTTGCTAAGTGGTAGAGTCAGGATTGTAACTCACGTCTAGCTGATTCCAGAGCATAACCCCCTTAACCGCTGTACCATTCTACCGTATAGTAACTTAACAGATAGCAGGAGATTTAGTCTTAAAGTCCATTTCGAAAAATGGATGTGTTTTTCCAACTTTCTCAACCCTTTAGATCTTGCTTCAGCGTACTTTGGAGGGCAGTTGGAGCTTGGAGTTGAACTCGTTTGAAACGAGTCAGTTGGGGTTGGATGTAAAGGAAACAGCCTTGAAAATATCAAAAAGCTTTGATGAGTTGCTTCTTAGCAACTAATTTAATGTAACACTATAAAAAAAACTATACCCGCACCCTTCTTTTCTTTGTCGAGGTTACAGTTGAATTCCTGGTGCAGGTAGAAATGAGAGGTTCAGACCATTGAACAAATATTCAAGTTACCTAAATAATATGCGAGATTATGTTGCGTCTCACTCGGGACAAATGTGTATGATGAGGGAGGGAAGAGAGGAAGTGGGCAAGGACAGTAGATGTGTCATGGAATGAAGACCATCACGAGTGTAGCCTCTGGTTTGGAGGAAAGTTGGGTGGTCACATATCTGCTGCAGCCTGGAGGTGTTACTCAGTGGGAAGAGGTCTGCAACTTTAATTTTAGGTTTGGAACACAGCCTTGAGGCTTGCTCCTTTGTGCTGTGATTCATCAGTTCTTACACACTAACTTGACTCCAAATGGAGATGGTACTTGTGAGAAAGTGATCAGGAAATGTAAGGGAGTCTGGAAATGGTGTGGGTGCTCGAGTCCACGGGTATGAATCAGCACTGATTGCTGCCATGTCCGTGTGATGCAGGGAGAGGGGTTGTGAAAGCTGTGTTCTGAGTCTGCAACAGCATCAGTGGGAAACGAGAGGGAGTCTCTTTCTCTTGACTCTGGAGTTGCTCATCGTGGTTGCGTGTGATGTTACGGGCCACAAAATTATCCTTGTTGTATGTAGTATTTGGGGGTAGTAAATGCACTGTTATAAAGACAGTCTTTTGAAATTGGGGAACAGTATTTTAGGTCAGAACTTGGGGGAAACATGAAAAGTACTCAAGAGTTAAGCTTCCGAGGCTGACCGCCTGAGTTCAAATGCCCCTCTGTCACTGTATGACATCTGTAATGTTTGGATGGTGCCATCCCTACCTCACAGGGTTGGGTGAGGATTAAGTGAAACAATACTTGTGAAAAACCAGAACAGCGCTGGACACACGGCAAATGTTCATTCAGTACATTTATTAAATTTTTTTTTCTGCAAATTTTAATAGTTATTTTTGTTGCCTCTCCTGTAGCTATTATCATTACAGTAATTACTATAGCCACTTCCCTTTTGGAGTCCTTTTGTCCTGCATAGATTTTGGTGGCTTCCAGCTGATTTTTTTGCCTTAATCTGATCTCACACAGAGTTGTGCTATTCCATATGTTTTACTCTTAACTACTTATTTAATCAAGAATCCATAATCATTTCCTGCTTCCTCCCATGTTCAGGCTAACTTACCATGGTCAGGGGTTGGAATCCCTTTGCCAGTGGGGTCTCTCCCTCCTAATACTCGAACCATATCTTTTTATTATTCCCCGGTTCAGTCTTCTAACCTCAGGCCAGTGTATCTGCCTCCTTTCCTTTCTCCTGAACCTTGTGCCTAACCATCTTTGCACAACAGCTTCTTTCCTCCCTACCATGTGCTCAGTAGCTCTCAACACTCACTTCTGCACCTCTTCCACAACAGGCCTTCCCTGACTGACCCCACATAACTGGGCTGCACTTGTATTTTGCAGGCTCACGTCTTGCACTTGCAGATATGCTGCTTTGTGTTCTTTTAAATTATATATTTTGGTTTGGGGTGCCTGGGTGGCTCAGTCAGTTGAGCGTCTGACCTCAGGTCATGATCTCGTAGATTGTGAGTTTGAGCTCCAAATCAGGCTCACTGCTATCATGGCAGCGCCTGTTTCTAATCATCTGTTTCCCTCTCTCTGCCCTTCCCCCATTGGGACTCTCTCAAAAATAAATAAACATTAAAAAAATTCTATATTTTTCTGCCCGTTTACCTAAATACTAAACTCTTCAGAAGTAAGGATTAGGCTCTGTGAGGGCAGGGTTTGTATCTCTTCCTCATCACTGTATCCTAAGTACCTTATACAGTGTCCAACAATACTCATGATGATTTATTGTATTAACAACTCTTTTTCATTGAAAAACTCCTTAAAAGGGCTAGTTCTGTCTTGTTAGATAGTGGCTTAGGAAGTACAACTGAATGAATCAAGGAAACATCCATTCCATTTCCCAAATGCCAGGACCCATTGTGGAAAGATCTGTATGTTTTCTAAACAACTTAATGAAAGTCTTCACTTAAGAATAATGGTAGTATTTTAGGGGCACCTGGGTGGCTCAGTTGGTTCAGCATCCGACTTCAGCTTGGGTCATGATCTCACAGTCCATGATTTCGAGCCCCAAGCCAGACTCTGGGCTGTCATGATGGCTCAGAGCCTGGAGCTTGCTTCAGATTCTGTGTCCCTCTCTCCCTGCCCCTCCCCCACTCATGCTCTGTTTCTCTCTCTCTCTCTCTCTCTCTCTCTCTCAAAAAAAAAATCAACATAAAAAATTAAAAATTAAAGAATAATAGTAGTATTTAAAATTTTCCATCATCCTTTACATTTAGGAGAAATCACTTCTTTATTTTTTAGGTAGCTTTTATTTTCTTGGCCTGTAACCATTTAATGTCATGTATATAAATCTTTAAAGCTGTTATGGCTCTATTTATTATGTGAGAAGTGCTGTGTAAATTTATTTTTTACCCCTACTGTAATTGGATACCCATAGTGTTTCTAAGTGTTATGTGGCCAGTTGAATATAGGGGTAGCTTGTCTTAGAGTTTTAGTGTGCCATTTTATCATTTCTAAAAGGTCAAGAACTCTGCTCTCTTATTGTCAGTTAGGATTCCTTTGCATTTCTGTCCTTTTATTCTTTCTCTTTACTCCATAGCCGAACCAGATTTCCCTGGAAGAGAACATCCTGGTCTCCCGTTACATTAACAACCCCCTGCTCATAGATGGTGAGTTGAGACTGGGCTGTTGACTGGCCTGGGCTACATCTTGCTAATTTTAAAACAGATTTTCACAGTCTACCCTAGTAAGTTCTTATAAAGTTAGTGTGAGGTTTTTGGCAGCTATGGCCCCCAGAGATGAGGCTGGTGCTGTATGTACCTCGTGGGACTATTTTGACGATGAAATGAGAGAATAGGAAAGAAAATGCTTTATAGCACATTGATGTGAAAACTGCGGTACATGTATGTCAGCTCCCTTTCACATTTTATGGCAGTGTGTGTTTTGTGTATTGTCATTTAATGGATGCTTATATAAATATATAATTCTCACAAGGCAAAGTGGACTGCGGGCAATGTGCGTTTTGTTGGGAGAGAAAGATTATTCTTTCATATTTCTTTGTTTTGTTGTCTTGTTCATCTTATAACAGAAAACAAATGACCTGCATTTTTCCTGTGAACTCCAACATTTTTTTCTAGATTTCAAGTTTGATGTGCGCCTCTATGTGCTTGTGACCTCCTACGATCCCCTTGTCATCTATCTCTATGAAGAAGGGTTGGCTAGGTAAGAGACTTTTGGGGTGAAGGGGTGGTCATCAGAGTGAATCCATGAAAGAGTGTGTAAAGATCAGGCTGTTTCTTTCTGTCGTGTTCAACTCAGGAAAATAGAGTGTGCCCAGATGGATTTCAGATGACAGAAAATCAGGCGTGTGACTTCACAGCTGCACTTGCATCTCCACACAGGGGAACAAGCATCGGTGTAAGCACACACCTTTACCAACAGGGCTCTAGGGTCACACTGTATTTTCATGCAATGGCAATTGTTATGGTGACCCTGGGGTATTAGGATAATTTGTCATTGTGTTTTACTACTCAACTAGAAAAAAAAAATCCCCCAGTTATCACCTGTTATATACCAAACATTTATTTCAGTGCTTACGAGAGCCTTGCAGTTGATGCAGTTCTGCCGTTGGGGCCAGAGAACTTGGTCACTTTTTGGAGCGCTCCCAGCCAGATGGTGGTGGAGTGGGATTTGAACTCAGGGATCTGACTCCAGAACTCATAGCCTGAGCTGTTTTCATGCCTCTTGTATTTTGGGGGCATTAGCTGCTTCCCTCCCCCCAACCCCTCCCCCCCCGCCCCCGCCACAAGTACTATGCTTTACAGTGATTACCTATACATTATTTTCTCTTGAGGTACTTTTTAGGTTTTACGGTAAGGTGACTTACAAAATTAAGTTCAAGTTCCAGTAATCTAAAAAATTTCCCCCACAGCCACCAAATTTTACAGGTGATAATAGTTTCGTAGGCCCTTTAAGCCATTTAAAATAAAGACATAACTTTGCTGTGCTAGTGTTCCTTTCTCCCGCAAACCTAGTATACGCAGCATATAATATATATTCACTAACTAGCTTACCCTGAAGTTCCTTTTTTTAAATTTTATTTTATTTTATTTTATTTTTTTAATATTTTTATTTATTTCTAGGAGAGAGAGAGACAGCGTGAGCAGTGGAGGGTCAGAGAGAGAGGGAGTCACAGACTGAAACAGGCTCCAGGCTCTGAGCTGGCAGTCAGCACAGAGCCCGACGCGGGGCTCGAACCCACGAACCGCGAGATCATGACCTAAGCGAAAGTCGGACGCTTAACCGACTAAGCCACCCAGGCGCCCATAATTTTTTTAATGTTTTTATTTATTTTTAGGAGAGAAAGAGAGACAGCGTGAGCAGGGGAGGGTCAGAGAGAGAGGGAGTCACAGACTGAAACAGGCTCCAGGCTCTGAGCTGGCTGTCAGCACAGAGCCCGACACGGGGCTCGAACCCACGAACCGCGAGATCATGACCTAAGCGAAGACGCTTAACCGACTAAGCCACCCAGGCGCCCCACCCTGAAGTTCCTTTTATATGCATTGGCCTTATAGGGCACAGCAGTTTGCGGGGGACTGGGGGGGGGGGTGCTTTGTATCTACATTCAGCCATGACAAGCTAAGAAGCATGGCCTGTATGTGTTTGTGTATTTTAGAAAATGCACTTGGAAGGTGGAAAATCTCCTGGTTTAAAAGAAGGCTACCTGTTTAAGTTGAGGTGCAAGTACTCTGGAAACTGTTATTTTAGAATGCTATTTTATTTATTTATTTATTTATTTATTTATTTCTGAGAGAGAGAGAGACAGCATGAGTAAGGGAGGGTCAGAGAGAGAGACAGACACAGAATCCGAAACCGGCTCCAGGCTCTGAGCTAGCTGTCAGCACAGAGCCCGATGTAGGGCTCGAACCCACAAACCGTGAGATCATGACCTGAGCCGAAGTCAGATGCCTAACTGACTGAGCCACCCAGGTGCCCCTAGAATGCTGTTTTAATTATGTCATATACCTAAGTTCCTTGATGCGTCCTGTGACTTGGAGTCAGAGGGTGAGCCTGATTAACCAGCTTGCAGCTGGCTGAGCTGTGCCATCCCTTCACCTCTAGGTGGCAGCGACAGCATTCATGAACATTGTCTTCATAAACTGTCTTGAGTTTGAGCCTGAGGAACACTGGAGGCTCCTGAAGCTCCATGGTTCTGGACTCCTGTCCCTTGAGTATTGAGGAGGGGGCACTAACATATTACTCACTTTTTACATAAAGGTCTGAGCCAGCATCTGAGTGCCACCTGTCTCGTAGCTCTGATCAGATTTTCATAGGCAGAAGCTTTCTGTGGTGCTTGTAGTCACATGTGTTCTCCTACTTTGAAGTACAGGTTTAAAAGCTGAGTCTCCACACTCTCTAGATTAAAAAGAAGGTAAGATATACCCCTCACTTCCACTCACTGAATAAGGTGCTGGGGGCTTTCCGTTTTGTAAACTAAGATGATCTGAGCTGTACTTCTTGTGTAGCATGAGCTTCTCCACTGCCTTCTCTCCCTCCCTCCTCACCCCATCTGGCCTCCTGTGTCCTTCTCAGGAGTTGATTACATTCTACCACAATTTGAACTTCTTGAGTAAGGAAAAGACCTCAAGGTTACACTCACTGTTTCTCAAGGATATCATGCCAGCATGTTCGGCATATCATTCCCAAGACGTTACATTCACAGTGTTAATAGCCCTTTCTCTTGGTAAAACTTGGCATAGCTTTAAAGCCTCAGTGGTTCAGATATGAATGAGAGCAATACCAACATTTATTATAGAATTTACTACAGACATGCAGGTGCTTTGGCTACTGGGTGTGTGTTGCAAGTCAGAATCCACTGATTGGAGTAACTGTCTTCTCTTGCCACTGGCAGGAACTGAGTGTGTGTATGTGTGGGTGGGTGTGTACTGTCTTTTAATGGATCCTTTTTATTTTTTTTTCCAGAATAATTTAGAAGACAGCTTTTTAAAAACTCAGACCAAATTGAACCAAATAATGGGAAATTTCAGGACTCTGTCACAGTTAAGCTAAAAATATGGGTGAATATAAAAATTACTTTAATGTGTATTTATTTATTTTTGAGAGAGAGAGAGGCAGACAGATAGACAATGCGAGTAGGGCAGAGAGAGGGAGACACAGAACTGAAGCAGGCTCCCAGCTCTGAGCTGTTAGCAGACATTGGGCTCGAACTTAGGAACTGCGAGATCATAACCTAAGCCGAAGTCAGATGCTTAACGGAGCGAGCCACCCAGGCGCCCCTAAAAGTATGGGTGAATATAAAAGCTTCACACAAGGACGGTGTAGTATGTCAGGCTATTAGCAAGTCTTGTGAGGCTACATTGCTCTGCACAATAACTTCCATGTGCCCGAGTTCCTGTGTCTTAACTCCCTGTGTATCTTGGCTTTTATCTGCTTCTTTTTAATCCTCAGAATCCGCTCAACTGTGTCACTACATTCAACAATAGTCTATAGCATCTCCAGATCTGCAGTCTCTAGTAATTTTGGGTCACGTGTGTTTTATGTAGACATTACTGAAGATAATCAGTTTGGGATGAGATCACTAGGCCATTTTACTTCGAGGCTCAACAAGGAGCCTAAAGAGACAGCACTGGCAGCAGATATAATTGACTTCCGTTTTAGAAAAGAAGGGTCTTATCCTGTATCGCTTTTGTCTTGGGCCTCAAATTAATGCTTAGGTGACCTAAAGATTAAGTTCATTTCACGAGACTGTTTTGTGAAATAAATATTTTGGGTCAGTTCTTGACCTTTTTAAACTTATTAAGAAAAGACCAGAAATTGTTTCCTTTTAGAGTAATAATTTCCAGTTGTCCTTGTTGTTTTATTAACGCAGGAAAACTGTCCTTTTCTTATTTATGGGCAAAATATTGAGATGTTCAGAAAAAAATTTGTCTTTCTGGTATTTGGGCCCAACATTTGCCCCAGAAGGTCCATCCTACTTTTGAGTTTGACAGATGTGTTCCTGCTTTGCTCCAGCAGGGGACACTCAGTTTCCAGAGAGAGGTGCCATTCTCTACCAAAATGGTGTAGATTCTCTTTCTTGTCAGAGGGGGAATCCAAAAAGACTTTGTCCTGGATTTTACAGTTTTAGGTGGATCCAGTATGTGGTCTAAATGATTTGACGAGGCCCTTTTTGAGATGGAGCTAATAGCCAGATTTTCACTGAAACTGGAAAAATAAAAAGTTAAAAAGGAATTAAAACAGAATGGACTTGAAAAGCAAATATGTTGTCTGAGGCCCAAAGGTAGGTAGCACTCGCAATGTGGGGGAAGTGAAGGTGCCAGACCAGGGAATGGAGACTCCCATCCTCACTGGAGGTGGGAGGAGAGGACACTGAGAAGGCCCCAGTCGGATCTGCCTTTTTTTCTGCCTCAGCCATATTATCCAGTGGAAATTCAGAAAAGACCCCAAAGCATTAGTAATGCCTTTCCCTTCTTCCCCACCCCCAGTTCCTTCTTCAGTAGCCTTCCTTGCTAATTAACACTGGCTCCGCAGGGATATTTACCTTTTCTCTGCTGGATTCCTGTGGTTTTAAAAGAATTCAGGTACTAGCTGGTTGCCAAGGAATTCAGATTACCTCACAGGCTGCACACTGTCCAGAGTCTCTGCCACAGCAGCGAGGGGGGTGGGGGGAATGAGGAGACAGCAACAAGGGGAAGAAAACCCTCTCCAGTGCTCATTGTCACCCTCCCTGGCAGGCCCTTGCTGTTTGTGAAGTTTGAGTCATTTCTGGCTCTGAAGACAGGGGATCAGGCTGGTAATCCCCTCCCAGACGGCTCTGTGGGGCGCTGCCTAGTCACTGCCCCACTTTGGCAGTCGCTCGGCTGCAGCTGGTTGACAGCAGATCAGAGAGCTCTTGGGCCTCTTGTTCTATTCCATAAGATTTTTCTGGGTCAGGCCAGGATGAAATCCAGTGGCTCCTGGCAAGGCTGCCTGAGGTGTGTCTCTTCATCCTCCAGGCCTTTCTGGCTCCGAGTGGCTACACCTGCTGAAAGATAACTCCTGCGCCACAGCCGGGATCTCCTCAGGGCTGGCCTCCTCTTTCCCTTGTACATTTGGACTGAATGTGTGTTAGATTATGGGACTGTCGGGCGCCTGGGTGGCTCAGTCGGTTAAGCGTCCGACTTCGGCTCAGGTCATGATCTCACGGTTTGTGGGTTCGAGCTCCACGTCGGGCTGTGTGCTGACAGCCAGCTCAGAGCCTGGAGCCTGTTTCAGATTCTGTATCTCCCTCTCTCTCAGACCCTCCCCTGCTCGTGCTCTCTTTCTCTCTCAGAAAAAAGTAAAAAACATTAAAAAAAAGATGGGGCTGTCGACAGGGAGGGACCAAGTGTCCTACATCCAGATTAGCCATGACTCTGGCTATGGTGCAGTATCTTTGAAGAACAAAGTAGTTTTTAAATGGCGGAGGAGAGTTTAGAGGATTCCAGTAATTCTGTGTTTTCCTTCCCGCTTTGGTTCCTTCCTGGTGCAGTTCCTGGGAGAGACATGTCAGGTGCAGTCTCAGTTCATGTTATCCAGTACCTTCTATGTGTCTAACACGGAAACCCTGCCTTCAGGCAGACATGCAAGTGTTTTAGACAAGTTGTTACCATTGTCTCCATTCTTATTGAGAAACATTAGAAAGCAAAAAGGAAGTGGAGCTTCTGACTTAAGAATTTATTGTCAGAATAAAGATAATCTATATATGTTTCAGAGTGTTTTTTTTTTTTTTAAAAAGCATATACTTCTCTTTTCATTGGTTGGCTGTGAAATAGTACCCAGAATTTCAGATTTGGCAAAGAAGTAGGAGCTCCCTACCTCCCCCCCACCCTTTTTTGGTAAAGGTCAAGACTGAAATTCTGTCATTAGAGCTTTTTCTAAGTCTTGATTTCATCAAGAGGAAGGTTCAAGACTCCATGCATCATATAGATTTCAGTATGTGTTAGGGGAAGTATTTGCAAACTTGGTCCTGGGGTAGCTAGTAGCGAATTTCCTCTTTAAGGTTGTGGCTAATAATTTGTGTTGACACTTTTAGACCTAAACAGGTTGAAATTTGATATGCAGAGGTCTAAATCAGGGGTCGCAAACCTAAAGTCTCATGGGAACATTCACTGAAGAAGTTGGCCTGGTGGAAGCTGGAGATCACATGTTCCACTTAAAGGGCACTTATTGTTCGGCGCCTGCAACTCGTTGATATGTTGTGGTGCTATGGTCTGAATGCTTGTATCCCCCACCAGGTTCATATGTTGAAATTCCACCACCCACCCCACCCACCCCCGCCCCCAAGGTGATGGTATTAGAAGGTTAGGCCCTTGGGAGGTGATTAGGTCATGGGGGTGAAGCCCTCATGAATGTGATTAGTGCCCTTTTATAAAAGAGGACCCAAAGAGTTTCCTGCCCCTTCCACACAGCCGTGTGAGCACACAGCCAGCAGCTGCAAGTCTGTCTGCCTGTACTTTGATCTTAGACTTCCCAGCCTCCAGAACTGTGAGAAGTCTATTTCTGTTGTTTATAAGCTACCCAGTGGATGGCATTTTGTTACAGCAGCCTAAATGGACTAAGACAAGGTGGTATTGCCAGATCTTTTCATTTCTTAAGGTTGGCTGAAAATCTAGATTTTTACTGAGAAACTTACTCTGGTTTTCATTTTAAAACCATTTCAGACTTCTAGAAAAGCTATAAAAATAGCACAGAGTTACCTTTTGCCTTTCATGGAGAGACCCCATTCAGATTTGGCCAGTTGTCCTAATAATGTTCTCAATGACAAAAAGATCTGATCCAGGATCACATGTTCTATTCAGTTGTCACATCTCTTTAGTCTTCTTTGGTCTGGAACAGTTCCCATAGTCTTCCCATGACTTTTATAACCTTTGCATTTGTGAAGATTGCAGGCCAGTCATTTTTTAGAATAGTCCCTCTGTTGGATTTTTCTGACATTTTTTCACGATTAGACCTAGGTTCAGTATCTTTGGCCGGAATACCACAGACGTGATGCTGTGTTTGTCAGTGCATTATATCTGATGGCACACAATAACTATTTAGTGGTGTTTGACCACTTGGTTAAGGTGGTATCTGCCAGATTTCTCCACTGTAAAGTTACTTTGTGTTTCCCTCTGTACTTAATAAGTGTCTTAAGAGGAGATACTTTGAGACCATGTAACATTCCACATTTAGTTTTTACACAGTGATTTCAATATCCACTGATGTTTCTTGCCTGAATTATTACTACAACAGTTGTTAAATGATTATTTTCTTAAAATTTTTTAATGTTTATTTATTTTGAAGGAAAGAAAGAGAGACAGAGTGTGAGCAGGGGAGGGGCATAGAGAGAGGGAGACATAAAATCCGCAGAAGATTCCAGGCTCTGAACTGTCAGCATGGAGCCTGACACAGGGCTCAAACTCACAAACCATGAGATCGTGACCTGAGCCGAAGTTGGACGCTTAACCGACTGAGCCACCCAGCACCCTGATGATTTTCTAATTCCATCATTCCTTTTTCCTTTTATTATTTGACATTTTGTTCCATGACAGAGCTGTCTCTTCTTCCATTTATTTATTCATTTATGTATATCATTGGGGATTCCTGTTTTACTTAATGGGTTATGATGCTTTGCTGTCAGGATTTATTTTGATGTTATATTGTCTCAGATTTGGCCAACAGGAGCCCTTGTAAGCCAGCTTTTGTGTCCTGTCATTTCTTCAGGCACAAGATGTTTCAGGCTTATCTTGTTCTTTTTCTGCCCCAGCTCTGGAATCTACCATTTTCTCCAAGGGGCATCAGTTGCTTTTAATGGAGAACAGTATTTAGAAATCAAGAGCTGAGAGCTAGATAAGCTCTTTGCTCTGGGGTGTCTTTGCTCTCAGGTCCTTGAAATGGGCAGACCCAGGATATCTATGTTTGTTATGCTTACGTGTACACACATACACACTGACATCTATATTTACTCTGATAAAGGTCTCCATATATTGAAAAGCAGGAATTTATCCTAATACCTGCCAATTCTCCTTCAGAACTACAGGGTTTGTTCTGATTTTTCTCTTTCCTTGTTTTTTAATCTCTCTTCTCCAGCTGTGAGAAATCTGACTCCCATTATCTTCAACATATTTATTTACTCAGTTCTCTTTTGTGTGGCCAATCTCTCAACCTCCTTGGCCACCGCCCCCCTCAGACGCCCTTCTTGTGTGGACTTTGACCCCTGTGAGGCTGCAACCCCGCACAGATGACCTTGTACTGCCTCTGGACTGCCTTCCTATCCTGTCCTTTTTTCCTCATGTAAGCGCTGGCTGCAAGAAAGAAGGTCTAATTTTAAATGTTGGCCAAGTGATTCACATTAAAAAAAAAAAAAGTGTGAGGGTTAATCAGAACTTGATTAGTAGGCCAGTGGGACGTCTGGTCTAGAGTATACGAGGGACATGTTGGAAGACAGTGACCAGAGATGAACATGGTCTTTTGAATAGGGAGTTTGGTGAGAAGTGTTGTATCTTCCTGGCTTAGTAGGAAGGATGAGCACACATACCTACGTGGCCTTCTATATTCCCCATCAGGCTAAGTGAAATAGAGAGTGTAACCTTTGGCTCTTTTGATAACTTTCCATTGGGCTTATGTTTTGTTTTTGTTTTTGTTTTCCTTTTCTCTAATTCTTACTTCTTACTGCTTCTTATGCTCTTTAGAAGCCTACTTTGTGACACTAATACTCTTGTCCTGGCTGGAGTTGAGAATAAAAATTCCTCAGTGAGAAGGAAGATTAGGAGGAAAAAAAAATTAACTTTTTAGAGATGCAGTCCTATTGAAAAAAGAGGTGTAGAAATGACAGATGTGTGGAATACCAGGTTACTCAACCACCAGGCTTTTGCCAGGCTTTTCTTGTTGACCGAGTTAGATCAGGTGCTCGTATCGAGAAGAGATGAAAACCCTCTTTCTCTGAAGCAGAACCGTTTCTCTCCCTCTCAGTCATTATTCTTTTGGGGGAGAGGATGGCAGGAGGTCTGTCACTGTGAGGTAACGTCTGGAGGAGGCGGGCAGGCTTTGTGGGGCCGCATGGGTCCTCGATGCATTTCAGAAGGATCCAGAGAATGGTGGTCTCCTGCTAGACTGGAGAATGTCTACAGAAGGAAAATTGGAGTACATAGGCAAGGTCTGCTCACCATGGAGTGGCGTGGTTAGAAGTTAGGTGATAACTACTGGAAGTTTCTGAGAAAAATCAGAGGTCCTTCTCACACACAGACACACTGGTCATCAAACCCTTGTTCCGTAGCCATACATGCCTGCTCAACATTTTCTCTTTGTCCACATCCTTCTTCCTGTCCTCATGTTTGTTTATTTTAATTTGGGGGGTTTTTTGGGATTGTTTTTCACTTTTCTTTCTTTGGCTTTTGTATATTTCTAGTACAGGGAATTAGGAAGCAGAGAGAGTGGGTGGGTGAGAAGAACTAAAGAAGAGGAAAATTTTTAAATGCTGCCCTTTAATGTGGTAAAAATTCACGTTGACTTCATAGTCTGAGTAAGCATATGTAAATAATTTGTAAATCATATGAAAATAAACTTGTGGCTGTCCAGGATTTTTTTTCACACACTCGGATATGCCTCTTGGGAAAACCACTTTAGTGAGGGGTGATACGTTTCTAGTGGTATGTAAACAGGGGTTGATATTTACCATAACCATTCGACTTGAGTGTCTTTTTGTTGATGTTGAGCATCACTGGAAAGTTTTCTCTTTCCCTGGTTACTTCCTTCAGAGGCACGTATATTTTATACTTTGGTCTTCTTTTGACAATAGTCCAGGATATCAGATTGCTGCTCTGTTTTCAGTGGGCTCCATGTTTAATCCCTCTGTCTTTTGCCTTCATTCCAAATTCAGGAATTAGTCTCCTACACTCTGCTCATAGTTACACTGTTCTGCAGACCTAGGCTTTGTGTGCTGTTAATGTCGCCACTATTGTTTTCTTAAAATGAACTTTATAGATCGGTTCTGTTATTTCTACGGACGTGTGTTTTAAGTCTATCATTCTGCTCTTGTTTTATTCTTTTGGCTTAATTATTTTCCATAGTATGCTACAGTGCTGGCGCTGTGTAGGTACCCCATAGGTGTGTCTTGACCAGCTAGCGCTCTGTCCTCTGCAGCATCCTGTACACATTTCCCAGGCCTGAGTAACTCTATTTTCATTTTTCATCCTTCCTGTTTGTCTAAGGTTCTGTAAGAGAAGCAGCATCTTGCGGTTAGGAACACGTGTTGTGGAGTCAGTGTGATTGGGTGGGGGTTGATATGATATTTATGAATCTATTGAAGTTGTTTTCTTTGAACTTAACATTACGTATGGAAATGCAACACATTATTATTACAACAGCCAGATTTGCAAACAGCAATATTGTGGGTGAGAAAATAACTCAATTTAGGGAGAAATGATTGTGTCAACATTTAACTGGATATATAGGGGACAATAACATTGTGACTCAGAGCATGGGTTTTTGAATTAGCCTTGATTTTGATACTGGCTGTGTTCTTTCTTCTTTCTGTCTGTCTTTTTGAGTTTTATTTTAAATTCTGGTTAATTAACGTATGGTGTAATATTAGTTCCAGGTGGACAATATAGTGATTCAGCACTTCTATACATCTCCTGGTGCTCATCACAAGCGCACTCCTTAATCTCTCTCTCTCTCTCTTTTTTCCCTTAGCTGTACAGAAGCTTTTTGTTTTGATGAAGTCCCAATAGTTTATTTTTGCTTTTGTTTCTTTTGCCTCAGGAGACATAGCTAGAAGTTCCTATGGCTCATGTCAAAGAAATTAGAGCCTGTGTTCTCTTCTAGGATTTTTATGGCTTCAGGTCTCCCATTTAGGTCTTTCATCCATTTTGCACTTATTTCTGTGGTGTAAGAAAGATGGTCCAGTTTCATTCTCCATGTTGCTGTCCAGTTTTCCCAACACTGTTTGTCGAAGAGACTTATTTCTATTGGATATTCTTTCCTGCTTTGTCGAAGATTAATTGACCATGTTATTGTGGATTTATTTTTAGGTTTTGTATTCTGTTCCATTGATCTATGTGCCTGCTTTTGTGCCACTACCATACTGTTTTGATGATTATAACTTTGTAATAGAGCTTGAGGTCTGAAATTGTGATGCCTCCAGCTTGGCTTTTCTTTTTTATGATTTTGCTTTGGCTACTTGGGGGGCTTTTGTGGTTCCATACAAATTTTAGAATTGTTTGTTCTAGCTCTGAAAACTACTGGTCATATTTTGATAGGGATTGCATTAAAATGTGTAGGTTGCTTTGGGTAGTATAGACATTTTAATAATATTTGTTCTTCCAATCCATGAGCATGAGATGTCTTTCCATTTCTTTGTGTCCTCTTCAGATCTTTCATAGTTTTATAGTTTTCACAGTACAGGTCTTTCACCTTTTTGATTAAGTTTATTCCTAGGTATCTTACTGTTTTTGCTTTAATTGTAAATGGGATTGATTCCTTAGTTTCTCTTTGCTGCTTCATTATTGGTGTGTAGAATTCTTTGCAATAGACTTCTGTTTGTTGATTTTGTATCCTGTGACTTTACTGAATTTGTTGATCAGTTCTAGCAGTTTTTGGGTGGAGTCTTTCAGGTTTTCTGTATGTAGTATCATGTCACTTGCAAGTAGCGGAAGTTTGGCTTCTTCCTTGCTGATTTGGATGCCTTTTATTTGTGTTGTCTGATTGCTGAGGCTAGGACTTCTAGTACTAGGTTGAAAAAAAGTGGTGAGAAAGGACATCCCTGTCTTGTTACTGACTATAGAGGAAAAGCTCTCAGTTTTTCCGCACTGAGGGTGATTATTAGCTGTGGGTCTTTCATATATTGCCTTTATTATGTTGAGGTATGTTTCCTCTAAACCTACTTTGTTGAGGGCTTGTATCACGAATGGATGTTATACATAATATGATTTTGGACAAGTTACTTAATCTTTCCAGGTTATATTTTAGTTTTTATGTCTACTCTAAAAATGAGATATAATATTACCTACTTCAGAGAATTGCTTTAAGGAATGAACTACATATTATATATGAAACACCATGGGAGTGGGCACTTATTCAGCACTCACTATCTGTTACTGACGTCACCCTTTTATTAGTATCACACTGATCCTGAGTTGGAGCCTGTATTTCCTTGAACCTCTATTCCTGGCATTTAACTTGTGTCCTTTCTATCAGGTTTGCAACTGTGCGATATGATCAAGGAGCCAAGAACATTCGGAACCAGTTCATGCACCTGACAAACTACAGTGTGAATAAGAAGAGTGGGGACTATGTCAGGTACTGGCTGCAGGTGAACCAGGTGCCATGGCAGGTCCTGGAGATGTGGAAAGTCAACTTGTCGCACTCTGTTTATCTCCATGGAACTTAATGGGAAGCTGTCAGTTGTTTAGCACAGTTTTGAGGCATGTCTGCTGTTGCTTCTTCATTGCTTGCCCAGTTACAGTGTCCCCTTTCTCTACTAAAATATGCCTTCCCATGTTTCGTCTTCATTGTCTTTCCTCACTTGACTTATGGGTGGGAATTTAATAGGCATATGGAACTTTTTAGAAATCAAGAAATGAGGTCATTTCAGTACTTGGCAAAATGTATCAAAAGCTTAAAAAATATTGGTATCCTTTGACCCAGCATTTCCATTTCTAGGAACTTAACATTAAGAAATAATAAGAGATGTGTGCACAGGGTCAGAGAGAAGAATGTTCATGACTATACATTGTCAGGTGGAAAAAGCAGGTTACCAGTTGCTACTTGACGTTTATTTTTTGAGTCTATAAGATGACTAAAGCTGTTATTTTTGTTGAGGGGGAGAATATGTAAACTTGGAGGATATATACCAAAAGGTTAACAGGGCTTAACTATAGTGGATGAGATTATGGGTGGGTGACTTCTGTCTTCTTCTCTGCCCTTCTGTGTATTTCCTAAATTTTTTCTAAAATAAATACTTGTATGATCAGGGGGAAGAAAAGTTAGGAATAAATTAAATGAAGAAAGAAATGAGGCCATCTCAGAGAACGATCCAGTGGAAGGGAGTACCAGCCCAGCTGTGTGGAAATATCCCTTCTGCTCTGTTTTCTTTCATCCTGATAATTTTGCCAGAAAGTGGAAAAATAAAAAAGAAACCCAAACAGTTACTTTCTACTCAAACTAAAAATAGGTGTCTAGAAAGTCCAAGGAAAGAAAGAAAAGAATCTGGAAGTAATGGCCTAGTTGCCAAGGCTATATAGATTCCATGGCGTGTCCTGGGACCAGAGTTTGGAATTGAAGATCCTCTGTCCTTCACCCTGGAAGATGAGCAGACATGCACCTGGTGGGTGGTGGACGGTGGTAGGGAATGAGGGGGCATCTGCAAAACAGTGTCCAGACGGCAGGACCTTGCCAGTGGGCATGGCAGCATACCCACTTCGGCAGTCTGCTGCTTTGGTGGTGGGGCACCTCATAGCTTTTTTTGTTGCTCTCGTGGATTCTCCCATCAGCAATACCTCAGAGGGTGTCCAAAAGAGTTGTGCCTCCCACTAAAGAGGAGAGAGCTCGCTTCAGATGCTGAAGCAGTTCCGTGCTAAGTTAGCTCCTTAAAATGTTGTACCACATGACCTCACTAGCCAACCGAGACTCAGTACTGATCTGAAAAGGGCATTGGAAGTTGTTTTGTGGGCTCATGTGACATTTACCTCAAAGACTAGGTTAGTATCCCTGAACATTTCACCCTATTAATGTATTGTGGCCACTCTTAAATTGTGGACATTCTTTCACACATTGCTTCCACTCATGATACATTATAATTGTTTGCTTAAGGAAGGATTTGCTGCCTTTTTCCTACCCACCCCTCCCCCCCCAGAAAGGAAGCTATATGCATTTTCATTAAAAAAAAAAAAGTCATTGGTCGAAAGATATGTATGACGGAGGGACCAAGAAAAGTTGCCGAGGGGAGGTCAGCAAAGGGAATGTTTTCCCAAATATTAAAAGGAGAAGTATTTGTAAAAAATCTGGTTTCTACAGCCAGGCCTATTTGCGTAAGTGATCTTGATCCATTCCTTTGTTTTAGTTGTGATGACCCAGAAGTGGAGGATTATGGGAACAAGTGGAGCATGAGTGCCATGCTTAGGTATTTGAAACAAGAAGGCAGAGATACAACTGGTGAGTACCAGGCCTTTTCCCTTTGTGACCTCCCTTCTCTGTACAACCTCACTTTGCCTCTCAGCACACATCGTTCTCTCTAATTCTGGTCGTGTCGCTGAGACTTCTGACAGGGTCATTGTTCTTGATGTTAAAGCCTGTCCTTTACAAGATGGAAAACAGGCTCTCTGTGACCCCCGCCCCAAATCCCTTTTCTTGTTTCTAGTTTGGAAGGCACAACTTTGTCCTTTAACCTTTAGTGAATTTATCCTTCTTGAATGTTGAGCTGCAAACTGAAATACTGTCTCCATATTGGCCCTGAGTTCAAATTTCTCAAGGTTAATCTGTCTCACTCATGTTGTTGAATTGGAGAATGAACAGTATCGAGTATGAATACAGGGCTTAGAATCAAAATGGACACTACTGGCTGAGCCTTGAACAGAACGGGAAACAGTGCACAAAAAGGCTTAGCTCAGTCCACAAAGGCAAGGGTGATAGGAGAAGGCTGAGAATGGGGAAGTAAGGCTTCTTTTCCTTTCCATGTCTGTCTTTTGTCATAGGATGCCACTTCAGTACAACCCCTGCACCCACATTCTTGACTGTGTCGCCTTATTCATAGATAATGCCTTCTCCTGGAGTACCTATTTGCAAGACCGCTACCTGGAGACGTTTTGGAATGAGCACATGCACTTTTATAATCACACTGTGTTCCAGAATACAGTCTTTCTTTTCCATACGTTATAGTGTCTCTTCCTTCTTTTTCTTCTGTTTCTTCTTCTCCTGCTGCTGCTTCTTTTTTTTTTTTTTTCTGTAGCACTGATGGCCCATGTGGAAGACCTGATTATTAAGACTATCATCTCTGCTGAACTAGCTATTGCTACAGCCTGTAAAACCTTTGTTCCTCACCGCAGCAGTTGTTTTGGTAAGGAGGCTCACAAAGCTTGATACGTTGTGTGCAAAGGGGCCTGGGAAGTGGGGAGGGGGTCCCGGGGTAGAGAGGCTTAGTGATTCTACAGAAGTAACAAGTGTGTGTGGCGGGTGTTTCTTTCTAACCTCAGGTAGCATGTGAAGGCCCTACTAAGAGGCCAGAGGGGAGCTCAGCTGGAGGTCCCCTAAGGACTCACTAGCTTTCTGTGCGGGAAACAAGGATTGGAACCAAAGTGTGGGTCTCTCTGTCAGCGTGCAATCAGAAAAAGCCTGCAATGGACGGTACAGGAATCCAGCTCTAACAAATATATTCCAGAGCTCTTTGGCAGCCAGACTGGGAACCATTCCAAGAAGCTCTGGCTGGTACCAGTATGTGCTTTCTCCCAGTTTCCAATGACTCCTCTTTTTGTTTTAGTCTTCTTTCTAGGGGGGTTTCTGCCCCCCCCCTACGTTTTCCTCCTCTTCCTCCCTCCCTTCCCTTTTTTCCTACCCTTAACTCCCTGATTGCACAGAGAAGGAGTAAGAAACAGTTCACAGCTCCTGGAGCGGGAAGCCTGTTGCCTGCTGACCCACTGGCTGTGACTGGCACTGAGACTGCGTGCACACATTTGTCTCCTGTGCGGATGTGAACTCTGTAGCGATGGCCAGTGTGTCTGTAAAGTCAACAAGGCTTTCAGCAGGTGTTAGGCTTTGTTAGTAACACACACTAGTGTTGTTGCTGGGGTGATGATTAAAGTAATACAGTAGTAAGGATATAAGAGTCATGCCTTGCTTGGGAGGCAGGGTCACAGGAAAGGAAAGAACAGACTTTAGAGGTTGACAGAGTTCGCATGAAAGCCATTTTCACCCCTTACTTGTTTTCCCCTTTTCAGCAAGTTACTCCAGTCCTGTTTCCTCCATTCTAAAGTTGCAGTTACGATGATACCTACCTCCCAAGGATACCAGGAAGATCAAAGGAGATAATGTGTGCAAAGCACGCAGTCCAGTGTCCTGTCCTCAATTTGCATTCAGTAGAAATTATTTCTTTGTTATTTTTGTAACTAGAATGAATAATTCTTGAACTCTTTCATGGATTATAATAACAGTCTGTACTCAAGGGGCACAAAACAGAGGGAGGTGTTAAGACCATGAGCAGAATACCGTAGATAAACCAAGACCTGAGATTATATAGGAAAAGAAGAGGTCGTGATACCTTTTCTAAGTACAGACGCGTTCATGTTTTCTTAAAACCCTTATGTGGCTCTTTAGGGTTACCTAGTCAATAGAAACTTGATGTGACTTCAAGGCTTTTAAGTACCTGACCACAGCTGAATTTTCTGGAATTCAGTTGCTCCTCTTAACACCTTATAGTCCAGCTCTATCACTGAACATTCCATACCTTTGTGCCTTGGTATCACTTCCGCGGGCCTGTCTACCTGGCAAGTTCTTGTTCATATTCTCAGACTCAGCGTGACATTGCCTCTTCTAGGAACCGTCAACACAGTGCCCCATTGTGCCTCCTCTCTATGCTGTTCTGTTGTGCTCTTTTCCTCTCATATTGTGACGTTTTGTTTACATATGCACTTCCCCGCCTGCCCCCCCCAACGTAGTCTCCGAGCTTAACTTGTCAATGGTGAGTAGTCACTGTGTCTCCCCTCTCCTCATGTCCTCTTATTGCCAAACCAAACCTTTCACTGTCTCCCTGGGCCTGCCAGGTCCTCACCTTCGCCTCTACCTTTAAAGCACCTGCTTTATCCTGCACCAGAAATAGTTTTCTCCTGTTACTTTACTTAATGGATTACTACCATCTCTTCAAGACCAAGTACCATATCTGTGGGGAAGTTTTTCCTAAGTGTTCCAGTCAGAGTTAGCCCCCTCAACCCCCAGCTTCCCATGGGTCATCTGCAGTGGTACCTAGCTGTCATCTGGTACCCATTTATGTGTCTGTCTCCCCTCCTGGACTAGAAGCTCCTTGCAGGCAGCAATGGGGTCTCCCTAGTTTCTGCACCTTTTGTGCATAGTGGTGGGGTTGTTTTGTTTTGTTTTGTTTTGCTCTTAGAAGATGTTCAAGAAATATTTGTTGAACCTTGGTACTTGCTTTAATTGCCTTTTGGTGGCCTGATAGTAGGCTTCTCAATAGATCTGGTTTGGTAAGGGCCTAGAGCTCTTGGTGTTATTGTAAGCTGCTTGAGGAAGGGGTGCATAGAACATACCTTCAAACTTCGAAAACCTCATTGGATTAAAAAACTAAGGTTTCTTTTCCACATTGACTTGGCTCTTATATGAAGGTAAATTTCTTCATATAAAAATCTTTGTTCTTTTTGAACAAACTCTCTTTGAGGATTTCCGGAACTTAATGGCCATAGAGATTCCGATATGAAATAAGCATCGACTTTCCCTGACTCAGTGAAATACCCCTAAGTCCATTTCATCTTCTGTGGGTCTCCTTTCCCCTCCCTGCTTTTATTCTTTAATAAAGAGAGTGCATCTGGAGTTTTTTAAGTTGTTGACTGTCTTCTTGGCTTTTGTGGTTCTAAGTCCACTTCCTGTCGGTCCTGGGATTTATGTGCTTCGTTAACCTCCCCCCGTCAGGTATGATTTTGTATATGTGCGTTTATTTGTGTGAGTCCCTCTGGCTCCCACTTACTCCTACTAACTTCCCTTGGGATTTAAGTTACAAGGAATAAAACTGTTTTTTCTTTCTTTCTTTCTTATGTGTTTTAGAGTAAACATGAATTGAGAGCTTCCTGGAAGAAATTGGCTTGCATAGAGCATTGGTTGCTTTTAGAGGAAACCAGTATCCCAGTGATGGAGTTCACTATATTCTTTTGGTTGTTTCGCCTTTATTCATTATGGATGTTGGCCAGGAGCATTCCAGTACTATCTGTTTCTGTCCCATGATTTCGTTCCAGCTCCACCACCTGTAATGCCCAACTGTGCTTTTAGGTACTTCCAATATTCCCATTCATTTGTTTATTTATGCGTTTAACTTATTTTCAATCCCTGCTCTGTGCAAGGCATAGATTACAAGCATTTATTCCTCTCAAGCCAGATTTTACATGGCATGACATATACATATACCTGCATTATATGATTGACATTTCAACGTAGACTTGGCAACCTTCCTAAACTACCTGAAACTTAGCCACGTAATGCCTTCTCATAGATTTGTACATCTGGAAAGGACCCCAGAGAATCATCAGTCCATATAACGGAGTTGAGGCCTGAGAAACTAAGACCCTTGCCCTCAGTTCCAGGGCCCACAGGTGGAAGAGCCCACACGAAAGAGACCTGGTCTGGAGGGCAGGGGCCCATAAGATGGTTGGCAGGCAGGTCACCTTGATCAGTGTAGTCTTGATTTATAGAGTTTTGATGCCCCTCCCGATAAAATAGATTGCTGGCCATGGAATTTTTACTTCCTTCAAGATTGTTAAAATATGGTACCATGTTGCTGTTGTGTAAACAGCAACCCTTTAAATATGCTTAGGAAACTGGCACTGTGGCATAACTGGCAAGGAAAATGGCTTTTTTGACCAGCTGGAGAAAACCAGCCAAAAGCAACAGGATGTTAGCTGTCCTTTGCAGATGCTGCTGCTGACAGCAGTTTTATCTATGTGTGTGAGGAGGGCTGAAGTGACAGCCTCAGACGCTGGTCCTCTCCAGCCTGGGATCCTCTGAGCCAGCTGCGCATGCCACTGTAGAGCTGATGAGGCTGGCTTGGTTTAGGTCAGAGACCAGTAACATCTTTGCTCAGGACAGTCCATGCGCAGTACACCTCTTTGTTGAATGAATGATGCTTGCTTGGCCTTTCATTGCTGCTGTTTTAGACCATTCACAGAGTAACCTGACATTCTCAAAGGGTGGGTGTCTGTAAATATTTGTTGAAGGAAGGAGAGTGGGCAGCATACATTCCTCAATTATGTAAACTACTTGACCACCACCAACGAAATCATAGTGAAGGTCAGTAAATAGTTCACTTTTTGAGAGAGTCTCACTTCTGGTTTATCCCATGCTGCTGTTCAGGTGGGAAAAGTTACTGTAGAAAGTAACTTGTCAAGCACTTTTCCTTGGTTACTCCCTTTAGCCCTCTTAAAAGAGTTTCGTTGGTATTTATTACCCATGTTTTATAACAAGGAAAAAAGATTTGGAAAGGTCAAATAATGTATCCTAGGTCATGCAGTTAACAAACGGCCAAGCCAAGTTTAGAAGCCAGGTCTCTTTGGCCCTTTCTTCACTCACATAAAGACAAGTTCTGATGAGCCCGGCCACTTTTGGCCTGCCCCATATCCTGGATTCTCCTTCTGCTCTCCTGTAACTAGATCTCAGGAAAAATGATATCATTCTTTCTAGCAGATCAGGCCTGAAAAAGCACTCTTTCCGCTCTAATCAGCAGTCCTGGATTCTAGATACTCGTTTCAAACCTACCTTTACATGTGGTAGCCAGATACCGTATTGACTTATTGGACTAGTTAACAAATTGGCTCTGGGCTTTTTCTTTTATTTAGTTCATTTTCCTGTGGGATCTTGATCTGTTTTTTTCCAAATTCTCCTTCTGGATCCCAGATAAAGACTTCCTCCTTAGGTTTGCAACTCAAATCCGAAGCCAAGGAAAAAAGAATTTCCTTTATACAATAGCATTTGACTGGCAGTGCGGGCTGGCTAATGTCAGCACTTTCCACTGCCTCGGGTGACAGCTCCAGCTGGGAGGGTTAGTGGATTGATTTCACAATTAGTGGTGTGCCATGTTTAGTCATCTGTTAGGCCTTGGATGCGCTCGTAATTTCTCTATCAAATCTTTTTTCTCCCTCCCTTCCTAGACCACCTTTTATCAAGTTTTTTCTTAATATGTCTTAATGTGTAGAAACCTTAATAAGAATGTTTCTGTCTTTATGGTTGGTAGCTTTCTTAGGAATATTTCAAGTCTTGTGGCCAGGGTTATTTTGGGGGAGTAGCTGCAAATTATTTTGTCTTTTTCAAAAATTCTACTCCTGAAGCCAGGACTATACCCTATGTTAACTGACTTGAATTTAAATTAAAAAAATAAGAAATAAAAAATTTAAATGTCAAAATAAAAAAATCATACAGTGCTTTTCACTTACTTTTTTTCCTTCTCTTTTCTTTTTCTTTCGGTATTTCTTAACTGCTTCTTAGGTGCCTTTTATGGTGCAGGCTGCTTGTAGTGTTAGCAATGGATGAGAAATGGCCCTGCCCTCGGGCTGTGTGGAGGAACAGGCTGGAGATGACAAGGACAGTACCAGTAGTAGGGTGACTCTGGTGCTCGAGGAATGCACGGGAGCTATCAGCAATGCCTAGGGGAAGCCGGGGAAAGCCAGTTTGTGAACCGGGAAGTTCCTCGTGACTGGCTACAGCCTGCATGGGCTGGGGCGGCAGGACATGAGGGCAGATTGGAGCCCCGTGATAGAGGACTGACACGTGTAAATTCCTCCCGGAGACAGCAGCCAGCCACTGGGGTTTTTGAGCAGGAGAGCAATAAGATGATTATTACTCTCTTTAACTTCTATCATGATTTGACCCAAAGCTTGGGAGGACAGAATTACAACAAAGGGAATAGTGTACAGCATGACTAGAAATGACTAATTTAAAATCCTACAAGCACCACCTGACATCAAGTGTCTGTCGCTGGACCAGTTCACAGCCTATCTCTATCTGACTGTTAGATTTAGGTCTTAGAAATTCTGATGGGTCGGGGCGCCTGGGTGGCTTAGTCAGTTAAGTGTCCGACTTTTGCTTAGGTCATGATCTCGCGGTTCGTGGGTTCGAGCCCCACGTCAGGCTCTGTGCTGACTGCCAGCTCAGAGCCTGGAGCCTGTTTCAGTCTGTGACTCCCTCTCTCTCTGACCCTCCCCTGCTCACGCTGTCTCTCTCTCTCTTTCTCTCCTAGAAATAAATAAAACAGTTAAAAAAAAAAAAAAAGAAATTCCGTTGGGCACATGGAGAATGGACTGCAGCGGGGAGAGGCTAGTCCTAGGGAAATGAATGGGAGGGAAGAAGTGTGGGGGGATAAGGTACACTTACCACGTGATCCAGCAGTCCTACTTGTAGGTGTTTACCCAAGACAAATAATGTTATATGTTCACACAGATACCTGGATATGAAGGTTTATAGCACCTTTATTCATAACCGCCAAAAGTTGGAAGTGGCCCAGATGTCCATGAACTGTTGAATGGATAAACAAGCTGTGGTATATCCGTAACGTGAAATCCTACACAGCAGAAAAGGAATGAACTACACTGTTGCTATGTAAAAACATAGATAAATCTCAAAAGCACGATGCTAAGTGAAAGAAGCCGCTCTCAAAGGCTCATCTATATGATTTCATTTATTTGACTTCCTGGAAAAGGCAGAGATCAGATAGATCAGTGGTCGCTGGGGGGCTAGGGAGTGAGAATTGACTAGAAGGGGGCACCAGGAGCGTCTGTGATAGAATTGTTCTATATCTTAATTGTGGTGGTGGTTACATGACTACATACATTTGTCAAAACTCATCAAACTACAATTTAAGAGGGTGAATTTCATTGTATGTAGGTTATACAATAATTTTATCATTGCTATAAACTTGTTTTAAAACCCAAAACAATAGGTGGATGAACCTCAAAAGTGCCAATTGAAAGAAGTCAGACCCACTATGCTTCCATTTATATGCCATTCTAGAATGGACAATGAATCTGTGGTGAAAGAGATAAGCATAGTGATTATCTGGGGGTATGATGAGAAGAAGCAGGGCATTTACCAGGAAAGGGCATGAGGGATCTTTCTGAGGGATGGAAATGTTCTCTGTGGGTTGATGCGAGTGTGGGTTACATGGATGTGTCTGGTTATCAAGCCTCATCGAGTTACACTTAAGATCTGTCTCTTTCATTATATGTAAATTATATCTCAAAAGAGAATATAGAAAACTGGATTAAAGAGAAATAGAGAAGAGGTCTGGCAATGTGTAGATTTTGGGAGGTGGCAAAGAATGTTTCTAGCTTTGGAGACTGGTGGATCGGGCTACCATTTTCCAAGGTGACAAAAAATGAGAAGCCAAATAGGTTTGGGGGAAAGATAATGAGTTATGTTTTGTTGAGTGTTGAATACTCATGGGCTATCCTAGTGAAGTTGTGTAGCAGGCAATTGTAGAATTATGGATTTGGTGTCCAGGACACACTTGACTAAAGATCTAGGTTTGAAGGTCATCATCATGATGTTACTTGCAGCCATGAGAATACATGAGATCGAAGAGAAGTAGAATTGAGAAGGAAAGAGCCCTGAGAATCCCACCCTGAGCAAACCTACCAGTGAATAGCTGGGCAGAAGAGAAGGAGTAAAAGAGGAGAAGAGTCAGAAGAGAGCAGTGCCTGGAACCAAGGGAGAAGAAAGTTCTAATAAGTAAGGGGTGGTCAACAGTTTCAGATGTTTGGGCTTAGCAGTAAGGTGGTCTTTGTCGATCACAGTGAGGACAGTCACTGCTTTAGAGAATGGGAGCAAAAGCAAATTCTGATGGCTTGGGGAATGAATAGGCATTAAGAAGGTCAAGACAGCTAAGTGTAGGTTGCTTTTTCAGGAAGCTGCATTCAAGAAATAGGGAGATACGGGCACAAATGTGAAGTCGTGGTGGAGTCAAGCTGCTTCTTACTAGTCACTAGCATAATTTTCAAGTTTGTTTTGATTTGGTTGGGAGCTCAAGAGAATGCATCTCACGAAAGGAAATTTTCCTAAGGAAACATTGTTGAACGAAGTGGTAGCAACAGTCCTTTGAAGAAAACACTGGCTCTTCTGTCATGATGAGGACAGCACAGGGGAACAAAGAAAGTAGCTCTCGGAATGGGAAAAGCCTCGCCTGCCCACACCTGTTAATGACACGAACTCTTGGTATAGATATCTCATCCTGGACACTGAATTTTTGAAATTCTAGACCCTGCTGCTAAAGCACACAGTATTCAGAGGTGAAGTTTAATATTCTCAGTACAGCATACTTCTTACCTTTTACAGTCTTTCGTGTCCATAGAGAAGGCCGATCATAAGTTAAAAGGGTCATTATGAGGACTTTTGTAGCCTGCCTAGGACCAAAATTATTTTTCTTAAGTGGAGTTGATGATTTGAAGCAGTAAACCTGATACAAACGCTCTCTTTTCACTCCATTTACCACCCTTACCCACCCCTCCCAGTTCCAGCTCCTTAGGTGAGCTGGGCTTTGCACTGTGTTGGAATGCCACCACATACTTACCCTGCTTTGAAAGGGTAGTAGATCCAAGCCTCGTTGCGTGTATGGGCGCCGTTAGATCCAAAACTGATTTTGCGATTGTTTAGCACTGACAGGCTTCACTCACCTGGGGAAACATACAGCATGCACTGTAAAGGGTGTCTTCTCTGTTTGAGTTATTTTATTTTTTCTTACTTCCCAGAATGTTGGTTTTCAGCGTTTCTGCTGGGATTCTTGGACTGCGCCTCTTAATTCGGGAAATAGTTAAGTAAACATGTTGGCTGTTTAATGCAAGGTGTCTAAATAACGGGTCTCATCGATTCTCATTAAGATTTCAGTTTGTCTTCGTTTGTGGTTCATTCTGCAAATCTGGTCAACATGTGCATCAAGCATTCTTACTGTGTTTTCCTTGTGCCATTATTATTAATAATATTAGCATTTTATGAAACAGTTGAATCCTGTGCTTCTACTTGTGTGATGTTAACATAGATTTGTAGATTTTGCAATTAAGTCTTCCTTTTTCAGTGTCTTACTTAGTGCTATATCACAAAAGACTTTTTTTTTTTCAGATTAAAAGGGGAATATTCTGTGGGATGATTGAAGATTAGGTAAAATATTCAGAAGAACATACTGGCCATGAAAGATTCATTCGTGGCAGCTTTTCCTGAGAGGAAAAATTCAAATATGATTGCCTACCTGAGTCTGTACTGTACAAATAGGGATTCTGGATTTAGGTTTAGAGAGCACACAGGTATTGACAGATGATGATTAATAGGGAAGATCAAGGGGTGAAACGATGGGCAAGAAAAATCAGAGACAGAAATGACTTCTCCAGGCTCCACGTTAAATAAATGGTAGAGTCCTGAGAAGGATCCAGGTCTCCAGATTCCCCTTCTAGGATTCTTGGTCCCATATCAGATTTTCTGTGTTCAAGACAGCCTGTGGCACCATCTTTTTAGAACTTTGCATTTATTTTTCTGTGTTTTTGAGAGTATTAAGAAATGGGAACATCCTTTTTGAAGTAAAGACATTTGTTTCAAAATGAGTGTCTGGAAGATACCTGGGTGTGTTCTGTAGATGTGAGCTGTGGCCCATGACCTCTGACCAAGCTGTAAGGAAGCTCATCTTTTCCCTTGGAAAGAAGATGTGGATTGTTTGAGGGACACAGAGTAGGAGATTCGAGAATGAGTGGGACTTTTGAAAGTCAGATATATTTCATATGTGTACACCAAAGAGGACTGTGGAGAGGGTTTCATTAATAACAGTAATAGTACAGGCTGCCAGCTGAGGTTCCAAAGTTAGTGTCCTATTATCCCTGCGTCCTGGGAGAGAAGGCTCTTGCTTTGCCTGTTGCAGCAGTTGAGTTAGGGAAGAGAATCAGTAAAGAACCAGAAACCATGGAAACTTGGTCTCTGGCCCCCTCCCTTTTCCACTGTTAGTGGTGTAGGGTGTCTCGTCACCGTCCTGCTCTGCCTGCCACAGGCTCCCTCCTTTCTCTTTTGTCTTTCTGTGTTGAGCCAGTGTATTTCCTGTCTTCAAAGGGAAATTGAAACCATAGGAGAGCAGAAGAATAAATGTATTTTGCACTCAGATTTCTTCTTAACCTAAGCTGCTTATACTCAACCAAATTTCTAGGCCTCTGGTGGGAGTTGATTGGATGCGGCCTTCCAGATCTTTATTTAGTTGTGTTATAGGTAATGATCTTGTGTATTGTGTTATGTTGTATTTCTAGAACTCTATGGCTTTGATGTGCTCATAGATTCTACTCTGAAGCCATGGTTGTTGGAAGTAAATCTCTCTCCTTCTTTGGCCTGGTAAGTAGTCTGTTCCATCAACTAAAAAAAGACAAACCTTCAATGAGTAACACTAAAACACTTTTTTTTTTTTTTGTCATTTCTCTTGGCACAAGACTTTTTGCCCTAGTTATTGGATAGAAATGACTAGAATTTCTCAATATGAGGGATTTGTGACACATGGTTAAAGTCCAGATGGCAACCATGAATCCTTATCTTATTAGTCAATTTGTGATCTATGTTTACTGTTTTCTTGACTTTCCAAGGGATGTTCCTTGTATACCTTTTTATTTCTAGTTCTCTCTTTCTCTCTCTCTCTTTTTAAACTATGTAGGTGTTCTGCTAAGGCTAAAGAAATGTGCGAGGTATAATATTTCCTTTATTACTACAGGTTTATTAAAGACTTAAATCCACATATACTACAAAGGTATAGAGCTGGGTCTAGAGCAGCGGATATAATCTTTGGTCCCTGTATCATTCGTGTTCTGGTTTCCATCCAAGAGTAGACTCAAAAAAACTTCAAACTGTCTTAAAATTTTTGTAACCTACCTATTATTTAGAAGAAGGAAGGAAACCTAGTTTTTAATACCGGAGAAGATTGTGCTTACATCTGCAGCAGTAGCCAGAGTTCTTGTTAGCTCTACGCTTCTCCAAACAGCTAGGGAACCCTAGAGATTTATGCCAGAGACCACCCAGTGGCTGCATTTTTAAAGCTGAAAGATGTTGGCAAAATGCCCAGTAATCAAATAAAGACAGATAGATGACTTCGCGGGGTGGGAGCTTGGCTTAACCCCAATAGTAAGGTACAGAACTAGATATTACAGATGATTCAGATGTTGGTCTACTGTTTTGTTAACTCACCTCTTTGCAGATTGCCCAGCAAGGTGCATCATACAGTGTTAGAGACCCGCAGGATGATGCATTGGTCCAGCAGCCAAAGTAATCTGGTTTGTGGAGGAACACCTCAACATCAAAGCCAGAGTGGCAGTCACCACCACATGGAGGCTTTCAGCTTTTAGTTCGTATTGTTTCTGTTTCCATGTGGGTTCCTGCTGCATCACCTGGTGATGTTTTGGTACAACTTGTGTTTTTCTGCCCTCATTTACAAGCCTACAGGCTTGAAAAGATTGATTTAGAACAGAAAATGAAGGCTTAAAACAAAAATACAAAGATTACTAGAGTTTCTTCTCTTGCTTGTGAATGTGATTTGACCATTGCAGCAGTAAAAAATAATTTGAATGATGGGCATACTCATAAAAGAACATATTAAAAGTCTAAACCTCTGAAATCCACGTTGAAAATGAAGCGGTATTCTTGATGTACACGATTTGAATTACCCAAGACCTTCTGGGATAAAAAGATTCCCATGTCAGGGAATCAGCTTTGCTGCTGGGCCTGCCTTACAGGGGGTGAGTTTAACAGTGGGATTTTATTTCTAGTATTTTTGCCCAGGTTTCATTTTCTTTTTCCATGGATTTGATGTGCTTTTTGTATTGCTGCTCATTGACATTTGGAAACTCGGCTATATTGGGGCCCATTAGAGTCAGCTGTTCTGTTCATCTATAACATTATCGACTGCCCTTTCTTTCTCTGTTCTATTAGTGATGCACCTCTGGACCTAAAGATTAAAGCCAGTATGATTTCAGATATGTTCACTGTCATAGGTGAGTAGTAGTGCTTTCTGAAGACTCACATAAATGTTAACCAGAGCATCCATTTTTTTGTCAAGCCTCCTAGGTGTTACTAACTGGCAGTTCCTAAGCCACGCTGAATGTTTTGTACTAAAAAATTGTATTTTCAGGCAAGTGTTTCTGTGTTCCTGCTCCCCCTGGCTCCATCCTGTCCTGAGGCTGAACCACAACTAGGGTTGAGACCTAATTCCTGCAAAACAGGAATTATGGGCCGAGGAAGAGAATAAAGCAAAGGTCTGGAGAAGGTCTATTTTTCTCTGAGCTGGGGGAATGCAACTCACTGAAGAAGCTTTGTTACAAAGGAGACTGGCTATGTTTCCCCTCGATGCTCTCTGCTGGTGTCCACATGATCCCTTCTGTAGTACTTAAAACTAAAGGCAGCCCAGGGAAGAAATCCCCTTTTGAGTAGATAAGCCAAAACTTTGAAATGGACATGGGCTGTCAGGTGGGTATATTGTGGGGTGGTGGTGGTTTTTTAAGTGCTCTACAAAGGTCTGACAAGATACACATCTGAAATGAACTCATATTTGGTGTACCAGCAAATGCAGTAAACTTTAGCTACTCTAGACTCCTTGCATGAGAATCTGCTTCTTTTTAGGAGGTGAAATGAGCTCACACCTAATTTCTTAAGCCTATCACGGATAACCTAAGAAGCCCACTTTGGAAAGGTGCCAGTAGACCACCTTCGGCAGTTCCAGAAGTAGATCCTGTAATAGGACAGGAATCCTCACTTGCTTCTGGATTCTCCCAGTAAAAACAACAGTATTTTCCAGTTACCCTCTAGGAAGCTACTCTAAAATAATTTGTTTTTGTAAGCAACTGTGGGTTTTTAAATGGTGGATTGGACTTTTACTCTGAATCGCCTTTTCAATCAGATTCAACTCCCCAACAAGGAAGGTTGATT
This sequence comes from Proteles cristata cristata, assembly GCA_017311185.1. Taxonomy (NCBI): domain Eukaryota; kingdom Metazoa; phylum Chordata; class Mammalia; order Carnivora; family Hyaenidae; genus Proteles; species Proteles cristata. The sequence continues at coordinate 176,838 of JAESUZ010002877.1, read as the reverse complement.
TATCTGCATATTTTCTATTCTTGTGCTGTCCAGTTTTGGTGGTGTGAAGTTCAAGTGGGTGTGTATGAGAGAGCCATGCCTGTTCCTCCTGAGGATGGATCTCTGTAATTATGACAGTGAAACTGAGTTTGTATATCTAAAGAAAAGGTGCAGCTACACGTGCTAATTTCTTAGAAAATGGCAGGTTTTAACGTTTCCCATTCCGCACTCAGGATTTGTGTGCCAGGATCCCACCCAGCGGGCATCAACCCGGCCAGTTTATCCCACCTTTGAGTCTTCCAGGCGAAACCCTTATCAGAAACCTCAGGTAAGCAAATTCAGCAGCAGGGAGCCCAACAGAGGCTTATTGGAAAGTGGTGGCTGATGTAAATGAGTGAGCTGAAGCACTATGGGTATAAGGTCACTTAGAGCAGGAAATTTTGGGGATCATTCCAGACAGGAAGCAGTTAGATTCAGCTGTGGCTAATAGCATATCCTTTTAAACCAACTTCTTCTCTGCCTTTTGTTTTTCTTTTCTTTCACCTTCTTTTTTCATTCTCTCTCCTTTTTTCTTTTTCTTTTTAAGGATCCCCTGCTTTTTTCATCCAGTTGATATGCTCATAAACAAGGCGAAGAGAGGGAGCCTACAAGTTCCTAGTCATTACTCTGCTACATTCTTTTTGATCTTCAGGCTAGCTTTGTAAAGGAGATGCTCAATTGAAATAACATGTTCTCTGCAAGCGACTCTCTTCAAAAGGAGCCTTAGTGATCATAAGGTGTTAATTGAGGTTAAATGAGATAAATGCCTACCAAATGCTGTGCCTGTCTTTCTGAAAATGTCACTTGATCGGGCATCACTCCAGGCTTTGTGTCCTCTGCATTTGTGTTTCAGTTGAACCAATCAGCTCATAGTTCTCTCTACTCATTCCATCATTGAATCCATCCCTGCCTGTCTAAACCTGGCTAGTTTCCCTACTTCTGTTCTTTGCCTTTAACATTCCTTCGTATCTAAAAGGCCTACCTGCCTCCTCTCTTCCCCTCTGGATTGATTACCTTGCCTGCTCCGAAGTTTGGAGATTGTTTCTTCTTCTTCTTAAATCCATCCCACTCAGTCAAGACCTCTGTTTTTTATTGCAGTATTATTCACTTGTTCTCTATTGCATGGCATGGCATTCATCAGTTTGTTGCTTTTAAATTGTCCCGTTCTCCTCTGCTAGATTATAAGCTCTTTGAAGGCAGAAAGAGCTGCTTCTTCCCCCTCCTCTCCTCTTTTCATCTCCCCTCCATTTGTTTTTTGTTTCTCCTCCCTTCTCCTCCTCCTCTTTTTTTTTTTTCCCCCCTTCTGCTTGCTGGTCTCATTTCAAGTAGTGCAGTTTCTGTTTGCCAAGCTCGTGACTCTTACTAAACACTTCTATTCCTAACTTTTCATTAGAACAAGGTGTGCACACTCAAATGCCGATAGGGGCTGCAGGCAGACGGTGTAAATGAATGAGAGGGCCAGATGTACAATATTGCTAAGAGGGGCACGACAGCCGTAGACTGGAGTGTGTGCCCCAGCTGAGAAAGGGGCAGCTGTCTTACTGATGTGCTCCAGCCGATCATTGCCGTGCATGAGTGTGGGCCGCGTGCTGTCAGACCTTCCTACTGTCAAGAGAAATCAGAAATCTTATTTTAAAATATTGTCCAATGAAAGAAGAAACACTTTGCAGACCAAACATAGCATGTCTGAGTTAGATTCAGTCTGCAGGCTGCCTGCCTGTGACCGTCTGCTCTAGGATTATCCCTTGTTAGTATTAGAGTTGCGATGTGTGACAGGGCGTACTGGACTTTAAGGGGTACTGTCAACTTGGGTTCAGAGGGAAACCAGGCAACAAGGTTTAAAACAGTTGTTTTTAAGGTTTATTTTTGAGAGAGAGACAGAGAGACAGAATGCAAGTGGGGAGGGACAGAGAGAGAGGGAGACATAGAATCTAAAGCAGGCTCCGTGCTCTGAGTTGTCAGCATAGAGACCAATGTGAGGCTCCAACTCATGAAACCATGAGATCATGACCTGAGCCGAAGTCGGATGCTAAACCGACTGAGTCACCCAGACGCCCCAAGCAGCAAGGTTTTAAATCACAGACGTCATTTAAGTTTTATTAAGAAAAAGTAGATTTTTTTCTTTAATTTTTAATAAAAAAAATAGAAGATTAACTGAGGTGTCCTTTGCAGACCATCTCCTGCAGTATCAGTAGCAGAGCCACTGGGTTGTGTGTAATGGATTGTGAATGTTTCTGTGTAGCCTCGCAGAGTTTCTGCCTCATTTTTCTCCAGGCATGGTTCTATGTCAGTCTTGGATGAATTGACCCCCTTGCTTAGCTTGCCTCCCAGCTTTTGTTGACCACTCTGCAAATTGTGGAGAATCTATTCGCCATTTGTTTCACTAACTGGTAGGTCAGAGTGTGACTTCATCCATTAGCAGCCTGCAGGATGCTTATTTAAAAGGTGAAGAAACTGTGGATGCCTTATGTATACTCTAGAACCGGTTTGTCAGGTGGACTAGTTAACTTCAGGACATGATGGTAGAATTGTGCTCTCGGTGCTGAAGAGATGAGTCTGGAGTAGATACCCTGGAAGAGAAAGTGTGGGAAACACAGTAAATGCTCTGGTCTAACAAGCACGAAGCAGGGAGCTCTTGCTTTTGGTTCCTGCTTGGAGATTCTCTTCTTGTTTGTGAGATCATAGGCACAGGAGTTGGAAAACCTAGGTATGTTAGGAGAAGATAAGGCTTTATTCCATTTTTCTGTCTTTTATAGCATCCAGTGTCTGCACAGTTTCACTCCTCATATGCCAAACAGGGAAGTTCTGGATCCTTTGGAGACTTCATTCAGATTCTTATTACCAGTCCCCAAACGGAAAGCCTTTTTAGCTTGGCACTTTCACAGTACATGTTCTATTCACCTGCTTTTTGAACTTCACTTAAAGATAGAATAAGTGCAAATGAATGCACAGAGGTCTTTCCAGATACAGAATACAAGAGTAGAGGCCGCAGGAATTTATGAATCCTCTTTTCCTGATAGCGATTGTGTTGTGATGGAGGCAGTCAGGTTTAAATGATGAACAGAATATTCCAGAAAGGAAATATTGTTCATGAACACTCTTTTCTTCAGATGTCTTATGAAATGTACTGTTGTCAGTAGCTTAATAGTGGAACCATTTCCACAATGGGTATTGGGCTACATTTGATTGTATTTTTTATATGTGGTGATTCATGGTTTTATTAATCTGAGAAACTCTGCCATAATCAGTGTCTGAGATGCCTTTAAAAATAAAGACAAAATATTTTGTCTCCAACTCTAAATGAATAGCGTTTGCTCTCTTACTGTCATTGTTAGCGATATTGAGATTAACTCAAAGATTTTACAAAAACCTTTTTTTCTTTTAAACATCTTTTTGAAGTTGAGTAGCAGTGAGTGTGTCTCTCCCACTATTAGATGTTTTGAAATGAGGGTTGTAGATGTTTCATACATAAGTGCGCCACTCGCAACTAGTAGTTAGTTCTTCAACAAAAAGCTGCAGGATATTTATTTTGGCCTTTGTCCTCTCTGATGCAGTTTCTGGACAGCTTGGGAGCTTGATTTGTAACTTCCATAAGCTACTCTTTCTGACAAAGTGCTTTCCATGGTTTATATAAATCCAAGAAATGACAAAAAGACTTGATGGTTGTCTAGTGTTTGGTAACTGGTTAATAATGTGATTTCATAATACGAGTTTTGTGTTTAGTTGGTAGAATTTAAAACTTGGTAATGTTTAGTGTTTTGTGTTTAGCAAGTACCTAAGTGTGGTAGCTACTCTCCATGGCAAAAAAACAGAAAACAAAACAAAACAAAGTCTGCAAAGCTGTTGACTTCAAAGAGCTTACATTCTAATACCTTTTAGGGACCTTTTAGGGATATCTAATCAACGTAAGGAGAACTTTAAAAATGCTTAATTCCTAGTCTTCTGAATTTAACTCCCAAGTTTCTTTGGTATGTTAATTCTAATCGTAATTTCCCTTCACGCATTTTAATTCTCTTGGAGCTAGCTCTTGCTTGAACTGTTGTAGGTCGCAATAGGCCTGAGGCCTCTTCCCTCAGGGTTGGGTGTTTGAACACTGCTCCTGACGCAGAGCCTTTCTAGCTTCATTCAGCCTTCCTTATACATGTTGAATTCTTTGACTCTTCTTGTCCTTTGCAATGTTCTGTTTTGTCACTGTCTTTCTGTGAATGAAGCACTCTCAGCTCCATGGTATTTTGACAAAGCCAAGTTAAAAACGAACACAAGTTCCCTGCTCTAGCCATCTATACTTTGTCAAGTTTTCTTTTTCTGTTGCTGTCAGATTGCAAAGTCACAGTTCTTTGCCTGTTGTCTGACGATTCCTTTTTAATCCATTGTCTCTTTGTACATTTCTCCCTTCCTTGAATGCCTGTGGTTCAAATTTTCCATTCACCAGAAGCTACTTTTCACTGTTCCAGGGCAGATGGCATGGTTTTGTGGCATGGACTTTAGAGTCGGATAGACCCGGGTTAATACCAACTAGCTGTTAGACTTTGGGCAAGTTCCCTTATGTCTCTGAGCCTTACTACCCACATCTTTCAAATGAGGATCATAATACATACATGGAGGTAGGGTGTGAAAGAAATGATAAAACATCAGTAAAATATTTGGGATAGTTCTGGACACATAGTTCCCTTCACACTTTTGAGTCCATTGATTTTCCTTTTACCCATTTGATAGGTAGTATCTGGTGTTATTTTGATATTCTTTTCTGTAGCCATACTTTTCACATTTGCTGTCATCCACAAATACAAATTAATTACTTTATTATCTATTTATTTATTCATCCTCCCAGACATCAGTGCAGTTTCTAAGTAGTGCTTAGTTAATACCCATTCTGAAAATCACTTTCTAACTTGATTCACTGCTGTTGATCCTACATTATATTTTTTAACTCTCTGCAGTTTTCATTGGTATATTTTATTCTTTATACCATGACACTACGCCCAGATTAGAAATGTGATTTCGAATAAAAATTTTATGAAATTTGTACAAAGGCTTTTGTAAAACCCAGGTATTAAATGTATTTGCTATATTCCCCCGTTTTTGTAATTTTGCCCCAAAAAATAAACATTTTAAAGCATATTTTAAAATAAATAATAAAACAGTCTCCATACTGATTCTTCATGAGCCCATTAAACTCTAAACGTTTACGGATTTTTTCTTTTAATATTTGTTCCATTATTTTACTAGGGATTCAAGTTAGACTTCCCAGGCGGTAATCAATCACCAGGAGCACACTTCTTACATTTTTGAAGATTGGTACCTCATTTGTTTTTTTCTAATCCCCTGGTACCTCCTCAGTTCTTCATGATTTTTCAAACATAATTGTAAGTGGTTTTGGTAAGTTTTTTGTTTTTTGATTTTGTTCTTTAAAACCAGGTCTCTCAGACCTGCTGATTTATATTTATTCCAGATTTTCAGCTGTTGCATATGTCTTTTTGACTGTAGCACAAGTCTACTTACTTACTCCCCGCTCCCGTTCATTTCAAAGTATACTTCTGGTTATGAATTATACTTAAACCTGTTCTGTTGGCCAATTTTTGTTTATTTCCCAACCAGGTTTATTCATATGTGGTCCTCTTTGTTCCTCTTATTTCATCTGGTAGCATTAATTCTACTTTTTTTTTTTTTTTTAAATTTTTTTTTTTTTTAATGTTTTATTTATTTCTAGGAGAGAGAGACAGAGACAGCATGAGCAGGGGAGGGTCAGAGAGAGAGGGAATCACAGATTGAAACAGGCTCCAGGCTCTGACCCGGCAGTCAGCACAGAGCCCGATGCGGGGCTCGAACCCACGAACCGCGAGATCATGACCTAAGCGAAAGTCGGACACTTAACCGACTAAGCCACCCAGGCGCCCCTAATTCTACTTTCTAAACTTGATTTTACCTTCTGTAGGTAGCAAGATGTGTCCCATGTAAATCAAGCTGTTCATTTGTTTCTAACACAGAATTGCAAACTTTGTAAAACTGCTTTGAGACATCTTTATTCTTTGTATGTGTTCTCTGACAGACAGGTTTTATTTTTGCTCCTCAATTATGGTATCTCTTATGACACTTCACCCTTTTCATATTCCCTGTTTTGTTCAGCCCTTCTCATTGCCGGTGCTTGCCAGTTTACTTCAGGCCGAGAATCCTTTTTCTGATTCAACATCTGTTTTTTACTACTTTGAGTGGAGACAGGTCGTTCCTCATCTCAGTGATTTCACAGTCTCAGTCAGTTCTTCCCTCCCAATAAAGGTTAGACATGTAACACTTTATTCTCTGGGTGTATTTCTGAATCATAAGTTGTACTAATGATAATTTCACATCTCTGATGCATGTTGCATGGCAGAATTCTTACCTAGGCAGTAGTTTGGCAGTTTAACATCTGAGCACCCAGTAGTTAAAATCCTGTGTCATCTGGACAGAGGCATTGGTTCTCTCTAAATTCAGAAGAGCTTTATTTCCTTACTGTGTTCAGCCGATGCCCTGGAATGCGTGGATTTATTCTACCACCCAGAGAATGTAGCTGCGCTGATATGCACAAGGTCGGAACCACAGAACGGCTTGCATTTGGAGGGTTTTGCTCTTGTTTTTGGCAGTCCTAATGACTTTTCAGATCAGTCTGATTGCTTTTTTTTTGCTTTGCTTTTACTCTCCAGGTATGTCTTCTTGCCATTCAGAAGTATTTCTTGTCTTTCTTTTTTCTTTGTTACCTTTTCTCCTCCTACTTTTTCTCCATCTTTTCTCTCACCTGTGTCTATGATTCAGGTCGCCTTTCTTAATAGTTTATTTCGTTAACAAATACTGGCAGAATTCAACCCATGATCTGAGATTTTAATGCTCTGTTGTACCTATGAAAACACGTCTCTGTAGATACTGTGCTGATAAAGAAAATTCTCTGTAATCTCAAGTATATTGAAAAGCTGAAATTGGCAAAATACTTCTGACTTTCTACTCTCATACCTTCCAGTAGCTTCCCCAGAGACACAGGAGACCTGGGAGATTTTAGAGAAGCATTTGAGATACTTAAACTTCAGTAGCTAAACTTTTCCTGCTTCTCTCCCTCTCAGCCTTTTTAACAGTTTAAACGTTTGAAATAAATAGGTGAAGGGATAAAAGGAGTGTCTAGCCACATTTTTTTTTCCCCCTCTTGGAGTAGCATTGACCTTTTTATTTGTAGCCTGGTGATATTTGTGGCAATAAAAGAGTAAAGCCATCACCTTATGGGACTTCGCAGCTAGAGTGTTCCTCTAACAAACACCATTACCCCTCTGCCTGTTCCCTTTCCACACCTCCCCAAGGCCCCAGCCAGGAGCACCTCCTGAATTCTTGCATGCCACAATCAGACAGCGCCTATGCACGCACAGGTAGCTAGAGTTAGAACTGTGGATTGTGGATAACAGAGGAGTGTTTCTGAATGTGTATGGGAGACAACTCTCTGAAAGTGACTGGGAGAGAAGATTAAGAATTTTGGAGCACCAATGCACTGTTTCCTGGAGCAGATTTAGATTAGATTAGGAGAGGAAGGTTGCAACACCATTATAATCTCAATCTCTGGAAGCTAGGAACATTATTCCATTTTGGAACAATTAGGTCCTAAAAAGGCAAAAAAAAAAAAAAAAAAAAAGCAAAAATAAATTAAAAATTTACAAAACAGTAAAACAACAGACAAGAAATGAGCAATAAAACAAAACCAAGGACAAAAAAAAAAATAAAATAAATCAGGGGTGCTAATTAGATGTTATTCAGTAGTGATTTGATCCATATTCTTATAAATACAACCATGCATTTCTTTTCTTAAAATATGTTTATTGGAGTCCCTGGGTGACTCAGTCAGTTGAATGTCTGACTTCAGCCAAGGTCACGGTCTAGCAGTTTATGAGTTCGAGTCCCATATCTGGCTGGCTGCTGTCAGTGCAGAGCCTGCTTTGGATCCTCTGTCCACCTCTCTCTGCCCCTTCCCCACTTGCTCACGCATGTGCTCATGAGCATCCCCTGTCTGTCTCTCAGTATTTATTTACTTATTTTGAGAGAGAGAGAGTGAGCAAGCGCATGAACACATGCGCAGAGGAAGGGGCAGAGAGAGAGAGGCTCTGTTTTGTCAGTAGAGAACCCAATGCAGGGCTCAGTCTCATGAACTGTGAGATCATGACCTGAGCCAAAATCAAAAGTCAGAAACTTAACCAACTGAGCCACCTAGTGCCTACAACCATACATTTCTTAAAACTATTCTAACAATAACTATTTCTTAAAATATTTTTATTATTAATCTTTAGTACAGATTTTAGTTTATTAACATTTTTAATTAAAGTTTTTCTATTTTAAAAGGTTTAATCTTTTGCTTTTGCTATATCTTTTTTTTAAATGTGTGTTTATGTTTGAGAGAGAGCAAGAACGAGCACATGTGCCAGGGAGGGGCAGAGAGAGGGGAACAGAGGATCCAGAGTAGGTTCTGCACCGACAGGAGAGAGTCTGATGTGGGGCTCGAACTCATGAATCTGGAGATCATGACCTGAGCCGAAGTTGGACGTTTCACCAACTGAGCCACCCAAGTGCCCCTTGTTATGTCATTTAAATAAGTGCTTACTTCATACTCTCTCCTACAATAATTTTAGAGGACTTTAAGGTACTCTTAAATAGTGTGAGTGATAAGGCAACTTGGCCTTGGATAAGGCACTTGACTGCCAGTGGCCTTCTGATCAGAGCCATGTCATCACATGTGGAATAAAGTATTTTTAGCCAACGATAAGTAGCGTGTGAAAAGAGAAAAGTCCTTAAAGCATCCAGTTAATATTTTGGCTTTACTAAATTACATACTAAGTAAGCATTCATACTTTAAAAAATTTTTGAAAAGATTAACTTACTTACGTGATTACCTTCCTAAATCTTTAAACTTTCCCGTTGACTCCCCTTTCATGCCAACGTATACTGTTTAATGTAGTCCCAGAGGACTACATTGCAAAGGAATTAAAAATTTCCCCAAAATCCTCTGCAAGATTTAGTTCTAAACATGATTAAACTGTGTGACAGGACATTCATTCATTTATTTCTTTGTTCAACAAGTATTTATTGATCTCCTACTCCGTGCCATGTACTGTTCTGGGTACTTAGAAGATATTACAGGAAAAGCTGTTTAGGTAAAACACATTGCTTCTATCTGCTGATTTCATGGTTTTTCTTCATAATGGTGTTTCATCGTAGAGTTACCTATTAGAAAATCTATCTTTTATAACTCCTGGGCTAGCTTTGAAGATTAGTATGTATTGGTCTCCCTCATGTCAAAGGTGAAAGCATTCATGTATACAGACAGGTGTGTACTATTAGTTCGCTTGGATTGCCATAACTTAGTACCATGTACTTGGTGATTTAAACCACAGAAATTTATTTCTCACAGTTCTGGAGGCTCGGAAGTCCAAGACCAAAGAGCCAGCAAGGCAGGTTTCTTTCTGAGGCCTCTACCCTTAGCTTGTAGATGAATGCTCACATGACCTCTTTTTCCATACTCGGCAGTACACAAGCTGTACTCTGATGCCTGTTCTTTTAAGGGTATTAGTCTCATCAAGCCAGCGTCTCACCCTCCTGACCTCATGTAGTCCTAATTGCCTCCCAGATGCCTTGTTTCCAAATATCATTGTGTTGGGAGTTAGGGCTTCAACAAACAATTTGTAGGGGGACCCAAACCTTTAGTCTGTAACTGTGAGTATTGCTGAGAAGGTCAAAGGTTAGTTACCAAAAGCCTTTCCATAGGTGGTCTACTCAAAGAGAAAACTAAGTTCTTGATAACAGGACTGCTTCTTTCTGGTCAGAGTCACTTCCAGGTATCTAGAAAGACAATTCACAACCATGTTTCTTGAATTATTAATCTCCCATCTTGGCAGATGTACTTGTCTTATTTTATCAGTCACTTTATCTGTTTCAATAATAGTGTGTTACCCTTACCTGGCTAACACACTATCTGTGTTATCATCATACCATACCATCTGACTTGCTTTGTTACCTTGATATTTTTCTGCTCACCTAACATTGAAATTACTTAAAACTTGCATTCTCAGATGACCTTTGTGATCATCCTTCAGAAGGCTGTGAAGAGTATGGCCCATTTGGCTTCCTCCTTGAAGTGTCTAAGGCAGTCATCCTTGTTCAAGGTCGCTTGAAGTCCAGCAGTCACAGTGTGTCTGTTGGTCACAGCTCATTTCGGATTCACTGGTGACTCATCTCAGTATTCCCTACCCTCCCGCCCCGGGTTCTAAAACAGCCCACAGCCCAACTTTCACCTGTGACATAGTAAATTGTTCGTTGGTTTTCTGTCTTACATCTTACTTCTCCTAACTCTCCCTGTCCAATACTGAAAAGAATATTGTTATTTATCAAAATAAATGCACATTCAGTCTTACATGGCAGTTATTTTCAAGTCTTTTCCCATATCTTTGAAAATATTGGATGAACTCTCAGACCAAGAGTAGGAGTAAGTATTGGATTAGATGATCACATGGCCATCTCTTCTGTTTTTCTGCTTGTTTCCCTCTCAACCAATAGCATTTCCCTTCTATTCTGTTTTGTCTTTTTGCCTTTGAGTCTACTGGCTTTCATTTATTTCCCAGGGTCTCAGGCTAAGAGAGTAATTATAGAAAATGGACTTTGGAGTCGAGCTTATCCGTATTAGGAAAGACAATGATGCTGAGGGACTGAATAGAGGGAAATGAAGAAAGGTGATGAAAACATTTTGTTTCTGTTTGTCCTTCTCCATAGCGTTCCCGTCCACTCTCTGCCAGTGATGCGGAAATGAAAAACCTTGTGGGCTCAGCCCGAGAGAAGGTGCCGGGGAAGTTAGGTGGTTCTGTGCTTGGTCTGTCAATGGAGGAGGTAAAGATAACTCCATCTCAGGCCTTTGTGGGTTAACACAGGGTTCAGTAAACATTAGTGAGCGATTAATAATGTTTATGACCAACTCATATCTTACATTAGAAAGATTCAAGATGGAAGAAACTTAGAAAACTTGTTTTTAGAAAACTCCATCTTATATGGAATAATTTCGCCCTTCATGTTTCTTTCATATTCGTGGGTCATAACCCTCTTTCTTTTGGCCTATAAGCTTATGGATTACGGTTTCCAAAATTGGTACTCATTGTATTTTCTCTTTATGTAGATCAAAGTTTTACGGAGAGTGAAGGAAGAAAATGATCGGAGAGGTGGATTTATTCGCATATTCCCCACATCAGAGACATGGGAAATATATGGGTGAGGTGACTACCTTTTTTTTTTTTGGGTATCTGTGACTCAGATCCACAGAATTGGATTAATTGTGACACAGTGTTGTCATTGCTTTCCATGTGTGTCTTTCTTATTTTGTATATTTACTTACAGTAGTGTGACTATTACCTAACCTAAGAACTAGAGCGTTAACGTTAATTTAATCTACCTGTGCATTATTCCTCCCTTTGAAAAAAAAAATCCCCACCCCCTTCCAAATAGCCCCCTAACCCAGGATTACATACTTTAAAAAATTTTTTATGGTCATAATTACCTTGTTTTGAAAAAAAAATTATGTTTTTTTTTAATGTTTTTATTTATTTCTGAGAGAGAGAGAGGGAGGAAGAGAGAGAGCGCGCGCGTGAGCAGGGGAGGGTCAGAGAGAGAGGGAGACACAGAATCCGAAGCAGGCTCCAGGCTCTGAGCCAGCTGTCAGCACAGAGCCTGACATGGGGCTCGAACCCACGAACTGTGAGATCATGACCTGAGCCAAAGTCAGACGCTTAAACGACTGAGCCACCCAGGCGCCCCATGAAAAAAAAAAATTGTTTTATCATCTATATTGTGCCTAAACAATATATTGCCTATTTTTAATTATCATCGAGATCTAGTTTACATGCATTAAAATGCATCCATTTTAAGTGTATAGTTTGATAATAAGTTTTGACAAATATTAACACCCAATTCAACCACCAGCCTCACCACAATCAAGATATAGAACGTTTCTGTAACCTTCAGATGTCCCTTCATGCCCCTTTACAGTTATTTGCCCTTGTTACCCTGAGCCTCAGGCATCTACCGATCTGCTTTGCATCATTTTTTTTAAGAATCTCCTATAAATAGAATCATACAATATATACTCTGGTGTCTGGAGTCTTTGTGTGACATAATGTTTTTGAGAATTATCCATGTTGTGTGAAGCAGTAGTTCATTCCTTATTGTTATGACTAATTTATGGTGTGAATATACCACAATTTATTTAGGTATTCACCTGTTGTAGAACATTTGGGTTGTGTCCAGTTTGGGACTGTTATGAAGAAAGCTGTAGTATGTGAATATATGATTTCATTTCTCTTCGGTAAATACCAAGGAGTAGAATAAGTGAGTCATATGATAGGGGGCAAGGTATAGTACCATTTTACATTTTACCTGCAGTGCATGAGAGTTCTTTGCTGATCTTTGTCAGTACGTGATATTGTCAGGCTTTTTAATTTTAGGGTATTATAGTGGGTGTGTAGTATTTCTCTGTGGTTTTAATTTTTTTTCTCTGATGAATAGTGATACTGAACATTCATGTGCTATTGGCTATTTGTGTGTCTTTTTTTCTTTTAGGATTTTGTTGTTGTTGTTATTGTATTGTAAAGGGCTCTTGATACAAGTCCTTTCTCAAATATTTATACTGTGAATATGTTCTCCAAGTGTATGGCTAGCTTTTACATTTCTTTAACAGTGGCTTTAAAAACAGAAATTTTAAATTTCAATGAAGTCCAAGTGACCACATTTTTAGAAGATTTATACATTTTGTGTTTCCTATCTAAGAAATCTTTGCCAACCCCAATTTCACAAAGTTTTTCTCTTATTTTTTTTTTTATAAGCTCAACAGTTTTAGCTTTTATATTTAGGTCTATGATGTGTATTGATTTAATTTTTTGTGTATGGTGTAAGATAAGAGTTGGGGTTCACTTCTTTTCATATGATGTACATTTATTTGTTCCAGTACCATTTGTTGAAATTGTCCCATTGAATTCTATTGGCATCTTTTTTGAAAATTAATCCAGATATATGTGTGGGTCTATTTCTGGACTGTATTCAGTTTTACTGATTAATGTGTTAGTCTTGATTACTATAGCTTTATACTGAGTCTTGAAACTAGATAGTATGAGTCTTCCAACTTTATTGTTGGTCTCTTTTAAGTATTTTGACTATTTTGTGTCATCTGTATTTCCCAAGACATTTTAAAATTTCTTTGTCAGTTTCTACACAGAAGCCTGCTGGGTTTTCATTGCCATTGCATTGAGCATATAAATTGTGACAGAGTGGACATTTTAACAATATCGAATCTTCCAATCCATGAACATGGTATATCTCCGCATTTATTTAGTTGTTTTTGTCATTTCTCCTTCTCCTCCTCTCTTCCCCCCACTCCTGCTCCTCCCCCCTCCTCCTCCCCCTCCCTCTTTTATTGTCTTGTTTAAAAAAATTTTTTTTAAATGTTTGTTTATTTTTGAGAGAGACAGAGCATGAATGGGTGATTGGTAGAGCAAAAGGGAGACACTGAATCTGAAGCAGGTTCCAAGGTCTCAGCTGTCAACCCAGAGCCTGACGTGGGGCTTAAACTCACGAACTATGAGATCACTACCTGAACTGAAGTCAGATGCCTAACCAACTTAGCCACCCAGGCGCCCTCTCTTCTTCTTGTTTTTATTTTAATTCTAGTTAACATACAGTGTTATATTGATTTCAGGTATACAATATAGTAATTCAACCATTCCATACATCACCTGGTTCCATATATCACCTGGTGCTGATCACAAATGCATATTTAGGTCTTCTTTTATTTCTTGTAGCAATATTTTATAGTTTCAATGTAAAGATCTTGAACATATTTTTAAAAATATATGACTTGGTGTTTCATGCTTTTGAATGGTGTTATAAATGTTTTTTTTCCAACAACTTTAAAATGTTTTATTTTTTTTTATTTTTTTTTTATTTCTAGGAGAGAGAGAGAGAGAGAGAGACAGTGTGAGCAGGGGAGGGTCAGAGAGAGAGGGAGTCACAGACTGAAACAGGCTCCAGGCTCCGAGCTGGCAGTCAGCACAGAGCCCGACGCGGGGCTCGAACCCACGAACCGCGAGATCATGACCTGAGCGAAAGTCGGACGCTCAACCGACTAAGCCACCCAGGCGCCCCTCCAACAACTTTATTGAGTTATAAATATGTATAAAGTGTACAATTTGATAAGTTTTAATATATGTATATACCTGTGAAACCTGCACACAGTCAACTTAATGAACAAATACATACTTATCTCTAGAAGTTTCCTTGTGCTTCTTTGTAGTTCCTCTCTCCTGTTCTTGTATTTCCTACCCTACCCATCCCTGTTCCCAGGGAGCTATTATCAGCTTTCTGTTACTAAAGATTAATCTGCATTTCCTAGAATTTCATATAATAGAATTCTACAGTTTGTTTTCTTATTTGTGAGTCTTTTTTACTTGGCAAAATTATTTTAATATTCATACACGTATCATCTATCATTGGCTTAATTCCTTTTTCTTGTTGAGTAGTAGTATAGGCATATGCCTGAATTTGCTTATCCTTTTCATCTGTTGGTGGACATTTTGGTTTCCAGATTTTGGTTATTACAAATATACACATGCTTTCATTTTTTTGGGTAAATTCTACTTATGAAATGACTGGATCATGTTTTATATGTTTAACTTTTTAAGAAACTGCCATACAGTTTTCTAAACTGGTTGCACCATTTTACATTCCCATAATAAGTGTATGAAAGTTCCAGTTCCTCCACATTCTCACCAGCAATTGGTGTGGTCAATTTAGTTTTATCTCCTTCAGAGATGTATAGCGTCATCTCATTATGATTTTATTTGCATTTCCTTAATGATTGCCCATTTTTAAATGAGGTTATTTACTTTCTTATAATCGAGCTATGAGAGTTCTTTATACATTCTGGATATAAGTTCTTTTTTCCTGGCACTTCAAAAATGTTTGTTTCATTGGGTGCATGGGTGGCTCAGTTGGTTAAGCGTTGGACTTTGGCTCGGGTCATGATCTCATGGGATCTTGGGGTTCCTGAATTCAAGCACCACATTAGGCTCTCTGTTCTCAGCATAGAGCCCACTTTGGATCCTCTGTCCCCCTCTCTTTACCCCTCCCCCTGCTTGCTCACCCTCTCTCACTAAAATAAACAAACATTACAAATATATTTTTTTAATGTTGTTCTATTATTTGCTTGCATTTTTCTGATAAGAAGCATGCAGTAATTCTTATTTTTGTTTTTCTGTGCATAATATGTCTTTTTTTCCCCTCAACCTGTGTTTCAGATTATTTCTTTATGACTGATTTTTAGCAGTTTGATTATGACATATGTCTTGGTGTCATTTTCTTCATGTTTCTTCTGCTTGGGATTTGTTGAACTTCTTGGGCTGTGAGCCTATAGTTTTCATTCAAAATGGGAAGCTTTTGGCCGTTATTTCTCCAAATATTTTTTTCTATTTCCTTCCTCTCCTTTCTCCTTTTGGAACTCTGGTTACATGTTAAAATTGGCTGATATTATACAAGTCTGGCTCTGCTCATTTTTTTAGGTTTTTTATTTTGGATGATTTTCTATTTCTCTTTCTAAATTCATTCATCTTTTTGTCTGCAGTGTCACATCTTCTATTCATTCTATCCAGTGAAATGTTCATTTGAGATACTTTATTTTTCATCTTTGGAACTTCTTGTTTTTTTCCATTATTTTCATGATTTTTTTTAGATCCTTATGCATATATTATAATGTGTATAGTAGCCATTTTTAAATTGTAATCTTGTTATCTCTGTCACTTCTGAGTTTCTTTCTACTGACTGATTTTCCTCTTATGGGTTACATTTTTCCTTTTTCTTCACATGTACAGTGATTTTTTTAAAAATTGGATGCTGGATGTTATAAATGTATAGTTGAGTGGGTTGGTTTTATTGTCTTCTTTAAATGCTTTTGAAAATTGTTGTTTTTTGGTTGGTTTTTTATTTTTGGTCCAACAGTTAAGTTACTTGTAGACGGCTTAATCTTTTTCAGGCTCATTTAAAAACATTTTTTAAAAATTTCAGTACAATTAACAAACAGTGTTATATTAATATCAGATGTGTGATGTAGCAATTTAACATTACTTAGATCATTTAAAAACATTTTTATAGTTTGTTTAGGATAACTTTTGCTTAGGTCTAGGAAAGTTTTACTATTAAAGCCTCTTTGTAGTTGTCTTGTTAAATGAGGCTTATATTCAGTGAGATTTCTCCATTCTGGGAACCAATCAATTTATAGCCTTGGGTGAATTCTGGAAAGTATTCAGCTTATACTTTCTTTATATGTTCTTTACCCTGGCCCTTCCTCTTTGCCCAGCCTTGTGGACTTTCACTCTATGTCTGAGCAGATTTGTATTTACCCAAATACTCAAAAATCCCTTGTGATGATTATTCTCTGATTGCAATAAGGTTGAGAATCTTTGTACTTATTTATAGGCAACACATTACTTTTCCTTTGGTGACCGGCTTTGATCTAGTTGGGATATTAGTGGTTCTAAGTATAGAGCTAGAACTTAGAGGAATAAAGCAAGGTATCCATTTTGTGTTTGTTTTGTTTTGTCTTGAAAACCCAGCTGTTCATAGAGAAATCTTCCTTTCATCTTACAAAATATTCTGTCGATGTAATTATACCTTACAGAGACCTAGGAATGCAACAGAAAGATACTGCTTATGTTTTCTTTTGAGAGGTTTTTGAAGAATCTACATGTTTGCAGTTCCTAGAAAACATATATTTTAATTAATGAAAGTAGAAATCTACACCCTTCAGTAGGGGTGTAGAGACAGAACCTTAATTCAAGCGCCTTTAGGAAAATTTGGAGGAATCAATTACAGGTAATGTTGGGGTCTCTTATAGAGTCCATTAATGATACCTTTCTTTACTGATTTGGTTCTGAACCAATCAAGAGAGAAGACAAAGACTAAGGAGAGAAGGAGGCCAGATATCTCCTCTTTTATTGATAAAGTCTAGGTTGGGGGACTTGGTTATATCTATCTGCAAGCAACTTCTAATTTGGACAAATTTACATGCCCATTTCTGGGCAAAGTTAGACTGAGCTGTGTGTGGGGAGCACCTGACCCCTGGGACTAGCAGAAGAATGTACCTCCTAACAGGAGATTGACCCCCAAGAGAAAAAAGGGAGCTTCCCAATGAAGCATTTCTGTTTATTCTTTCTAAATTACCAATCCAGTAAGTCATTCTACCTCTCCTGGGGCCTCTGAGAAAAGAAGCAGAACAAGGCTGGGGCGCCTGGGTGGCTTAGTCGGTTGGGCGTCCGACTTTCGCTTGGGTCATGATCTCGCGGTTTGTGGGTTCGAGCCCCGCGTTGGGCTCTGTGCTGACTGCCAGCTCAGAGCCTGGAGCCTTTTTCAGTCTCTGACTCCCTCTCTCTCTGACCCTCCCCTGCTCACGCTGTCTCTCTCTCTCTCTCTCTCCTAGAAATAAATAAAACGTTAAAAAAAAAAAAAAAAAGCAGAACAAGGCCAAAAATATTAAACTAATTGAGCTGCCTTCATGTAGAGTGGGGAAGATGTCACAAATATACGCATGTATATTAATAAAAAAATATATAGGATATCAGCCAAGTGTCTAGCACTATGTTTGGTGCTTTTGAGTATAAACCCACTATTAGATGGAACCCCTGGCCTTTGAGAGTTAACACTGTGATTATGGAGAAATTACTTATACATATAATAAAAATACTCATTTGTATAGTTCCTCATAATTATAATGTACTTCATGCACATCATTGTTATCCCCATTTTAATGATAAGGAAAGTAAGGCTTAGTAAAGTAAGTGACTCATCCGTGATCACACAGGGGGACCTGATGCAGAAGAATTCTGCAGGTATTCTGAATCTGGATCTTACTTTTTCCTGCTACATCATGCCGCTTTCTGAGAAGAAAATTTTTCTCTGTGAGACAGTGTATGGCAGGTCTGTTGAGTATACAGTAAAGGGCAAGGTAGTTCAGACAAGGGTGCTTCTTGGAACGACCGTTATCAGGGAAGGCTTCATGCAGCAGGGAAGACTTTAGCTGCTTCCTGAAGAGTATTATGGGTAAGTGGATGGAGTGTGAGGAGGTATCCAGACCAAGGCAAAATGGGAGGTGTGGTGTGAAAGGATTGTAAGGGGCCTTGTCTGCCTACATGGCAGGATCAGTGTTGAGGAACTGTCTGGAGAAAGTATGAAAGAATTGGTGCTATCGATTATCCAGCTTTTGAAAGCTTGGAAGAGAGTGTATGCCTCCTGCAGTAGGCATCAAGGAGCCTTTGAAAGCTCTTGAGAAAAAGCATGGTTGAAACCCTCTTCTGCGTACATTTTCATGCCCTTTATGCATCGCCCATTCCTGACTTCTTTTGACCTCTCTCTTAGTTATATATGAAATTTGGTGGTGGTTTTGTTTTGTTTTGTTTTTTTTAAATGTTTTTTATTTATTTCTAGGAGAGAGAGAGAGAGAGAAACAGCGTGAGCAGGGGAGGGTCAGAGAGAGAGGGAGTCACAGACTGAAACAGGCTCCAGGCTCCGAGTTGGCAGTCAGCACAGAGCCCGACGCGGGGCTCGAACCCGCGATCCGCGAGATCATGACCTAAGCGAAAGTCGGAAGCTTAACCGACTAAGCCACCCAGGCGCCCCTGTTTTGTTTTTAAGCATTTGTTTTTTTAAAATTAAAAAAATTTTTTTGATTTTAGAGGAAGAGTACACGTGTGCTCATGAGCTGGGGCATGACGGTGGGCCACAGGCCAAAGCAAGACTTGGACACTCAACCAACTGGGCCACAGGCACCCCCAGTGGCTTTGTTTTTACCTTACAGTTTTATTTTCTGATTTTAGTAGGTCACTTTTTATTAATCCAAGAAATCTTGCCATTTCTTTCTTTTTCCATTCTAAATTAACTCCTCCATTCTTTTCATTTTATTTTATCTGCTGCAACTCTAATATTTTATAATTTTAATTTAAGCCACTTTCTCGTCCTTTGTCATTTTAGAGAACAGTATATTACTTTAGAAACATTATATACATAGCCTGTCACTTCTGCGCTTGATTCATGGCTTTATTTCCATCTTTTCTCCCTTCATCCAAACCTAAGAAATAGTCAGTTTCTTCCTTTGTCTTTCAGGTCCTACCTTGAACACAAGACTTCGATGAACTATATGCTGGCAACACGTCTCTTCCAGGACAGGTAGGGATTTGCTAATCTTGTAAATTTGCTAATCTTATACAATCCCTAGATCATGTGATGAGAAAGTACATATAAAAGAAGGAAAGAGGCTTTAGAAAAGTCTTTTGTAAAATCTCTGTTAGAAAAGGCCTTGCAAAACACAACATAATACCTTGTTGTTCCAGAATTCATTAACTCTCGGCACTTTGTACTATTTCCAGAAGCCACAAATAAACCATAGCGATCTTTAAACAATCTTAACAGATACCCTAGACTTTATTCTTCATACCCTTACTCAGTCCCTTTTTACGTTAGACACAATTTTAACAAGACACGATCATCTGTTTTTCTAGACTAGAAGAGATTAGAATGATCAGATTAGGAAAGGTCAAGACGAGTGGTAATTCACAAAATAAATATACTAAGAGTTGTAAAAAATGACAACCGATAACCTCAATACAAAGGGGAAATAGGGTGAAATGATAGAAAGCAGACATTGGAATTCAAGTAGCACAGCAGTCAGGGACTACTTAGTCCCACATATTTTTTGTTTGCCCTTCTGACATAATTGTATTGCAGTATAGTTCAGTAACTGACTATCAAAATAAGGAACCTTAGTTATTTAGAGAAATCTGTATAATTTTCAAGGTATGTGTGCCTTTTTGCAGTATTCTTAAAATAGATTCCCAGATTTTAGCCATTTCCTACAATTTCATGATCTGTTATCAGGAAATATATGGGATTTGCCATTTCTGTCTGTAAATTTGTAGTTATCACCACTGATGAAGTAATTATACTGTGTAGCTTCTAATGAAAGAGATCTTTAGATATACTTAGAAGACACAGAATCTCATTTTTCTATATATAACCTGGTTTTTTTCTCTCCTCCCTCACCGCCCTGGAAACTTTTACAAGGCTCTTTTATCTTTAGAGTTCAGCTATTTTACCAACCTGTGTTCTGGTGTGTTACTTTTCATTATTTTGGTTTTGCGGTGGGTGAGTTGTTTCAGACTGAAGATTTAAGTCTTCCAACTGTGGCAGATACTCCCCTCATCCTCTCCTTTCTCTCTTTGTGGAACTTCTGTTAGATGAATTTTGGAACTTTTGCTGTATGTTCCATGTTTTTTATTGTTGGTGGTGGTTTTTTTTTTTCCTCACTCTTTTGATCTCATTGTTTTTTTAGTTAAATTCTGGGAGGCCTCTTGAACTTTTTCTTCTAAAATTTTAAATTGATCTGCAGCCTTATCTATTTAATTCTTCAGTACCAGCACAAGAGAAGGTGGGCCAGTTTACCTTTTTGATTTTGGCAAGTAGAGTTTTAATATCCAAGAACTATTTTTGACTTCTGACTTGTTTTTCAAGTTCGTGGATGTAATGTTAAAATGCTTCTGGTACCAATTCCAGTGTGGCCGGCAGGTTCCCCCATGGCACCAACCAGTTGCCCCTGTTGGCATCTGAGAATTCAGTGCAATTCTGACACTGTCTGCCCAGAGCTTAGCATCAGATTGCACAGTTTAAGGATTCAGTCCTATAAGACCGTCATTCCCCACCTCCTCTGCCTTTACCCTACTTTGGATGCTGTCCCCTCTGCTTCTGACTGACCGGATACATATTGGAGGTTCCAGCATCCCCCTCCTTGGACTATAATTCAGATACCACTTGCAAGTCCAAGTTGTTACCTGTACTTCTGACTGACTGGCTATACATCAGAGGTTCCTACAACTCTCTCCTTCCTTGGAGTTGATTACTTTGCTAGAGGGGCTCACAAGACTCCAAGAAACATTTCACTTACTAGATCACTGGTTTATTTTAAAGGAATATAACTCAGGAATAGCGAGATGGAAGAGATGCACAGGGCAGGGCATAGGGAAAGGGTGCAGAATTTCCATGTCCTCCCCAGATCTCCATGTGTTCACCAGCCTCGAAGCTCTCCTTTTGAGTTTTGAGGGAGGTGTCATTACAAAGGCACGATTGATTAAATCATTGGTTGTTGGTGATTGAACTCCCTCTGCTGGCCCTCTCCTCTCCATTGGAGGTCAGCGGTGTGGGGCTGAAAGTTCCAAGTGTTTGATCACATGGTTGATTCTTCTGGTGACCTGCCCCCATCCTGAAAGAGATCCAGGACATTCCCAAAGTCACCTCATTGGCTTAACTAAAGAAACCTTTACCATGCTCGTCACTTGAGAAGTTCCAGGGGTTTTAGGAGCTCTGTGCCGGAAATGGGTATGAAGACCAAATGTATATTTCTTACTATGAATCATAATATCACAAGTATTTTTTCACATCTGTTTGACTGTTTTACTTAGTTTGTTGAAAGTTCCTTTCTGTTTTTTGCATTATATTTAATTCTTTATTATATTTGTTCTGTTTGTTCATCTCATTCTTTCTGGTTTGTGTTATTATAATTCCTCATATATTTGGTGATCTTTGATTTTCCAGTTGTTTTGATAAGTAATGGATTGTTTGCTGAGAATAGGTGGTTTGCATGAATTCTTCACAGATTGTATCTGTGTGAACTGACATAGACTCTATGCTTGAAGCTCAATCTTTCCAACCTGGGGTTTCCATGATGGGGAAGGAAAGCAGAGCAAGCAATCTGAGAACCCTCAGCCAAATTAGGAAGCCTTCTCCTTGGGGGAGTAGAACAACAAAAAGATTTGAGATGTAATAATATATGTGTTTCTTATTAACAATCCAATAATAAGACTACCATCGGGTCTAATAACCACCACAGTTTCAAAAGTGTGATACATGTTGGCAAGATTTTGAGATATCTGTAACACCTCTAAAGTAATATGAAAAAGAAGATGCAATATTTTTCTTTGGTAACAAAGTCATACTAACACTGCTGTGGGCTTTGGTAACAAAATCATAGCACTACATGTATATGAAGGAAATGCTAATTCCATTGGAAGGAGGATTTATTTCTTTTCCATCCAAGTTGGTATACTCCCTGAATTCTTTCTTCAGGTCCCAGGAACAATACCTGTTTATAAAGCATTCTAGAAACATGAACTTCAGGGCACCCGGGTGGCTCAGTCGGCTAAGTGTCCAACTTCAGCTCAGGTCATGATCTCACGGTTTGTGAGTTTGGACCCTCCATCAGGCTCTCTACTGGCAGCGCAGATCCTGCCTCCGAAAACTCTGTCCCCCTCTCTCTCTGCCCTTCCCCTACTCATGTGCATGCTTCTCTCAAAAATAATTCAACATTAATAGTAAAATAAAATAAAAACATGAATTTCCGTGTTTAGCAAAAAAAGACCTCATGATTTACTCTTGCCTACCCTTTTAGCTCATCTCTACTTTTCCACGTCAACCCATGGCCAATATCTCTGTATCAGCTTGCTCTTTCATGCCTCCTCCTTCTTACATACTTGCCGCCCCTTGGGATGGCTTTCAGTCCATCCCTAAATTCTTCTAGCTGTGTCCTTCAGCCTCTTACCCAGACTAGGAGGAGGTTCTGTCAGCCCTGCGATCCCTCAGGGGGATTCAGATTCCCACATGGGATTAGAATTGCTTGTTTACTTACTAGCCTGTACTTTACAAGTTGGCTTGTAAGAGCAGGACTTTGTTATATTCATCTTTGTCCTTACCTAGAACATACCACATGGTAGACACACACACAAAGGCATCCACTGAAAAAATGAAATTGTATTTGTTGCAAGCCCTAAAATCTTCTGGTAAGTCTCTTCTCTTCAATTTGACTTGATATTTTTTCCTCTTAAAAATCCTGTTGTATTAGTGTCAGAATTACTTTGAAACGAATTCCCTCATCATTTCTTTTAGGTTAATTTGGTCTGCCTTTCTTGCTCTCTCCTACTCACCCCTCACCTACCACCCTGCCCTGGCAAACAGGTTCTCTTACCTACTGTCTTCTAGTTTGATGGTAATTTTAACCCTGGGTGCATATTAGTAACACCTGTGGATTTTGTCAGTCATGTTGATGCCCTGGTCCCATCCCCAGACTGAAGCATTGGTACTTCCTAAAAGCTGCCTAGGTGGCTGTAATGTGAAACCACGATCGCATATTACTGAGACAAACCATTATCTGATGAAAAAGCCATCTTGAGGCTTTCTGATGATGACGAGATGACATGTGATGACAACGTTAGAACACTGGCATGAAAAGACCATGTGGGAAGAGAAAGACAAAACATTTTGGTGAAGACCTACTTTTACTTGATTTTCTGTAAATAGAAAATCCTGACATAGATTGCATGTGTCTCTTAGAAAAATCAATCCCAATACCATTTATGTAAAATTTTTGAAATGATAAAATTTTTAAATGGAGAACAGATTCAAGGGAGCCAGGGGTTAGGTAGGTAAAAGCTATGTGGTTATAAAGGATGACACACAGGATCCTTATGGTCGTGAAATTGTTCAGTGTCTTGTCTGTGGTGACATATATGGGAATCTCTGCAGTGATTAGCACTGAGCTAAATATACACATTCACAAGTGAGTACAAGTAAAAATGAGGAAATTAAAAAAGAGAGAGAGTATGTGAGAGTATGTGTTAAATGAAAGGAAATTGAATGCGAGATGTTTTAAAGGAAAAACAAAAGCTAATTAAAACATAAATGGCATTCACTTCTTGTGTTAAGAGCCCAGCTCTAGTCCAGAGACAATGGAAAGTAGCTTTTCTTTTTTTTTCTTAAGTAGTTTATTGTCAAGTTGGTTTACATATAATACCCAGTGCTCATCCCAACAAGTGGAGTAGCTCTTTTTTTAAAGGAATTTTTTTTTAATTGTGAAAAATATTTCTTCTGAGCATCCTTTTTAAACCCCATGAAAATGAGATTGGTTTCCTTTACTAAACACGGTTCAGTAAAAGTATAAAGAGCATGGGAGTCTCAGACCAAACTCCTGGGTTCAAATTTGAACCCACTAAGCTCCAACCTTGGGCATGTCACAAAATGATCATATCCTACTCCTTTTATAAACGGGGCTAATAATAACCTTCTTCACATGGTGGTTCTAAAGAATAAGTGTGATTTGATTTGTGACTAAATATAAAAACGCAAGTAATTGTTATGATTCTTTCCTAGAATTCATCTGTCCTTTCCCTGTGGGTTTTTAATTGATCTTCCCCATGCTAATGGGACTTTTTTCTTTTCTCAATGCGTTTCTCTGCCTCTCCCCAAAGATGCCTTCCTTGGCATAATTCTGTATTATCTCAGGATTGTGTGTGTGCATGTGAATTTAGGATAGAATATCAGAACAGTCCTCTAACCCAGTTGTCCTTTCTACTTCTGTAGGGGAAACCCAAGGAGAAGCTTATTGACAGGAAGAACACGGTAACTGACTTTTAAAAGTTGAGAAATTCTTTCCATGTGCACCATGTGTGACCATGCACGGGCTAAGCATGATATTTTAATACAGCCATTTTTGGTTTGGCTCTGCTTGAGTAGTAACATAAAAAATGTTTCTATTGAAACCCTCTGCTGTGGCAACTTTTTAGAAACTAAATTTTGGATTTACTTTTTTATATCTACAGGTATATCATTTGAACTGATAATAAAAGTGTTGTCATTTGGCTGTGTGAGAGACACCAAAGTATAAATGCGATTTTAAGACTATTGTCATGGTAGAGGCAAATAAGTGGTTATGTTTGGCCCTGATATACTTGCAGCATAAACTCTGTGCCTTATGGGACTGGGCAGAACTGCTTTTAGTTTACCGCAGAGCTGAAAGTATGCAAAATACCCATGACTCTTCATTTTGGTGGAGGAAAGATGGGTCTTAGAGGAAGAGCTGGGATGGCCTTGCTCTACGGAAGACTGCAGCCACAGCAAAAGCTCTGAAACCTAAGCACACAAACCCCCCGGTTTGAGACCTTTGTATACATCCCCTTGTGTTCTCCCTCTTGAGAAAACAAAATGGCAATAATAAGAAAGAAACATCCTGTATCTAGTTTTTAGTTTTACATTTAAGGATTCATGAGGATAAACCTGGTTTCTTGCTGAAACCCCTTGAAGCATAAATCTAGTTTTTTCTTTTTTTAATGTTTTCTATTTATTTCTGAGAGAGAGAGAGACAGCATGAGCAGGGGAAGGTCAGAAAGAGGGAGACACAGAATCCGAAACAGGCTCCAGGCTCTGTTTATTTATATTTATATTCATCAATATAATTCACCATATACGAAGGGAAAAAAACCAGCTGTCAGCACAGAGCCCAACTCGGGGCTTGAAGCTGAAGTCGGACACTTAACTGACTGAGCCATCCAGGCGCCCCAAATCTAATTTTTCTTTAAAGAAGGAAAGCATGTGATTGCCATTTAATTAAGGAAAAACTGGGAGAAGTCAAGTTTGTAACTTGTTTCCAAATGAAGTCACAATTTATAAGTTTCCTCCAGTTTCTCATCAAAGAAAATGCTTCCTAGAGTATATTGCTATCAATTTGGCAATTAGAGAAAATGAAACAAACGAAAAAGTCTCAAACAATAAGTATTTAAAAACCAGTGGGTTCTGGCCTTTCTTCAGTTTTGGCACTCACCTTATATTGTCATCAGATGTTTTTTGGTGTCTAGAGGCATAAGCAAACGAATCTGGCCATGTGCTGTTGCATGAAAGACATGTTAATACATTTAAAAAGATGAAAATAATACAGTATGGTCTTCGAGCACAGTGGAATTAGAAAGCAGTAACAATAGAAAATCTCCTAATAGTTGGAAATTAACACTTCAAAATAACGCACGGGTCGAGGAAGAAATCATGAGGGAAATTGGAAAGTATTTTAAACTGAATGAAAATTAAAATGTAACATTAAAATATGTGGGATGCAGCTAAAGTCGTGTATTGGGGGAAATTTATAGCTTTTTAAATGCTTATGTTAGAAAACAGAGGTCTAAATCACTGATCTAATGTTCCATTTTATGAAACCTAGATAAAACCATGTAAGTAGAAGAATGGACATAGTAAAGGATAGGAATCAATTAAATGAAAGGCAAACAATAAAGAAAACCAGTAAAATCTAAAATTGTTCACTGGTAAGATAGAATTCATAAAGTCTTACATATACTGATCTAGTAAGAAGAAAGAACGCTAATTACCAGTATCAGATAGGAAAGAGGGAAGTAATTTATAGATCCTACAGACATAAAAAGGACATTAAGGGAATGTTATTAATAACCTTATTCCGCTGCTTTGACAACCTAGATGAAATGTCTGAATTCCTTAGGAGGGAATACTTAGCAAAACTGAAACAAGTTGAAACAGAAAGTTTGAATAGCCCCATATCTATTCAGAAAATTGAATTTGTAATCAATAATCTTTATGCGAAGAAAACCCAAAGCTCAGTAATTTCCCTTGTGAATTCTATCAAGCGTTTGAGGAAGAACAGCCCTGATCTTACATGAACCCTTTCAAAACTATAGGAAGAGACACTTCCCAATTCATTTAATGATGCTAACATTAATTATGACACCACAGCCTGACAAAGACATTTTTAAGTGTCTGAGGCGCCTGGATGGCTCAGTCAGTTAAGTGTTCGACTCTGGATTTTGACTTAGGTCATGATTTCATGGTTCTGCTTTCAGTGCAGAGCCTGCTTGAGATTCTCTGCCCCTCCCTGTCTCGTGCATGTGCTCTCTCTCTCAGTGTAAATAACTATACATTAAAAAAGAATATTACAGGCTAATATCTTCATGAATAGAGACACAAAATTTCTTAAAAGAATATTAGCAAATTGAGTCCACCAGTACAAAAAAAGGGTAATACAGATGACTAAGAGAGGTTTTTCTAGTAATGGAAAAACATTGAAAGGTTGGTTTAACATTTGAAAATTCATCGATATAATTCACCATATACAAAGGGAAAAAAAACAGATGACCATTTTATTAGATGCAAAAAAAGCATCTGATGAAATTCAACACATTTATGAGAAAAACTCTTAGCAAATCAGAAACAGAAGGAATTTCTTCATTTGGTAAATGCCATCTATGAAACTCTATTGCTAACATCATACCTAATGGTAAAATATTGAAGGCTTCCTTCTATGAGTAGTAAGATAGCAAGATGTCCATTTTTGCCATTTGTAGTCACTTTATACTAGAAGTCCCAAGCTATACAATGAAGCACGGGTTGAGGGAAGAAAAGGCATACAGATTGGAAGTGAAGAAATCAAATATCTTTCATCTTTTGGATGATATGATCTAGTTAATAGGAAATCTTAAAGCATCTATGGAATAACTACAAGAACATGTAAGTGCACTTAGCAAGGTCTTTGAACCTAATTATTTTCATATACTAGCAGTAAATAATTTGAAGGTGAAATTTAAAATTTTGTTTATGGTAGTGTTTGAAAATACAAATTTCTCAAGGATAAATTTTATAAAATATGTTTAATACCTATACAGTAAAAACTAAATATTCAGTAAATATTACTGAAAGAAATGAAAGATCTCAATAAGTGGGGAGATATGTGATGCTCATGAATTAGAGGACTTAATATTACCAAAAAATGTCCATTCTCCCCAAACTGATCTAAAGATCTGGTGCAATTCCAGTCATTATTCCAGTAGATTATTTGGTAGAAATTCACTATATTTTTCTTCACCAAAGCAGAAATTGACTTGACTTTTTTTTTTTTTTTTTTTGCATACTTAGAGTATCCAAAGTAATCTTGAAAAAGACTTAGGTTACCTTACTTAAAGAAATACTACAATGCTATAGTAATCAAAACTGTGGCATGTTTATCAGTGGAACAGAATAAAGAGTCCAGAAATAGATCTATATTGATATGGTCATTTGACTTTAATCAAAAGGCCCAAAGTAATCTAATAGGGAAAGGAAACTTGTTAACAAATAGGGCTAGAACTGGATATCGTACTTTTTAAAATGAACCTCAACCCCTGTTTCCCAGAAAGATTAGTGATGATTCATAGACATAAACAGAAAAGCTCTTATGATAAAATTTCTTGAGGAAAATCTAGGACAATGTCTTTGGGACTTTGGGCTTGGCAAAAGTTTTAAACATGACACAGAAAGTGGTACCCAAAAAGGAAAAAATGACAAGCTTGATTTTCTCAAAATTATCAGCACATACTGTTAGGAAAGTGACCAGGCAGACCATAAACCTGGTGAAGGTATTCATCAAACAAAGGTCTGGTGTCTAGAGAATATAACAAACTCCTATAACTGAATAATTAGAAGACAGTCAACCCTCTTACGAATGGGTGAGATGTCTGGACAGACACTTCAAAAAGAAGGTATACGAGTGGCCAATATGCTCCTGAAAATGTGCTTGATAACATTAATTATCAGAGAATTGCAAATTAAACTATGAGATACCACTAAAGTCTAGCAGAATGGCTAACATTTTGTCGTTGTGTTGTCCACTTTAAATACATTGCAATTTTGTCAGCTATAGCTCAGTAAAGCTGGGAACAACCAGAAAATGACCGACAGCATCAGATGATGAGGATGTGGAGCTAATGGAGCTCTGCTGCATTGTCATTGGCAGTGGAAACTGGTACACATTCTTCATGAGAGGTCTGGCAGTTTATCAGCCTTGAAAGCTCCGTGCTGAGATCTCTACCCCGATGGAATGAAAAACGTAACCACAAAACGACTTGTCCAAAAACGTTCAGAGCAGCTTCATTCATAATATTCCAAGACTGGAAACAACTTAAGGGTCCAACAACCAGAGAGTAGGGGGGCTGTGGATTATTCATAGAGTGGACTAACCCTGAGCCACACAAAGGCACAAATACGGAAACACACAACGTGCATGAATCCCTAAAACATGCAGAATGAAAGGAAACTTACAAGAGTTCATACTGTATAATTCCATTTGTAAGAAGTTCTAGAATAGGCAAACCTAATATGTAACGAAAAAACTTAGGACAGTAGTCTCCTTAAGGAGTATGAAGCTGGGATTGACTGGGAAGCTTCATGAGAACTTTCTGAGGCGGTAGTAATGTTAGAGTTTGGGTTATATAGTTCTAGGCATTTGTCAGAACCCACCAAATGGTCATCGAATATTTGGATATTTCACTGTATACAGTGTTTAGCTCACCCACAAACAAACTAAGCAAAAACAGAAAACCAAAACACCAAAAGCCCTATAAAACAAATACTGAATTCTAGGTATTAATGATATGCATGTTAAGGCCTTTAGGTGCAAAGTGCACTGACATCTGTGTATAACTTTGGAATGCTTTAAAAATTAGATGAATTGATGGATGAACAAGGAAGGGATGGTTGGATATATATGTGCGGAAACAGATATAGCAATATATTTATTGCAGAAACCCGGCAACAGGTACACGGATGTCTGCTGTACACTTTTTAAAAAATTTTTTTTTATGTTTTATTTATTTCTAGGAGAGGGGGAGAGAGAGAGAGAGAGAGACAGCAGGGGAGCAGGGGAGGGTCAGAGAGAGAGGGAGTCGCAGACTGAAACAGGTTCCAGCCTCTGAGCTGGCAGTCAGCACAGAGCCCGACGCGGGGCTCGAACCCATGAACCGCGAGATCATGACCTAAGCAAAAGTCGGACACTCAACTGACTAAGCCACCCAGGCGCTCCTGCTGTACAGTTCTTAAAGCTTTTCTGTTTGTGTAAATATTTTCAGAATACAATGTTAGAAACATAAAATGGGGTAGCTGTAGCTAGCAGGTATTGTAATTTATTTATAGGGGATTCCGTTGTTTATTTAAAAATTTTAATGGTATGTCAACTGTGCGCTGGGCAGGCTCAGGACCATCTCTGATCCAGTGATCGGCAAGACAAGCCTGGTCTTTACCCTCATAGAAGTATTAATTCTGTTTGTCAGATTCAAAGTTTCTCCATTATTCCCTACCTCCATCCCTTGTAATACTTAGAATATGTTGGTCTATTCAGAGTTTCTTAGAAGCTCATAGATGTTATTTTAAAATGTTAGTTTTATTTCATTTTCTTTAACTGGCTAAAAATCTATGTTCACAAACGTGTGTGTGAGGAGGTGCAGTGTTCAGTTTTGGGTAAGCTGTCTCTGAACTATTTTTAAAGTTTATTAATTTGCTTCCGGTGTCTGCCCCTGTGTGTCAGGACCGTCTCTGTTCTTGGCTGTTTCCTGCTCTAGAGAGAAAGCTTCTGGAAGATTTACTGTCCAGTTTATCCACTCAGAAATCTCTGAAACACCTAAGTAGACCAAAAGACACAGCTTTTCCATCATGCTTAGAGATTGAAAACTCTCAGAAAGGAGGATGATTCCTTGACCACAAAGAGAATACAATTTGATTTCCACGGGGTTTAAGAGAGACAGTTCACAGCCAACAAGTTAGATCTTGAGTTCTGAGTATGCAGAGTTAGCCGCCTACTTTAGACACGGACATGGGTACTTCTTTTCTGATTCAGTGACTAAGATCCCTCTCTCTCTTTGCTGACCTAGTTACCTTTGCATGCCCAGTACTTTGCCCACGTCCCTGTTTGGATTGGGCCTGATGCCGGTCACTTCCCTAACTTATGATTTATCATACTTTAACTAATGCCTAATGTATCTGCTGCCATCCCCTGTCTACCCTATTTCCCATTCATGACCTGACTGAACTTGGCTTTGTTCACCATCTGCTCCCTTCCCTTGTCTGTGCCTCTGACTCTTAACTCCTGACCTGTAATTACCTGTAATTGCCCCCTACCTCCTCCTGTAACTAAGTGGACTCTTCGGGAGGAGTTCCTTTTGTTGGAATGTTTGAGACTTGGTATGCCTCAGGGTCTTGGTACCTTTTGACTAAGACTTTCCCCCATAAGTCTTACCCCTGTGCTACCACATTCACAGGCTATCAAACATTCCTCCCCCATCTCAACTTCTGCCAAATTTGTATTTATTAAATAGCATATACATTAGAAGAATATTTGTATGAGTCTGAGTAAATTATAATGAATAGCAATAAAATAGACCCCTCTAGCCACCACCCAGCTTAAGAATGAAAGTGTTGCCAGTATCTCCCAATCATCCCTCGGTATAAGGTTCTGGGTAGCACTTTTGCGGTAAACAGTCAGCCAGTATGACTGAATACTTTAAAAACACTTAAACATTGTCTTCAGATATATTTTTGTTCAGAATATTTAACAAATTCAGACAGGTTCTTAGGGGAGATTTTTTTTTTTCCTTTTTTTTTTTTAAATGTTTTATTTATTTCTAGGAGAGAGAGAGAGAGAGACAGCGTGAGCAGGGGAAGGTCAGAGAGAGAGGGAGTCACAGACTGAAACAGGCTCCAGCCTCTGAGCTAGCAGTCAGCACAGAGCCCGACGCGGGGCTCGAACCCATGAACCGCGAGATCATGACCTAAGCGAAAGTCGAACGCTCAACCGACTAAGCCACCCAGGCACCCCTCTTAGGGGAGTTTTAATGTAGATTCCAATATTCTCATTTATAAAACTTTTTAGAATTCACTAGAGGTACTATACCCAACCTGTTGTTGTTACAGAACTCTGTCAAGCTTAGCCTTGGAATAAAGGATAGTTCTCTGAAGGCTGTAGCTACCATATTGTTTTTTTCCATAGACTGGCTGTTGATGGAGCACCGGAATTGAAGGTAGAGAGTATGAACTCCAAGGCCAAACTGCACGCTGCCCTCTATGAGAGGAAGCTCCTGTCTTTGGAGGTGCGGAAACGTCGACGACGGAATAGCAGATTGAGGGCAATGAGGCCAAAATACCCAGGTACCTGCTGGTGAGCTTATGCCAAAGTCCATTGTCTGGGTTGTGTCAGTCTCAGTTAATCAGCTTCTTAGTTCATACTTAATGAATCAGAACCTTCCTCATCACATACGTTTAATTTTTTTGGA
Organism: Proteles cristata cristata; assembly: GCA_017311185.1. Lineage (NCBI taxonomy): Eukaryota > Metazoa > Chordata > Mammalia > Carnivora > Hyaenidae > Proteles > Proteles cristata. The sequence goes on along the minus strand of JAESUZ010002877.1, from coordinate 144,826 downwards.
TAGTCTTTTTCTCTGAAACTTAATTTCAAAAGATTGTAAGTTTCTAAACCTTCCAGTCTGAAGATTTGTACTGAGGAATAACTGAAGCACATTTTGGCTTTTGCCTCTTCATTTCAGCATCACATGGCTAACCACTTGAGATGTAAAGAAAAATAAATAGAAACACTTTAGCTTAAATTTAATGGAACCCTGAGCAGTATTGTTCAGGCTTTTTATAATTAGGTATTAAAGCTGGTTCATCCCTTGACATTGCCAAATCATATAAATATTTTAAACATGAACAAAGAGGAATTTCTTTCTCTCCAAGATGCTCCCATGTTACAGGTCTGTTTGTCATGATTGATTGACTGACTTCCTCCCTTCCCTCCTCCTCCGACTTCCCTCCCCCACCGACTTCCCTCCTTTGTTGAGCACCTGTATCATGCATGTTGGTAGGGTTTTATGGGTCAATAAAAAAGGTATAGTCCTTATCCTCACAGATCTTCCAAGTCAGTGAAAGAGAAAGATAATGAATAAACATAGGATAGAATAACGTCGCCCTGCCCTTTGTGCCCTTCTGAAAACCTCCAACCCACTGTAGAGATTACTCTACCCAAGATGTTTGCCTGAAGTTGAGAGAGAGCCATTGATATTGTGGTGAGGAACGTGAACTCTAATGGAGGTCATTGTAGGCTCTTAAACTATGTAATACTGGAAAGCGGCCTGTGTATGCTGTTGATTTTGTGCCTCGACTGTGGTCTGATTTAGAAATGGGATTTTATTAAAAAGATAAAAGGAAGGTATTGGGAGAGGAGAAAATTTAGTCTGTTTTCAGCCACATTAGTGATTCTTCGCATTTAGTGATCACTCAACCAGCTGAAATGAATGTTAAAACTGAGACAGAGAGTGAAGAGGAGGAAGAAGTTGCATTAGACAATGAAGATGAAGAACAGGAGGTTTCCCAGGAGGAGTCTGCAGGGTCCCTTGGAGAAAATCAAGCCAAATACACCCCCCCATTGACTGGTATGGTAGAAAATTCACCCAAAGAAAATGCCGTGAAAGTTTCTGAATGGAATAATAAAGGTGAACAGTGCTGCAAAGTTGAGACTCAGGAGTCAGCGCCTAAATTTAACCTGATGCAGATTCTGCAAGATAACGGCAATCTTAGGTATGTACCTTTTGTAATTATAATAGTAAAACCGATAACTTGTGTACCAGGGCCTGTGCTGGTGGCCTTACAGCCATTTTCCTTTTTTTATAGTGGTCTTGTGACGTAATGACTCTGATTTTATTACTGTTGTTACTAGGGAAGGATGTAATTACTTTGATGTTATTTTTAATATGATTAATTGTTAAGAGAAGTTACTTGTCCAAGGTATAGTGCTGTGATCCAACCCAGATTTCACTGGCCCAACAAATACTTGTTGGGATTGAGTGTCAGTCACTAAAAGCGCAGAGTTCAAGCAGCTCACGGTTTTGTGTAGGGATCCTTAAAGAGCAGGGGCGCCTATATGGACCAAGTGCTCTTAGAGACAGAAAACGGAGTGACTGATCTTGCCTGAGAGGCCTAGAGAGACATTAGGGAGGTGGCAATATTTGAATCAGGCTTTGGCTGATGAGTAGGATGCCAGGAGGGCTGAGAGGTGACAGCTAAGTGCAAAAGTGCCAGTAGAGGAAATAAAGTCACAGAGATGTGATAGTCTAATCATTCATTCAGCCCCTCAGCAGAAGTTTATCAAGCACCTGCTCCGTGTGGGAATGCGCTAGGCAGTGTAGTGTTACAGTAGAGACCAAGACAGGCTCGTGGGGCTTACAGTCGCATGGGGGTCACTGATGGTAAACAAGGAAACAAGGGAATTTCAGGCAGTAAGTAGGGCAACGAAGACAGAACAGGGAGTCGTGTTAGAGTGTAAATGGGCAGAGGGTGTCTTTAGATTGTAGTGTTCAGGCATGAAGAGGTAACCTTTGAGGTGAGTCCGGAATGATGAGAAGGAGCTAAGTCATGGAATATCAGGGGGCAGAATGTCTCAGGCGGAAAAGCAAGTCTGAAGACCTTGAATTTGGAATGAGCTTGGAGAGTTTGCGAAACCTGGGCTTGCGAAGTGGAGTTACATGGCGAGAAGTGTGCAATAAGAGATAAGACTAAAGAATTGGACATTATTTGATCATAAAGGGCTTTAAGCGGAGCTGGAATGGTATTTTCTAGATGGATAATTTTTAAGCAGATGAATGATGTGGTCAGACCTTGATTTAGAAAGTAAATTCTGGGTGCATTGTGGGACAGTTATGAATAAGAGGAGAACTAAAGGCAGAAAAGTGAGTTAGGGGCTGTCACAGTAGTCCAGAGCCAGAAAGAGGAAGGCCTAGACCAGAGCCACAACTCTAGGAGTGGAGAGATTGGGATGGACCGGATGAAATTTGTGAGTTAAAATTGGCAGGGCTTGGTCTCTGTAGATGTAAGAATCCAGCCTTGAGAGAGGCTGGATTTTTCCAAACTTGGCAAAATAAGGAGCATAGGAGTTGGTTTCGGGGTAAAAAGGAAGTTTGATTTGGGGCACAGTGAGGCGGAAGGGCTCTGGGATGCAGTGGTTCAGGGGGTAGGTGAAGATACCACTCCGAGGGTCAGAGTTGAACATGATTGGGCAGTTGCTAGTTAAGAACTTCAGAGTGAATGAGCCTGTCCAATTCACGTTAGTCCAGCAAGCATAGACGGGAGAAAAGGAGGAGAATTGAGCCCTGGGGAAAACCAGTGTTTAATAGTAAAGAGATAGGAACTAGCACTTAGAAAGGTAAGCATCAGCTTCGGAGGTGGGAGTGTGGTAGAAGCTCCAGAATGAGAGCCCCAAGCTGTAGCATGCTTCAGACAGCCTGCGAGAGTGTAAAGAGTTAAGAGACTCCTGCATTTCTGACACAGGACCAGCCTCTGAATTGTGAGAACCAATGAGTTGAGAAATAAGAAAGCAAGTGCAAGCTAACTTATTCAGAGGATTTGGCAATGAAAAGAAGATGAGAACACATCAGAGAGAGTGAGGACTGAGCTAAGAGGAAAGGATTTTTTTTTTTCAAAGAAGGGGATTCTGGCGCGTATTCATGGACTAGGGGAAGGGCTTGATGGTAAGAAGACCAGAGATGCAGAAATGGACATACTGATAGAGAAGGGCCCTGAAGGAAGGTGAAAGAGGTCACTGGAGGGATATCTCTTCCCATTAAGTTGGAAAGAAAGCACTATGGGTTGAATGTAGTAGTTAGAAGTTAAAGAGGAAAGAAGTTTAGGTATTTATGCATGATGGCCTTTATTTACTAAGTTACAGGGCCGTTCTTATATTGCAGAGGTGGTGGGTGACATTGGGGTTTGGGGAGCTGTGGAGATGGAGTTAAGGTTTGGAAGAGTGTCATGGAGAATGGCAGTAGGTCTGTTAATAGAGAGCTCGCTGAACTGTTGCAAGACTAAGACTCTCTCACTTTTTAGTCTTCACCAACTGGCTGTGTGATCGTGGTGGCCAGTCAGAGAGCTGCTCCATGCCTCAGTTCCCTTTTCTTTCAGGCTAAGGTATAAGGTTAGACAAATGTTTTTCAAACTATGCTTTCTGAAGGGGAAAAAGGATTCCACTGAGTTGAAATAGAACATTTGAAAACCACTGGATTATATTCTGAGGCCCTTTCCAGCAAAAACATTCTACTTAGTGGTTGTTGAAATTGTTTCTTCATAAATCTTATGGATCTGACTTTCAGTGAGTAAACTGTTGTAGTTGCCTGGTGTGCTAATGCAAATGAGTGGTTTTCAGATTGTTTCCTGTAGCTACCCATGATTCTGCCCAGCATCTCAGTGGCTACTGAGAGAGCTCAAGGAAGCCATGGTAAGGATTCGAGACTCCAGCCCCTAGCCTTTCGTTGTGTATTTTTTACTCTGAGGATCCATATGAGCTTTTATTTTTTAAAAACAAGTTTCACTGGTAAAAACATTTCAGTTTTCATCCTTTCATCTTTTGTGGTTTGTTGAAAATGCCTAGACAGCCAGTGGGTCCAAATACCTTAGGGGCAGTCTTGGAATTAACAACTTGTTCATTTGATTTGTGGCAATGATTTGCAACAAAAGAATGATTGAAATCTCAACTTCGAAGTGATAATTCCCTTCTCCAATAGACCTTCATGTTTTAGCGTTAGAGGAATAATTAATAAAGTGAGACATTCTGCTACTTTGGAGATATGTGAAACATGCCATTTCTACCTCGTTAGATAGCAAGTGAATTTGTGGGCCAAAATTAAGAATCTTTTTCATTTATTTCATCTTGTAAGTAAATAAATGGTTGAGGGGACAGTGGCATATGGTCTCCAGATGAACAAGTATATAAGTGTGTCCTTGTTGAGAAATTTGAAAATATTGAAAGTAGACATTTGTTTTTTCCAAATCATATGGTGCTCCCATAAACTATCCCTATTAGTAAGAAAGATGTAGCCTTATTACTATTTTATGCTTTGAAGATCTTCTATATTAAACTCTCAAGAGCAAATCTGCTTTTCAGCCGGACTCCCCTCCCCTCAGTCCCTCCAGCACATACACAGAAGTTAGACGTAGGCCCTCTTAGGATGTCCAGTTTACTCTAGTCAAGTCCTTCATCCTCACATTGGAGGAACAGTGAATAGAAAGCATTCAGTGATTGCATGTGTGAGGATTGTAAACAGAGTTTGTGTTGGGCCCTAATCTTCACTGATGTAATTCTGGCTAGAGTGTCAGGAGGCCGATCAGCTGAAGTAACCAAAATCTCTTCTGAAGGAAAACAGATCTGCTACAGTTAGCAGCTGAAGTGAAAATCGTCAGTGAGTCTCTGGCCTTTCCATCTTCTAAACCTTAGCTTGAGCAGATTTCCTTGTTTCCAGCCGAGACCACCAAGCAGAAATCTGCTGAGTTCACCAGTGATGTCGCTGAGGTGCTTTTTTCACCACATGTAAAGATTTTGTTTTCCCACTGAACATCTGGGCTGGTCCCAGCCTGCCAGTTCATCCACGCCAAACTCCGTTGGACCTCACTCATTTGTTCTGGGCTCCAGCCATTCCTGTCTTGTAGTTGAGAAAAGCAGGACCTTAAAATTTGGTCTCAAAAGTTCCTTTGTAGGATTTATCTATTTCCTGCTTTGGGGGCCTTTGCACACCAGAAATATTAGTTTCCATAGCAAAAGCATACTTTTGCACCAACTGCTGACCGTATACTTATGGGCCTCTGAGGCAATCTACATTAATGCAAAGGTTCTTGTGAAGATTTGATACTTTTCCTGTCCATCTCCCCCAAGAAAGTTGGTAAAAAGTTCAGCGATAAGATGTAAGAATAGGAAACCTGGTTTCCCATTCCTGTTTGATTTTTCCTCTGTGTCAATAAGGAGAAAATAAATAGGATTCTCCATCTTTGATTCTGTTAGTAGAAAAAAACAACTCATGTACTGTGTAGAAGGAATCTTTATTCACTGACTACATGATGGGCGTCATTTTTTTGACCCTTCCTGACAAGAGGATCCTCAGCACCCGCTTTGAGTGAGGCAAGTACACATTTAGTAGGCCTACCATTCTGTCTTGTAACGGTATGTTGTTTTGGATTTCTGTAGCAAAGTGCAGGCCCGAATAGCATTCTCTGCCTATCTCCAGCATGTTCAAATTCGCCTGATGAAAGACAGTGGAGGTCAAACGTTCAGTGCCAGTTGGGCTGCCAAAGAGGATGAACAGATGGTGAGGCTCTTCTTGTTGGAACCTTTTTCACTTCCCCTGTTTCTTTTCTTTCCTCTTCTTCTTCCATTGTTTTGTTTTGTTTTGTTTTTAGCTAGGGTAAAGAGCAATATGTTCTTCAGGTGACAGAGTTATTCCACACAATAGTTGTGGATTTCTCTTACTTTAATGTGTACTGAATCTTTGATCTAGGGCCACGTTCATTGCACTGGGTGTTGAGGGCATCTGTTTATTTCATTCCAAAAATGGAAATTGATTGCTCATTCAATGTCAGGCCCTGGGCAAAGCCCTCAAAAAAACCCTCCAAAAAAAAAAAACCACAAAAAACAGCCTAGAGCCCTTTCTCAAGCAACTTCATGTTGTCTGAACTCTGATGTAGGCGCTGCCATCCCCATTTTGTAGATGCAGAAACGAAGGCTTAGAGCAGGGAGGTAATTTGCCTGTGGTCCCACAGCTTGTGTATGGTGGGACTGGAACTTGAGCCCAGTTGTTCCTTACTTGTTTTTCCATTGTTTCCACGCATCTCAAGACATTTATTTTACGTCCTGAGGGGTCGTGTTAACTCTGAAAGTCAATGCTTTGTCCTAGGTCCTCGAGAGTGTACCATCCTCCATGTTAACATTATTTCTCTTCTAGTTAAAATTTTATAAAGTTCCTAGATGACTGAAAACAAACTGTGTCATAATTTTTGCTGTGTATCAGTCATTTGAACATGCCTAGAATTTAATATTGTAGCAAGGTTTGGTTTTTCTTTTTGAATTGGAACGATCAGGAACATTACGCTCTTTGGTAAGGTCAACACTTATGGAAGAAGCCATAGCCCTTCTTTGCCGTATAACCACAGGGATGTGTCACTGAAAAGAGAGTGACTTTTAGGGCTGAGAAGTCTGCAAACTTTGTCCATCTCAGTGGTGGCCCTACCATAGTGTTCAGTTCTCCACATGTAAGAGGCATGCAATATGCCAGACTTATTATAAAAACATGATTGATATCCCAGAAAACAACTGGCGAAAGTAAAGTAGCCAATACAACCCAGAGATAAAACCTTGTGTATTGTGAATAATCCTTCAACCATCAGTGGAAAATGTTAGCTCTGCTCTTTCCAAGTGGAAAATTGAACCTGCCTTTTTGAGAGTCAGTTTGTCTGCTCCACTGTGAAAAAACAATATTTTAATATAACAGCTTAAACCACCCTATAGTAAAGACAGGAGAGTAGAACCATAAAATCCAACCCTCTGGTTATGAGACTGTTCCTTTATGCTGGAGGAAATGAGCACCAAAGGACAATGAACCAAAATCAAATTGAAGGAATGAAAAAATAGCACGGAAGAGAGTAACCGCTGTTAAGTGCTGGCTTGGAATTCACACAGGATCTCAATGGGATTTGTTACGAGAATGCTTAGGATCATCACTGCAAAACCTAATACCAGTTCTCGGCATTCCCATTTGAAAATGTATCTTGAGAGCACCCTAACCCATTCCTTGGTGATTGTGGTCTTGTTGGTGAGGAAGGTAGGGGTAGAATTGCTCTCTCTGCTCCAGGTGAGGGTTGGAGATGCTTTATCACAACTCACAATAGGTGCATCAATAGAAGGTCCCTCAATCTGTCATCTTAAGACAATTTTGTCATGTTGCAGGGGGTGGAGAGGCAAGGAACAATTATATTTAAGGCCCCTGGTCTCACAAAATATCTCTTTGAAGCATTTGTGATATTGTGAATGATCTGATTGGTATCTGTTCAGATTTCAAAATCCCTTGCCCCATGCCAAGCGAGATGTGCCCTTTGTCCCCTTTAATGACTTTCCACTCTGCACTACCCCCCTGCCAGCCCCCTTCATCTTGGAGAAGGAAAAAAGAAGCTGTCACCTCTCAAGCATAGAGTAGCTGTTCTTTCTTTTTCTTCATCACTAAACTTTTAAAATTAGTGGTTTCTATTCTTCATTACCTGTGAACTTCTTAGCCTTTTCCTTCTGTTCCATTTCCTCCACTGGAAGCATTGTCTTGAAATTATCTCACAACGCCCGGATCTAGGCCCTTGTCCTTGGTGTTGGTCCTTTTCAGATCCAGCCTCTTGGAAACTTTTGACTTGAGGCCTTTAACCCCCTTGGCTTCCATGGCACTATTTTCTCCTTGTTTTTGTCTGTTCGTTTGTTTTTGTTTTTTGTTTTTGTTTTCTTGTAAATTTCTGGTGTTTCTACCATGGGTTTTTTTTTGCTTTCGTTTCTCTGATTCTTCCTCTTCTTTCCTATGAATATTTCTGTTCTTTCTCTTGCTTCTCACCTCTGTCGATTTCATCTACTGCCATGGTTTTAATTTCCACTATCCATGAAAGCTCCTTTCCCATAAGTAGCTTTCTCTGATTACCCTGTTAGAAGTGGTATCTGCACTTCGAATTACATAGTGCTATTTGCACGTGGGTTGTGATACTTTTGCAGTTACTTCTTTAATAGATAGTTATTTGCATACATATTTATTTTGCCTTTCTGATTGCCGGCTTATTGAGGGAAGAGAGTAAGTTTCTTATGTTTTGTCTTTCTGTATCCTTACTGTACCTCATGTTCTTGCTCTGGGTCTTACGTGTTGAAACGTGTAGTACACCTCTTCTCGTATCTCTGTTGGGTAAATCCTTCGTACCTTGGCTTCTGTTGCTTCCCACAATCCCTCCTTTCTTTCTCTAATGACTCTTAATAGGAGCTAGTGGTTCGCTTCCTTAAACGAGCATCAAGTAACCTCCAGCACTCAATGAGGATGGTATTACCCAGTCGACGATTGGCGCTTCTGGAACGCAGAAGAATCTTGGCCCACCAACTGGGTGATTTTATTATTGTGTACAACAAGGTAGGTGGTTTATCTCTTACTCATGTGTGTTAGATTGCCACACACTGTTAGCAACAGGCTAGAAGCCACTGTCCAGCTGGGTGGGGAGGTCCTTTTCTTTTCTATCATTGTCATCCCTTGTGTGTAACTGTTACAGGGAGCTAGACCTCACTCCTTAACCCACCTGGTCTGAAAGCTGTTCATTACTTCTGAAAGCCCAGTCGCTATAGTTAATGCTTATCAAAAGGCAAATTCCCAGGGTGCCTGGGTGACTTAGTTGGTTAAGTGCCCGACTCCTGGTTTTGTCTCACATCATGGTCTCATGGCTCATGGGTTCGAGCCCTGCATCAGGCTCTGTGCTGACAGTGTGGAGCCTGCCTGAGATTCTGTCTCCCTTTCTGCCCTCCCCTGTTTGTACGCTCGCTCACTCACTCTCTCTTAAAAAATAAATAAATAAACATTTTTTTTTTTAAAGGCAAATTCCCTTTGAGTGTTGCTGTATCTGAGGTGAATCTTGGGCTAGATTAATTTGCATTGTCATTATTATGCCTGTAGACAGTGGTAAATTGACTATATGAGAGCAAATGAACAGTGGATTTAATAGAATGACATAATCTCTTTTCCTGAGAGAGTTATACTTTGTTTTTGAGAACGTTTTATACAGTGACATCATTTTACAACCAAGACCAGGAAATATACTATTTAGTTAGAATATTTTGCAAAGCATCTGATATCCAAGGATCTTAGAATGCTTTGGAAATACAGTCTTTGGGAGAAAAAGTATGCTCATTTTGCAGAAGAGAAAATGGAGACCTGGAAATTTAAGTGATGTTAGTAAAGACGTGTGGAATGATTAGTAGAATATTAATTTTAAAAAATCCATAGCTGCAATTTACTCCAGGTCTGTTGAGGATTTTGGTATGTCTTATATAAGTGAAGAAGTTACTCTTTGGATGCTGGTATAGGACTACATTCCAAGACCGAGCTTTCCTTTCCCTAATTGTAATAAAATGCAGTATCTCTGTGTTCATACTGGTGAAGTTACAAGTGTGAGCACAGATGTTACTAAGCTGTTGTGAAGAGTTCTTCTCTGAATGGGCTTTGTGGGCAGAAAGTACAAGGATGATAAGAGTTTACATTTATTCTGCAACTTTTATTTGGAAATGCCAAATGTTTTATGAAATAGTGGCAGAGAATAATATATCAAGTTTATAGGTGGCAAAAGTACCTGGAGGAATTGTGTCTACTATAAAGACAAAATAGCCCAGTGGTAGTGAAACCAAATGATGAAGCACGCATCTATCACGAGTCAGTTTTATCTTACTGTTTTCCTTTGCGGGTTGGGGACTGGGTAGGAAACAGAACAGATGGCTGAAAAGAAATCAAAGAAGAAACTTGAAGAAGAGGAGGAAGATGGGGTGAATACAGAAAACTTTCAGGAGTTCATCAGACAAGCAAGGTAGAAGATACTCTTTATTAATAAAAACTATCTTATTCTGTCTTCCATACTGCCCCATTCAATTCTCAGTATTTCCTTGTTTCCAACATGGGAATGGGAGTAAAATCCCTCTGTGGATGAGAGAGTGAGTTTCATAGGTTTGGCCTCTCCATTTCTCAGCCAATTATGTTGTTGTCCTCATGGTTTCAGTTATCGGAACGCTGATGCTGGGTATCTGCACTGTATTTCTAGACAGCCTTCAAAGCACACACCACTTGAAGTACTAAAAGAGCCCTTTGGAAAGCTGAAGTTAGAGGCTTCCAGTGTTTACTGAATCTTAGTTTATGCCTGACCTACTGATGCAGTGGTGATGACCAAATTTTGCCTAAGTTGAGTGGGTTGAGGAAGTGGCAGTTTCTCAATACCATGAGGGGTATGCCTAATTTATATAAAATGGAACAAGTCCTTTATGCGTAGAGGTAGGCTTTAAGGATGGAAATCTCAGCATTCAGCTCTGTCTTGATACAAATCAGTCAGGCCATTTTGTCCATTTACAATGTGTTTCCAAAGGAAATGGACACAAAAAAGCATTTCACTTAAAATTTTGTGAGATTCATACTGGAGGACCTTTTTCTAAAACAGAGAGTCATACAAAGCACTCAAATAAAGGATAAAACATCTCTATAACCCTGTTAGTCTTCAACCATCAAAGTCACTGTGGAGTGACGAGCAGGAGAAAGTCAATTCTTTGTTGGTTTATGAAGCTAAATCAGGTGGTGGTTTATCAGTCACCAACATCATCTGATCTGTGTTTAATACCTTGTACAGACTTTGTATAGCCTCACTATCTTGTGCTTAAACACACAGCAAACAAATACATCATTTTGTAGGAGTTCATAACTGTATAATGTTATTCTGTTGACATTCTTGAGTCTTGAGTTACATGATTGATAATGGAGGTATAGAAACAAAGCAAGAAACAGTTTCTTACATCAACATGATAAAAATAGGAAAGAACAAAAACTAGGTTATGCTCAGAAAATGTCTCTACATTTAAAGTTAGAAGATTAATGTTTAGTTCCTCCTGGGGATCTTTAAGATCCCTACTATATAAAAAAGGAAAAGAAAAGCCACCTTTTGAAAAGTGATATGTATTCTATCAGGCCTAACTGCTAGAAAGTATATACTAAAACTAGTGATCCAGAATTAGAGATAAAATATGCTGGAACATATTTATTACTATTGTGCATTTAATGTTGATTGTTGGAAATACACTCTAGCCTCAGTTTTTTATTATGTTTGGGGAGGTACATGGATACCTTTGTCAAGGTTGGTAAATCTAGATACCTGCAGGAGTCAGGCAAGGGAACATGAATTATGAAGTGGACAAAGGGTAAGAGAGGAGGTATCAGGCAGTTTGTATTTTGATCAGTCTTAACGTTTCCCTTTCCCTTTCTGTGAAGGGCCAAAAAAAGCACATGGACATGCAGAAGCATTCACCCCATTTGTAACCTAAACTGTAGATCTTTCACAGTTACTGAGGTACTTACCTCATGGCACTTGACCCTCACCACTTTGGAGACCATGGAGTTTACTCTGAGATTTGTAGAAACATTTTCCTAGGTTGTCATTACAATGTATTCTGAAGATGGGATATAGGTTCTTTGTGATAATGCTGAAATATTTTGCCTGTTTAAAGACCACTTATCTGGAATACATCTAGGCTCCAGGAAAAAAAATACAAAGGGCCATTTAGAAACCGCCACGGGTGTTAAAAATCCACACGTAGTATGTTTCCTGAGAGAATCTTGTGGACCCTCATCAGATTCCTTATACTTTCCATTTTGCGGATGATCATAAAGGGCAGATCATTTCAACATTTGAAGTGACCTAGAACCATCTATTTCCGTTTCTGTCATGGACTAGATAGCTAGGAAACTCTTCTGTGGTTATGCTGGTAGGTCTTATTTCTGACATAGATAATTAAAATGACAAGTGACCCCATTAGTGAATACACTTCAGTTATCTGGACATGGGGTGGGCAGACTGTGAAAGGCCAGATAATAATGTTTCAGACTTTGTGGGATATATGTGGTCATTATAGCATTGTCTTCTTTAAAAATATAAAAACCAGTTTTAGCAAGGAACCAAAAAAAACAGGTTGCTTGTCGGGTTTCACCCCTTATTGTTATTAGTGTGCAGTTTGTTGACCTCTGACAGAGAACATGGCTGCCAACAGAACCTTCTGCGTTGTAGCTACTGACTATGTGAAATGTGGCTGGTCTGAGAAGAATTTTTAAATGTACTTAATTTTAATTCATTTAAATTTAAATAGTCCTATATGCCTAGTGGCTACCATATTGGACAGTGCATCTGGAAAATTCACTATGGGATGAATAAAAGCCTTATCATGCTTTAAATTTTTTAGATTGCTTTGTGTTCCTATTTAACCATCTATTAATAGGGAGTTTTCAGCTCATACTTTTTATTTTCCCCTTCTCCAGCTGACTTCATTTCCATAATAAAATCTGGTGGAAAGATTTTCCAGAACAGCTTCCTGTTCTGACCATACTCTCTCTCATCATTTCAGTGAAGCTGAACTGGAGGAGGTGTTGACTTTTTATACCCAAAAAAACAAGTCTGCAAGTGTCTTCCTGGGGACTCACTCAAAAAGTTCTAAAAACAGCAACAGTTATTCTGATAGCAGGGCAAAGGGTGGTAAGTATGATGGCTAATTAATGAAAAATAAGAAGAACGAGTGAAAAAATGAGATCTGCAAAGGAGAGCCAAGAATAATGTGCTGCCTAAGCACTAACAGACTCCGAAGTGGTGAAATTTTGCAGTGTGGGGGTGGGCCGTGAGGAGGCATTACATTTTTGTCCTCAAAGCAGAAGAGGGACATGGTCTGATTTTTTTTTTTTTTTTTAATGAAAATTAACAGCAGAAAGCTTTTCAGGACAAGCTAATAATAATTGCTAACACTTAGTGAGTGCTCATAAAACTATAATCTGTTGGATGTGATTTGATTTTGTTACTTTCAAAAACCATGTGAAGTGGGTGTTACTTTTCACCTTCTGACAAATGAGAAAACAGAAGCTGAAAGAGACTGAGTCACTTGCTTAAAGGTACCTTTCACGGTGCAGTGGGACAAGAATTTGAACTTTTGTCTGCCCAGCTTAAAGCTTGTGCTCTTAATCTGTGCTCTTTTGTCTTTCCTAATGGTTGTTTGTTTCCCACTCTTGTGAAACTTCTTGCTTCCTCTAGCTCATCAGCAAAGAATTTTTTGTTGTGTGCGACTGTTCTGTACCTGGTAGGATGTCTAATATCCTTAATCCCACATCCTAAATGCTATTAGTTTTCTTCAGCCACTGAGATAACCCAGAATGTTCCCATCCATTTCTAAAAACGCCCACTGCTAGGGCTCCATGATTGGGGATTTTGGAATTAATGTGGACCGAACTATCTAGCTCATATCATATGATTAAAAAAAAAAAATAGCGGTGATGTTCTGTTATAAATAAAGCTCAGTACCTTGAAGCATCTAGATGGAAGTATAAGACAAAGGAAATCTACACCAATTCCTGTTAGTAGACAAAGCACTAGGTTAAAAGATGGAGACTCGGGCACCTGGGTGGGTCAGTCAGTTAAGTGTCCGACTTTGGCTCAGGTCATGATCTCACAGTTGGTGGGTTCGAACCCCACATTGGGCTCTGTGCTGATAGCTCAGAGCCTGAGGCCTGTTTCAGATTCTGTGTCTCCTCCTCTCTCTGCCCCTCCCCCACTCATGCTCTGTCTCAAAAATAAACATTAAAAAAAAAAATGGAGACTCATTCCCTGCTGTTAAGACTCCCATAGTCTAAGGTGGAAATAGCCAGGATAATTGGTCACTTTAATGTAAAGTGAGTGTTCCCAAAGAAACAATGTTAATGTTTTTTTGTTGTTGTTTTGTTTTTTAATGTTTTTATTTTATTTATTTCTAGGAGAGAGAGAGAGAGACAGCGTGAGCAGGGAAGGGTCAGAGAGAGAGGGAGACACAGACTCTGAAATAGGCTCCAGGCTCTGAGCTGGCAGTCAGCACAGAGCCCGACGCGGGGCTCGAACCCACTACGGCGAAATCACGACCTAAGCAAAAGTCGGACGCCCAACCGACTAAGCCACCCAGGCGCCCCTCAATGTTAATGTTTTAAAAACTATTTTGGTTCAGAGCCTCGTCTACAAAAGCCTATTTATATCGAACTCACTGTATAATTGAATGATATTTCTATAAGTGCCTACATCAGCCCAATTCTTTAAGCATTCATAGCTTCTCTAAGTTCTAAAGCTAGTTTATTCGTTTGTTCTTCATTCCTTCTACACATTTTTCCAGACCACTTGTTCTGTGTCAGACATTGTGATAGTTGCTAGGTATAGTGATTGGACTGCTGTGGTACCTTGACTTTATAAGGTTTATTGTCTAGTAGGTGGAGTTGGGTGAGTAAATGTGGAAGAAGGTTGGTGGAAGCTTTGAAAAGCTGCTCCTGTAAGTGTTGAGAAAGGGAGCCTGAAGAGGCTGAGGAGTCCTTATAATGCGTTGGGGTAGAGAAAAGTGTGTTAGCCTGGAGAGCTGAGGGCCTACATTGGCATTCAGTAGTACCTTCTCCCCCAACAGTAGTGGGGAAGCCCTGATGGCATGTTTTCGCAGCATCTGTCCATACATGTGGGCCCCTGGAAATTCTGGGGTTCATGTGGTAAGGACCATCTCTACATAAGAAGACCCATCCCTGACAAGAGTAATGAGAGAGGCAGTAGGAAGGCCTCAATCAGGGAAACAACACTATGACACTATGATATCTGATAGTATCTGGACTGATTGCAAACATGAGCAAACACACTTGTGACGGTGTTACCACGGCTGGTGGCGATAGGCAGCAAATAATTCATATGTCCTTAATCATTCATTCTGAAAGATGATCTGTAAAATGGCCTTTCTTAAGCTTTTATATAAACTAGCCCTTGAGAAAGGTTTTGGAATATTTCCCTAAGTATATGGTTAGCCCCGGCTGTCTTGTTTCACAATTCTGTGGTGGGGGAAAAAAAAGGTTTATTCGAGTGGAAATTTATTTTATTAGAGTGATTCTGTTATTGAATATACTGACCACCCTATCTCAAGTGAACTCACTCAGCTTGCTCAAGTAAAAGCAAGGAGTTTACTTTAAGATACAGAGCTATAGCAGTGTCCAGGTACCATGCCCACAGAAATGGCGGCTGTTCTTTCTGTCTCTTGGTAGTTGCCCTGCTCTGTGTGTATGGTGACTTCTTTGCTCTGGGGGGTACCACCAGCCAGCTTGGTTTCTTAGTTTCCCTAGTTTGAATTCCTGACAGAGGCATCTGACTGCCCTTACTTTCCCTCCGCTCCCCCCAAGCTCATGTCCCAGCTGCCCATGTTCCCCATGGCTGCCCTGGGTTTAAGTATCCTTCCCTGGTTTGCTTAGCTGGAGCTGGGGTTGGGGGTCGTTGGGAATCTTCTGGTTGGTTGCCCCCTCAGCAGGGCTGTGGATGTGGCTAGCTTTGGGAAAGTGTGGTGACATGTGCGGTTTTCCCTGGGATTGTTTATTTAGTTGTGTTATATTTGAGAAACAAAATTATATGTAGGGCATTTGATCAGTATTTTTTTTTTGTTTCAGATCACCATGAGACAATGGAAGAAGTGAAAATAAAGCAACCCAAACAACAGCAGGCAACAGAAATTCACTGTGATAAATTATCTCGTGAGTGACTTCACACCTACATAGATTTGCTGATCAATCGCTATCAAAGAGGAGATAGTAAATGAGGCTATAGCATGGGCGTTACCCCAAAGAAGTTCTTTTGTTTGTTCTTTCTCTTCCATTAGAGTTTCCTCGTATTTATTTATTGATAACCTATTTTCCTTCTGAGGAATTTTGCATTTTCTTAATATTTAGAAATTCTGAACACTTCCCCCCCACCCCCGAAGGGTGAAAAGCAGGGGAATTAGCTCTCATTACCAGGAACTTTGTCCTAATGCCCTAACATTTGTAAAATGCCTGCTCTGCTTGGTGGAGGTGGTCTCCACTCCAGCTCTTAGAAAGGACTAAAAAATGGTTTCTCTTGCCAAGTTGTCTCGGTAGGCAAACTTCATTAAGTTCATGATGAATACTCATTAAAGGCTCTATCTTTCATGACTTCTATTTCATGCTAAGATTATTTTGATGTTTAAAAATGTTTACTTCATGTTTTATAGAGATTATATGTCAGCTTTTCCTAAAATGATCTGTTTTGTTTTGTTTTATTTTGTTTGTTTTTGTTTTAATAGGATTTACCACTTCAGCAGGAAAAGAGGCTAAATTAGTCTATACCAATTCTTCCTCTGCTTCTTTCTCTGGTCCTGCTGCCACTCTTCTGCAGAAAATTCCCAATACCCACTTGTCATCTATTATTACAACCTCTGACCTCTCACCAGGTCCTGGCCATCACTCTTCTTTATCTCAGATTCCTCCAGCTAACCCCAGCCTGTCTCACCAGCCAACAGTTGTCCTGAGCACAGTCCCTGACAGTACTTCTCCCTTCATACATCCTGGGACCCAGAACGCTCCAAGCCCGGCGGGCCTGCCACGCTGTCGATCAGGCAGTTACACCATTGGCCCCTTTTCCTCTTTCCAAAGTGCCGCACACATCTATAGCCAGAAACTGTCTCGTCCCTCCTCAGCAAAGGCAGGTGAGTGAGAAAATGAAAGGCAGCCTGCAATGTTAGCTCCTCTCTCAGCTCCTCCACCCCCAAAGAATGCATTCTCTTCCTTTTGCCTTTTCTCCTGAAAGGCAAAGGGACACACGCATTGTTCTGAGGAGACCGAGGAAGTCTTGCATTTGGTCCAGTAGCGTGCATTCGCTGATACAGACTGAAACAGGGCTTCTTTGAGGTGCTGCCGGTACAGAGATGAAGAAGACTGTTCTATATAGTAGCGGCTTATAGGCTAGTCAGGATATTTTCCCTCACAGATCCTCATAGACCTATGAGTGTGCCATATGCATTCTTTGCGATTCAAATAGTTATTTTTCAGTGTATTTAAAGTCAAGTATGACCCGAATAAAATAACCAAAGAATTCTTAAAAGAAGGTCTCTAACTCTAAATGAAGTAGGTAAACTCATATTATCAGTCAAGTTCCCCCCATTTTTAATAACAGCTTTATTGAGATATAATTCATATACTGTAAAATTCACCACTTGAAAGTGTGCAGTTCAGTGGGTTTTAGTATATTTACATAGTTGTGCAGCCAACACCACTGAACATTTTCATTTTCCCCAAAGAAATCCCATACCTATTTGCAGTCTCTGTCCGCTTCCCCCACCCCCCTAGCCCTGGCAGCCACTGAACTACTTTCTGTCTCTGGATTTGACTACTCTGGATTTGACTACTCTGGGCATTTTATGTAAGTGGGATCGCACAGTGAGTAGTGTTCTGTAAATGGCTTATTTCACTTACAATGATTTCAGGGTTCATTCATGTTGTAGCATGTGTCAGTACTTCATTCCTTTGTAGGAATGTAGGCTGAAGAGTGTTCCATCGGGCGGATATACCTTGCTTTGTTCATTCGTTTATCCGTTGATGGACATCCGGGTTGTTTTCCCTTATGTGCTACTGTGAATACTGCTGCTGTGAACGTTTGTGTACGATTTTTTGTTTGGATCTATATTTTCATTTCTCTTGGGTGTATACATAGTGGGATCACTGGATCATACGGTAACTTTATGCTTCCATTTATTGAGTAACTACCGACCTATTTTCAAAGTGACTGCACTGTCTTGCTGCCAGCAGTGCGGGAAGCTTCCAGTTTTTCCACCTCCTTGCTGTCACTGTTGTCTGTCTGTCTGACTTCACCTATTCTAGTGGGTTTGAAGTAAGTAGTGTCTCATATTTGTGGTTATCATTTGCATTTCCCTAATGACTAATGATGTGATGATGCACATCTTTTCATGTGCTTATGGGCCATCAGTATACCTTCTTTGGATAAATATCTATTCAAATCCTTTGTCCATTTTTAAATTGGGGTATTTGCTTTTTATTGTTGAGTTATGTTCTTTATGTATTCTGGATACAGTTCCTTCCTTTGTCAGATACATAGTTTTGAAATATTGTCTCTCATTCTGTCGGTCATCCTTTCATGTTTTTGAAGCACAAAAGTTTTTAGTTTTGATGAAGCTTAATATATCTTTTTTCTTTTGTGCTTAGGTTTTGGTATCATACCTGAAAAACGATTGCCTAACCCAAGGTCACAAAGATTTATATATATGTTTTTTCTAAGAATTTTATAGTTTAACCTCTTTCATTTAGGTCTTTTATCCATTTTGAATTTAATTTTTGTGTATGATGTGGCATAAGGGCCTAACTTTATTCTTTTGCATAGGTATATTCAGTTGTCCCAGCACCGTTTGTTGAAACAGAGTGTTACTTCCCTGTTGAATTGTCTTCACATTCTTGTCAAAAATCATTTAATCACAAATGTAAAGGTTTCTTTCTGGAGTCTCAGTTCTGTTACACTGATCTCTATGTCTGTCCTTATGCCAGTACCGGTTTGCTTTGTTATGGTACCATTAGAGTCAGTTAGGAAATCACCAAGAGTGATTCTTCCAACTTTGTTCCTTTCTTCCATTTTGTTTGGACTGTTCTGCAGCCTTTGCATTTTCATATGAGCTTTAGGATCAGCTTGTCCATTTTTGCAAAAACAGGCAGATGGGATCAGGATGGTATTGTGTTGAATCTATAGATTCGTTTGGGAAATACCTTACTATTAGTCAAGTTTTTAAACACTTCAGTAATATCTGTGTTACTATAAGTTACAGCTAAGCTATGTTTTATAAGTAGTGAATTTATATTTCTTAATTAGTATCTGATTTCAAATGAGATGGGTATTATAATATGCAGCTTGAATCAGAGATATTAAATGTCTACTTTAAAAAGTCATATTTATGAATATGTGCATGTATGTGTGTCTGTACTAATTCTGAGTGGCTATTCTTGTGATCTAATCTTCTAAAATCAGTAATAATAATGATGATGTTCTGATTTGAACTGTTTTCTCCCACTTGAGAGAAATTCAGCAAAATTAGTGTCTCCAATACCCTGTATTATCAAAACTTAAAAAAACAAAAAACAAAGAAAAAAAACCCCCAACCTTCCTTTTTTACACTTTTCCCAGAGAGAGAGAGGGAACAGAAGGAGCTAGTCAGTTCAAAAATATTTTTCGATTTCTGTTGTGATTTATACTTTGACTCATGGATTGTTTATAAGTATATTGTTTAATTTTCAGATAGTTGGCATTCTCTACTTCTTGTAATTGGCTTTTAGCTTATTTCCACAGTGGTCAGAGAACATTCTGAATGGCTTAAAGTAGTAGTAGACAACAATATAGTAAATCACAATAACAGCCTGGAAGTGATTTGAGTTAAATTTTTCTGTGGTTATTGAATAGTTTGGGAGTGAGATTAAGATATTATTTAACTTTAGACTTTTTAAAGATAAATATACAGTATGAAATTTCAAAGGTCACCACTAAAAGAGTAAAAATATGGATATTCTAAACTTATGGGAAGAAGAAAAATGGATTGAGCAAGAAGCTTAGAAAAAGCAAGAGAAATGAAACTTAAAAGATGGTAAACCAAGTCCGGATATGTCAAGAATCAAATAAATATAACTGGGTTGAACTTGTTAGAAGTTCATATATTCTGTTTACCAGAATTATGTATTTTGTTTACCAGAAAGGGTACACTTAAAGATAAGAATATAGAGCAGTTGAAAGTAAAAGGATGGAGAACGAAATGCCATGTAAATACCAACCAGAAGAAACGTAGTGTAGCTATATTATATATGCTAAAATAGACTTTAAGATATAAAATTTTCTTGGGGCACCTGGGTGGCTCAGTCGGTTAAGCATCTGACTCTTGATCTCAGCTCAAGTCATGATCTCATGGTTTGTGAGTCTGAGCCCTGCGACAGCCTCTGTGCTGATAGCACGGAGCCTGCTTGGGATTCTCGCTCTCCCCTCTCTCTGTCTCTCTCCCAAAATAAACATTTTATTCTATTTTTTAAACATTTATTTATTTTTCAGAGAGAAGAGACAGTGCATGAGCAGGGGAGGGGCAAAGAAAGAGGGAGACACAGAACCCGAAGCAGGCCTCAGGCTCTGAGCTGTCGGTATAGAGACTGAGGTGTGGCTTGTACTTACACAAAATGTGAGGTCATGACCTGAGCTGAAGTCAGTCGCTTAACCATCTGAGCCACCCAGGTGCCCATCAAAATAAGCATTTTAAAAAAAGATATAAAAATTTCTTATAGATACAGAGAGGAATTACAGAAGACAAAAGGTAAAGATTTATTTAGTTCATCTGAAAGGCAAAACAGTTCTACGTGCACTTAATAAAATAACCTCCAAATATATAAAACAAAGATTGGTACCTGAGGAATCTACAGATCTCCTTGTCTTAGTGGGAGATTTCCATGAACTTCTATCAGTTGCAGATGGACTAAACAGATTTTTTAAAATCAGCAACAATAAAGAGCATTCTAACAGGTTGATAAATTTTATCAGTTGATCATACATAGGAACTGTGTACCCAACAATTAGAGAAAACACCTTCTAAAGAACACATAATGTATTCATAAAGCCAGTCATGTCCTACATTATAAAATAAGACAACTTATATAAAATAAGACACAATTTACAGAATTGCTATCATAGGGCCACAATCTCTGTCTACACTGTAATTAAATTGAATGGCAATAACAAAAAGATACAAAAAATGACAAATCCTCAAATTTAAGAGTCAGAGACCAGATGTCACATGGAAGTGTTGAACCACTATGTTGTACACCTGAAACTAATATTACACTGTATGTTAACTAACTGGAATTTAAATAAAAACTTAAAAAATGAAAAGTGTCAAAGAAGATATCATAGTAGAGGTAAATGTAAAAGTAGTAGAACTGAATGATAATGAGAAAATTGTGTGTCCAAGTATGTAGAGAGCAATAAAAGGCTGTATTTGGAGGGAAATTTATTGGCCTTAAAACTTATATATGAAAGGGGCGCCTGGGTGGCTTAGTCGGCTGAGCGTCTGACTTTCGCTTAGGTCATGATCTAGCGGTTTGTGGGTTCGAGCCCCGCGTCGGGCTCTGTGCTGACTGCCAGCTCAGAGCCTGGAGCCTGTTTCAGTCTGTGACTCCCTCTCTCTCTGACCCTCCCCTGCTCACGCTATCTCTCTCTCTCTCTCTCCTAGAAATAAATAAAAAAAAAAACATTAAAAAAAGAAAAAAAAAACTTATATATGAAAGAAGAAAGGCTGAAAATTAATGTGCTCAATATTTAATTTTAGACATTATAAAAGAACATCATAAATCTAAATGAAGAAAAATAATAAAGATAAGGACAAAAATCACAGAATTCAGAAATAAAGCATAGCAGAGAATATCAAGGCCAAAAGTTCTTTGAAAACCCTAATAAGATGGACAGACCTCTGGTGAAACTGAAAGAAAAGAAAGAAGACATGGATAAATAATAGAAGGAATGGAAAAATGACGAATGTACATACATTGCATTGGTGACAAAAATAATACTGCTTTATTCCAATAAAATTGAAAACTTACAAAATGGACAAACACAAAAATATAACTTATGTAAAATTGACTTAAAAGATGAAGAAAGCCTTGGGGCACCTGGGTGGCTCAGTCGGTCAAGCGGCTGACTTCAGCTCAGGTCACGATCTCACCATTTGTGGTTTCAAGCCCCACATCATGCTCTGTGCTGACAGCTCAGAGCCTGGAGCCTGTTTCATATTCTATGTCTCTCTCTCTCTCTCTCGGCCCCTCCCCCACTCATGCTCTGTCTGTCTCTCAAAAATAAACTATAAAAAAAATTTTTTAAATAAAAAGATGAAGAAAACCTCAACGGTACTGTAAGTATTAAGATCATTGAAACAATAGTTAAAAATATCACAAAGAAAATTTGAGACCCAGATAATTTCATAAATAAATTCTAATAATCTTTCAAGAGGCAGATAATTCCAGTCTTGAACTCTTCTTGAGAATGAGAAAAGAAACAATAATTCTCAATTCATTCTGTATGCCCAGTTTAATCTTAATAACAAAACCAGTTGAGGACAGTAATAGAGAGGGAAATTGTAGACCAGTTTCGTTTATGAACATACATGCAAAAATTCTAATCAAAATATAAGCTAGCCAAATCAAGCAAATCCTGTGAAAGAGAAAGGACACCATGAACAAGTTTATCCAAGGAACAGCAGGAGGAGTTTAGCATTAGAAAATCTATAAATGACATTTGCATCAACAGATTTAAGGAGAAGAACCATATTCATCTTAGTAGATGCAGAAAAAGAGTTTGATAAAATTCTTCACCCATTTGTGATAAAACAGCATACTAGGAAGAGAAGTAAGCTCTCTTGAGCTGATAAAGGCTATCTGCCAACACCCTACAAGAGGTATCAGTGTAGGGGCGCATGGGTGGCTCAGTCAGTTGAGCATCTGACTCTTAGTTTCAGTGAGGGTCATGATCCCAGGGTTGTGGGATCAAGCCCCATATCAGGCTTTCCACTGAGCATGGAGCCTGCTTGGGATTCTCTTTCTCCCTCTGCCTCTCTTCTCCACTCATGTGTGCGCTCTTTAAAAGTATCAGTGTAAATGGAGAAATGTTGAAAGAATTTAATGTTAAGAACCATAAAGGATGCCCACTAATACTGCTTCTGTTTTTTAAAAACATTTAAAAAAACATACTGCTTCTATTTAGTGTTTTACCAGAACCAGCATAGTAAGATAAGGAAAAGAAATTAAAAACATAAGGATCAAAAAGGAGGAAATAAAGTTGTTTATTTGCAGATAATATATTGTCTACATAGGAAACTGGAAATAATCAACAGATACATTTCAGAAGTAATTATTTTAGCAGTATAGATGGCTATAAGATCAGCATTAAAAATCAGTAGCTTCATCTGTATATTGACAACAAAGAGCTAGAAAGCAACTTTTTGGAGGACGCCTGGGTGGCTCAATTGGTTGATCCTCTGACTCTTGATTTCAGCTCAGGTCATGATCCCAGGGTCATGGGATAGAGCCCCACATTGGGCTCTTGCACTGAGTGTGGAGCCTGATTAAGATGCTCCCCCCTTTGCCCCTCTACCTCCTCCCACTCTAAACTAAAAATTTTTTGGAAAGCAATCTTTTTGTATTGTGGCTAAATGTATATATAACTTATTATTTTAACTATTTTTAATACATTTTTAATGTTTATTTATTTTTGAGACCAAGAGAGAGACAGACACAGTATGAGTGGGGAAGGGGCAGAGAGAAAGGAGACACAGAATCCAAAGCAGGCTCCAGGCTCTGAGCTATCAGCAAAGAGCCTGACATGGGCCTCAAACTCATGAACCAGGATTTCATGACCTGAGCCAAAAGCAGACGCTTAACTAACTGAGCCATGTAGGCATCCCCCATTTTAACTATTTTTAAGTGTATGGTTCAGTGGCATTAAGTACATTCACATTGTTATGTAACAGTCACTACCAAGAGAACAATAAATTTAGGAATAAAATTTAGAGATAAATTTCAGAAAGAAAGGAAATATCATAAGGCTTTTTGTGAGACATTAGAGAGAACCTAAATAAAATAGATTAAAAAGACTATGTGCATGGATGAAAAGAGTCAGTGTCATAAATGTTTCCGTTCTCATCAGGTTGATTCCTAGATTCAATACAGTTCCAACCAGAACCTCAACAGGTCTGTTGTTACACTTGACAAATGCATTCTAAATGGCAAGAATAGAAAGAACCTACGACAGAAGAAAAATAAGGTGGAAGAACACGTTATTGTGACTTATATAGAGATATGATAATTAAGACAGTGTAGTATTGGCAAAGGTATAGACAAATGGACTAACGGAACAGAATAGGAAGTTAGAGACAATCACACAAATAGATGGAACTTTGATAAATGACCATGGTGGCATTGAACATAGGGGAAAAGAGGAGGTTTCTCAATATGTGGTGCTGGGATAATTGATTAATAACAAAGGAAAAAAATGCAGTTAGATCACTGACTCATACCAATTTCAGATGCAAAACTTAAAACTTCTAGGACAAAATAAAGGAGACCATCTTTAAGGTCGTATGGTATGAAGCAAGTAAAAACATAAGCAAAACTCTCATAAATCAGTAAGAAATAGAGAAACCAATAGAAAAATGATCAGTGGTATCAGAAAAGATACCATCTTTGGCATCTTAATCAGTGAATGTAAATGGAGACTATAATGAGATTTTCACCCCCTTAGAAGTGGGAAGAATTAAGATATTTGACAATACTAAGTGTTGGAGGGGGTGTGGACCAACAGGAACTCTCATATTTTTCTTGTGAGAGTGTAAAACATGCCACTTTGGTATTATCACATAAATTTGATTCAACAATCCCATTCGTAGGCATATTTATGTAAGAGATTCCTACACGCACCAGGAAGTGTATTCAAGAGCGATCCCAGCTGCACTCATTATAATAGCAATAAGCTTGAGTTAACCAAAATACCCATTAATGGGAAATAGAAAAAGAAGTTGTAGTATAGTTGCAAAATGGATTACCAAGCAGCGGATAAATTAATGAATTTTAGCTACACTTAGCAAAGATGAACTTTGACAGTATGGTATTGAATGACAAGAGCAAATCCCAGGACACAGTTACAGTAAGATACCACTTTTGTAGAGCACAAAACCAAGCAAAATTATCTAGTACTTTAAATATGTATTGACAAACCCACAAATACATAAAGGTATGGCCAAAAAAGAGGGGAATGAATGATAAAGGGAGATAAGGTAAGTCCCAAGAGAGAGATAGAGTTGTTGCACATTAATTGATAATGTGGCTTTTGAGTTGGGTTGCAAGTTCACAGGTATTCATTGTAATATTCTCTATAGCTTAGCACATCTGTTGTATATAATATTTTCTGTGTATCGCACAATAAAGTCAACACAAAAAAGTTACAGATTTTTTTAAAGCCGTGTCCCCAGGTTGTGTATTACCGAGTGGTCACGGTTCTGTAAGGACAGAAAGGAAACATATTAGAATGTTTCTACTTTCCTAGGTTTAACATTGTTTTCAGTGGGATGTGTGACTTCCATCATAGAAAAAATATGAACCTTGATTTTCTATTAAATAATTTCTTTTTGCCAGAATTTTACTGCCCCCAAATAATAGGACTCTGATATTTTCCGTTGGAAGAAGAGCGTTGAAATCTGAAAGGAAAATGAGTCATTTGAAAATATAAGAGTATTGTTGGATTTTTTAAAAAATTTTTTGATGTTTTATTTTTGAGAGAGAAAGACAGAGCATGAGTGAGGGAGGGCCAGAAAGAGAGGGAGACACAGAATCTGAAGCAGACTCCAGGCTCTGAGCTGTCAGCATGGAGCCTGACACAGGGCTCAAACTCACTAACCGTGAGATCATGACCTGAGCCGAAGTCAGATGCTTAACCGACTAAGCCACCCAGGTGCCCCAAGAGTATTGCTGTTTTTATCTAAGTACACTGTTTAGCTTTTTTCTGTTTTCCTTTTTGAGCTTGGTAAGAAGGATTGTGGCTAATTTGATAGTAGATGTTATAAACCGACAAGAAGAGTCACAAAACAAGAAAAATAAGAATTATAATAAGTCTTAAAACTACATCGTTTATTCATTAAGATCAGTAAATTCTAGGAGTGGTTGTTCCCCACTGCCCATGATGCAACCTTGTGTGTGTGAAGCTTTCATAATAAACAAAAACACATTAATAAATGGTTGTAACAACTTGGCAGTAGGAAGACTTTCTCGGGTATGGTAAGGATTTCCTTTTATTGGTGGGAGCATTCGAAGAGAGTTTATTGCTCTTGAAGTTGTCAAGATCCCTGGGATTCAGTCAAGTATCTGTTGGCTGACATTTCATTGTCATCACCCTAAGTTTTTCAGGGCTTTTGTCCCAAGTGGGTGAAAACTTTTCACTTTTTTTTTTTTTTAGCAGGTTCGTGCCATCCAAACAAGCTGCATTTGGGAGTGGCTAAAACACACAAAGAGGGGGAAGATGGCTCTCCGTCCAGCAAACGGTACAACCCAAGTATGGTTACGGCCGAGCTCCAGCGGCTGGCTGAGAAGCAGGCAGCCAGGCAGTATTCCCCAGCCACCCACATCAGCCTCCTCACCCAGCAGGTAGGGACAGCTCGAGGACCCAGGAGCTCTTCTGTTCCGAGGACAGTATTAACCACGGGGCGCTCAGGCCTTCCCTGTCTTTGCTCATCCTCCATATGCTGATGCTTGTTGAAGGAGTGTGAGTTGGTGTGAGCTGAAGAGTGAAAGTGTTCCCTTCATCTTTAAAGAAAATAAGCTTCTGTTACAGGTATTCCCCAACTAGGTCTACCACTAGCTCTCATGTCCTCGTTTCATGGATAAGCAGACTTGAATATTCAGCTGTCAAATATACTTTTAAAGGATCCTTACAAATAACTCTCTCTTTGGTATAATTTTTCAGCGAGTTCTAGTCTTAGAAATCTTTTTACCAGAATGCCGTAACAGTATCTTTTACTTTCTTCTCCTCCTCCTCCTCCTTCTTCTCCTTCTCCTCTTCCTCCTCCTCCTCCTCCTCCTCCTACTTCTCCTTCTTCTTCCTCTTCTTCTTTTTAACAGTACCACATTTCATTCATGATCTCGGGACGTGTTATGGGCACTGATTAATAAAGGATCCCAGTGCACATTTAGTCAACTCATATTCATTCTCCCCATTTTACAGATGGGGGAAACTAAGGCTGGAATAAGTGATAGAATCATGGTCATTCAGAAAGCTGAATAGATAGAAGCAGATACCAGAATTTTGACCTTAAGCTATATATTGATAATAAGCTTATAACACAATGAAGTTAGATGAAACTTTCACAGGAACTTTGGGATTGTTTTTGCCCTCCTTGCTGATTATCCGAATGGTACCTAACCAGAAGTGAAAGCCACATCTTCTCCCTTTCCTTAATGCAAAATGGCATCAAAGTCCTCCAAAGGAATTATTATAGTTCACCCCCACGGTAAATATTTTGCTATATCTCTGTTGTATCAGTCTTAATTAGCGGCAACTCTGTAATGATAATCAAGTCTAGAAAAAAGTGAAGCTGGAAATTTTTTCCACCAGTTAAAAGTAGGCAACACACTGCTCCCTGGTGGTGCCCTGTTTCTCTGTATAAAATTTAGAACCAGAATTAAAGGTCAGTTTGAGCTTTTCTTCAGCCTCATCCCAGTGTGTGAGGCTGTAATGAATTTTCTTGTTCAAATCCCTAATAGTTTGAAGGGATTAGATGAGGAGGACTGATTTCAATAGGAAGCAAAGGATCCCACAAGCGCAGTTTGGAGACTTGACAGGGTTTGGCAAGTTAGATTTTAGTGATGGAGCGTTGGGAAGAGGGGCCAGGATGTCATGACCCTGGTCAAATGGGAAGGAACCTTGAAATGTGAAGTGGCTGTGAGGAAGGGAGAGGGCCAGGGATTTGCTCCATGTTTTTCACTGGGTCATTGACAAGAGTGTATGTTTCCAGTTTATAAATGAGCAGCTAGAAGCATCAAGGCATTAGGAAATTTTCTTTGCAGTCACAGTAACAAACATGGCCAATATTAGTGTTTACATATTTTTTTTTTTTAAACACGTGCTTTTTTTAATTTTTTTTTTTTAATTTATTTCCAGGAGAGAGAGACAGCGTGAGCAGGGGAGGGTCAGAGAGAGAGGGAGTCACAGAGTGAAACAGGCTCCAGGCTCTGAGCTGGCAGTCAGCACAGAGCCCGACGCGGGGCTCGAACCCACGAACCGCGAGATCATGACCTAAGCGAAAGTCAGACGCTTAACCGACTAAGCCACCCAGGCGCCCCGAGTGTTTACATATTTTCAACTTCTGTCATCTGGGAAGCTACAAAGCTTACAAAATGGCAAGATTCGGATCCTGTGTGAACTCTGGGGTGATTGTATCCTAATTGGAAAATTGTTTCCTTCAGTCCATCTTTCTTATCTAAGGAGAACTTCACTGCCAGTGAATTAAAAGTCCATCAGACTCCTATTCGTAGGGATCTGAACTTGCCATTAGATGTCAGTCTTAACTTTTAAAGTCTGGTGAGAGGGTAGTTGGTGCTTGGTACAGTACTGAGGGAGGGGCTGTAGTTTGTAATAAGCAGGGTGCGGTGGTGGAAAACAAGCTGGACTAGCCATCTGAGGATCTGTCTTCTACTCCTGACTAGCTGTGTGATCTCCGAGAGTTCACTCAGCTTCTGTCAACCTCAGGGTCTTTATTTGTTGGGGAAAATGCAAAAGGGTCCCGAGGATAGTAAGCAAAAACCTCTTTGTAAAGTCTAAATGCCATATATGTGGGAAATACTGATATTTCAGCCATAAAAGTCTTTCAGTAATAAGTAATTTTTAATTTGATTTCAAAAAGTTCAATGTTTGGATAAGATACATTATTACCAAAATGAGCTTTGTTATTGAAAAGCTCAATTGTATGTTATCTGGCTCTTTCCCCTCAGAGAAAGCAGTTTCTTAATTTTGAATTTGGAAATTTTTTTATTCTTCTTCTAGTAAATAATAACTTGTTACAGTGGCTTCATATGGGCTCTGGCCCTTGTGTTTACTGGGGGGCGGGGAGGTAGACCCAAAGTGAGGGCAGCTCTGTCCTTCTCTCTCACTTTGGACCATGAAGTCTTCATGCTTAGTAATCACTTAAGTGCTTTTTACCTGTGATTATTTCCAGTTCCTATTTTGTGTTTGTGGGGGTTTTTCTTTTTTTCCTTTTTCTTTCTTTTTTTTATCCAATAGGATTGATGTTTTCTTCCCCTGCTTCCCTTTTTTGTTAGGATAATTATGGATATATTTATTCTTATTGTTTTCTAATTGACTGTTTTGTTTTGTCTTTACTAATGTTCTTTCTTCTGCTTTTTCTTGCTTTATTTCCTCCCGACTTCTTGAGTTGGGTACTTATTTTTATTCACTCTTGTTGGTCACTATATTGAAAGCTATGAATTTTCCTCCGAGTATCACTTTCATTATAGCCCATAAACTGATGTATCTTTACATTGTTCCTCCGGGTAAGGTGTTAAGAGACCTACTGCTAAATAAGGAACACCAATGTTAAATTGTTTGTGTTTTGGAAAATGAGTATAAAAAATTGAAATCCTTGGACCCATTTTTGAAAAATCATTTTATTTTGTCTGTAATTTCACCTGTTTAGTCCCTTAAAGCTTTTAGTGGCATTCTTCACAAAACTTTTAATTCAAATGTGGTTTTTTAATTTATTCATTCAAAAACATTTTATTAAGCTCTTAGGAATGTTCCAGACTTTGGTACTAAGCCACGGGGATGATATAAGACATAGTCCTCGGCATAAAAATAACTCACTATCTGGTAAGGGTGACAGCCCCACAAACACATGAGAGTACCCGTGTGGAATAGCCACACCAGAGCTGTTTCTAGGGAGTTACGACAGGTCCAGAAGATAATGGCTACCCCAGCCTGTGTGTGGGAGTGACAGGGCCAGAGCAGCCTTCTTGGAAGAGATTATGTTGAAACTGAATCTTAAACGTGGGCACGTGTGTGGTAGAGGAAGGGTAAGGACAGGTGTCAGAACAAAAGCTAGCATTGCAAGCAATGTATATGTATGTACATATGTATATGTATGAATGTGTGTGTATATATGCATAACAGCCAGCTGGGTAGTGGTGTTGGAAGATAGGGAATCAGGGGCGCCTGGGTGGCTTAGTCGGTTAAGCGTCCGACGTTCGCTTAGGTCATGATCTCGCGGTTCGTGGGTTCGAGCCCTGCGTCGGGCTCTGTGCTGACTGCCAGCTCAGAGCCCGAAGCCTGTTTCAGTCTGTGACTCCCTCTCTCTCTGACCCTCCCCTGCTCATGCTGTCTCTCTCTCCTCTCCTAGAAATAAATAAAACATTAAAAAAAAAGAAAAAAAAAAAGGAAGATAGGGAATCAGCAGAGAGCAGCTAGGATGGAAACTGGAAGAGAAGACGA
Source organism: Proteles cristata cristata (assembly GCA_017311185.1). Classification (NCBI taxonomy): domain Eukaryota; kingdom Metazoa; phylum Chordata; class Mammalia; order Carnivora; family Hyaenidae; genus Proteles; species Proteles cristata. Next base: position 114,816 of record JAESUZ010002877.1, on the reverse strand, counting down.
GGGCTGATTTAACGGAGAGCTTTCTCCATGAGGGAACTTCTCCTGACCGCAGAGATGATGGGCCACAGAGAGCCAGGCGGCATTGCCTTTTCACTGGGTCACTCAGGTAGCCGGAGGAGGGCAGAGTGGAGGGTGAGGCACCATCACCCCTTTTCCTCCCTGCTCACCGGTGAAGACACTGAGGAAATGTAAGCCAGCTGAAAGTAAAGAAGCAAAGTACTTTGACAACCCCGGAATTTGATCATAAAACTCAGAAGCACCCAGAATTTACATTGGAGGCTAAATTCTTACGGGTTTGTGTGGCTAAAAACAGAACCTTATTTATTAGCTTGTAATAGTGTTCCCTACCTCTTGTTATTATTTAACTTTATTCACAGCCTAGAATACAGGAGACCCTCAGACTTTCCTTGCCACACAAAGTGGCCACCGTAGCCACTTCAGAAATGTTTGCCGGCACGTGCACGTTTTAAATATGTTGGAGCAAGACACGTGTTCTTAGTGTATGATTGTTCAGCAAGTACCTTACACATCAGAGAGAGAACAGGTCAGATTTAGTTCTTTCCCTTGACACGCGAGAGGCTGATGATCTGTGGGGGGTGGGATTCTCTAGAAGTCAGTGCGTACACCCCTAAAGGCAGGGTTTTCTGGGAGCGTCTTTCACCTGTGGGAGGGGGGAGCGCTGTGGGAGCTGATGGTGCTGGAGGGGAGCTCCTTGCTCCCTTTCTCTGCCTCACTTGGTGCTGGGAGAGGCGTGTGGTAGCCCCGCAGCACCCTGCGCAGACTTTGCCCTTTGTGGTTACGGCTGGGCTGTTCGTGAGCAGAAGAATGTGGTGAAGGAGCCCGGCTCTGTGGAGAGGAGTGGGAGGCTGCGACTCAGAGGGAGCACTGGCCCTCTCTGTGCGGGCGAGTGTGAGATTTCAGGACCAGCTATCATTAGGAGCAGCTCCAGCTCCTCCAGCCTGGGAGTTTAATCAAAGGAATAACAGCAGACCACCCAGGCGAGGGCTCCAGGGCGAACGAATGTGCTGTGTCAGTCTCTGTTCCCCAGCCAGCCGGTGCCCGGGATGTGGCCAGGCCTCCTGGAAATGTGCTGACAGATACATAGGAGGGAGGAGACACTCTCTACCTCTCACATTTTTCATGAAGATGGAGAGTGGAAAGGAAAACCATTCCATTTCTTTCATTTTTTGCTCCTTGCCCTGACACTTTTCTAGAGCACTTCTAGAGAAGGGTATATGCCATGGTGGGATTGTTTCCACGGGCTACTCATTCCTCCCAGTCATTCTGTATCAGGGAATTCTCTATCATTTCTTCTGCTTCAGCAGCTGCCACAGTGGACCTTGAGGGAATCTTAGTTTCAAAATTTCCAGTTTGAAGGGGAGATGGGCAGAGAGAGAAATTTCTGAAATGATGAGGCGCGTTCTCCAGAACGGAGGCGGATGGCACCCAATTTATCACAAGGTTGGACATCGGGCACTGGGAACTCTCCCCCTGCCTCCTTAGCGTGCCCGGACGTGTTTGAACTGCTGTACACTTGGGTTCTGATTGGGTGGTTGTTTTCCAAGTCTAGCCCGTTCGGTTCTGTATTCTTTCTGGGTAGAAAAAGTTGTACTTTTTTGTGTTATGCACATTATTTCCCATTTCTAGGAAGGGATAAATGGAAAAAGCAGGAATTCTTGAGTCCGTAAGACCTTGGACAAGTTACTTAACCTCCTTGTGCGTTGATTTCCTTTTCTGTAAAATGGAGTAATTTTAGTATTGAGACTAATTCTCCTCCTGGATCCCTGTGCCTCCCACGGTAGGACCTAGCTCCAGCTGATCTTACTATTCCCTAGCTCCTCTGTGTCTCTCAAGGCTTTCAGCCTCAGTTTTCCTTAGTTCCTTGCCTACTCTATAGTCCCTTGTTCTTCTAATAACCCTCCTTTCACCCTCCCACCCCCAACCCACACAAGCTCTTGTCCTCCCTGTACTGCCGATTTTGTATTAAAATAACATGCCCTGGAGGCACTTGGGTGGCTCAGTCGGTTAAGCATCCGACTTCAGCTCAGGTCATGATCTCGCAGTTCATGAGTTCGAGCCCCATGTCGAGCTCTGTGCTGACAGCTCAGAGCCTCAAGCCTGCTTTGGATTCTGTGTCTCCTCTCTGCCCCTCCCCAGATCACACTCTGTCTCTCTCTTCCTCTCTCAAAAATAAATAAACATTAAAAAAACTTTTTTTAATAACATGCCCTTGCTCTCCTAGTGCCCTGACCCCTTGCCCTCCACACTTACTTTTACAGTCTGACCTTATCTCTTACCATTTTGTCCAGCCCTCTCTCAGAGATTGCTAATGACCTTGAATTTTCGACCTCAGTCACCTATTTTTAATCCATCTTCTCCCTCAGCATGTGGCACTATTCTTGTCCACCTCCTACCTGAAAACTTTTCTTAGCTTCTCCAACCCTTTAGCCCTTCCTCTGGGAGCTCATCCTCCTCTTTCCCCGGAAAACTGGATTCCATTTACAACATGTTTTAAAAGCCACTGCCATGTAGATCTCCTGTAAAAAACTGAACAGACAGCAGCAGGATCTCCAATTAAAGACAGTGGTATGATGCTTGGCCATTTGCTTCTTCCTGTTCTTCATAGCTCCCCTCCACCATAACTCTGAATTCAGGGTGCGGCGGAACTTTATTTTCACCATATAGTTTCCCCTTGCGTAAATTTTCTCTTCCCTTAGCTTCACCTGGTACGGTCCTGTGGATTTCTCCCAAATAGGCATCTCTTGAGTTTAAACCTCCTTCCTGAACACCAGGTCCAGACTTCCAACTATCAGATACTTCCACCTAACTGTACTACCAGCATCCAAAATGTTCAACCTATTGTAAACCTGTTTTGAAAATATTCAAAGAAGTATTCAATACCTCTAAAACCTATTAATTCTTCTCCCTTTTTGTCTCTGTACTGGTGACACTGCATTTCTCAACACTGAGGTATGTCTCTTTCACTTCTTCATTCTCTGTACATCCAGGCAGTTGCCAATTCTTGCTGATTCTGGCTCCATAATGTCTCATATATGTCTTTCCTCTTTCACTTTCATATCTGCTGTCCTGCTTAAGGCCTTAATTATCTCCACTGGACAGCTGCGGTAACCTCCCAAACGGTCTCTTGTTCACCCCAATCTTTGCTGTAAAGGAATCTTCCTGAATCACAAGTCTGATGATAATACTTATTTGCCCACAAATCTCGAGGGGACTTTCTGTTACCTACAGTGTGAAGCCCAAGCTTTTAAATGTTATTCAAAGCTTTTGTTTAAAATCTGGCTCCGGGCTTCTTCCCCAGCCTGTCCTCGCCCATCACACGTGTTCTTGTACAACTCAGTCAAAATTTGTTAGTCTCCACGCCTTAATTTTTGCTATCTTCTCATGGGAAATGTTCCCCTGTTACCATGTCTAACCTTGTGCATTTGTCCAGGCTCCATATAGTTGCTATTGGTTTTCAAACCTCTGGAGAACTTTCCTGGTATAATCTGAAAGTGGCCCCTGTACTCAGGGCAGGGAGAGACTGAAGGAGGCAGACCACTCAAGGTTGGTAGGTGGCAGTTGTTTTTTTTTTTTTTTAATTTTTAATGTTTTTATTTCTGAGAAAGAGAGCGCGCACGAGCGTGAATAGGGGATGGTCAGAGAGAGGGAGACACAGAATCTGAAACAGGCTCCAGGCTCTGAGCTGTCTGTCAGCACAGAGCCTGACACAGGGCTCAAACCCACGAAACACGAGATCATGACCTGAGCCGAAGTCAGACGCTTAACCGACTCAGCCGCCCAGGCGCCCCAGTAGGTGGCAATTTTAATAGGGAGCTTACCTAGGAGGCTTGTTTTGAGCAACAAGATGCCTAGATCCCTGCACCTGCCCACCAGATCTTAAGAGTTTATAAAAAGTCCCTGTCTGGGCTCAGTTATATATAGTGTTCAGGTGTTTTCAACACATTGTCATCTCAAGGCCATGTCCTTGGAGAACCTTTAGGATTACGAAAGGCAAGTGGAACCCACATTCCAAGGATAGGGGAGGAAGAACTGAGAAGCCTCTGAGTTCTTGGGCCCAACTCACGGGTCATTTGGTGGCCACATCTTTCTCATGACGTTTCCAGACAGGTGCCCCTTCACTTGTATGCATGCCATTTTACTCATCACACTGTGCATGTCCAGATAGCTGTCTCCTTCAGCGGACAGTGTCCTTTGCTGCCTCAGAACCTGACTCATGGGTAATACTCAGTAAATGTCCTCATTCTGTTGGACTGGAAGGCACTTGGTTGAGGAGGTGGACTGTGTCCATTTTTTCACTAATATTTTTTTCAGCTTGGTATATGGTGTACACTCGGTACATTTTTGAATAAACAGAGGAATGAAGAACCCGTTACTGCTCCAGCCAGAAGTCATCTTTCCATTCTCCGTGGTCCTTTAGCCCTTCATTAGTCTCTCTGTATAGTAAATCTATTCTAGTGATTTTTGCATCTCATTTCTTATTGAGTTATAATCTGCGTGATGGCAGTTCTTTCTGGTCCATCAGCTAGCACAGCACCCTTGCACTAGCTAGGTACTTATTACATCCTTGCTAAGCTGAATTTTTTGGCTTTTATATTCTTATTTATTTTTAAATGTTTATTAATTTTTTAAATGTTTTTATTATTATTTTAAGAGAGTGCACACATGTGAGCCAGAGAGGGGCAAAGAGAGAGAATCCCAAGGAGCCTCCACGCTGACAGCACGTGCTACATCTCATGAACCATGAGCCAAAAACTCATGAGCCAAAACTGAACCTGAGCCAAAACTGAAAGTTGGATGCTCTGAATGAGCCACCCAAGCGCCCCAGTTTTTTATATTCTTTTTAAAACTCTTGCTCTTCCATATTTTATTTTTATTGGCAGTACCATGCCCTTCGGAATAAAGCAGCTGACATGAACTGAATGTCTACTTTGCACCAGGCACTGTGCTAAGAACTTTATAAGCATTATTTCTTTAACCCTAGGGTGTGGATACTTATTTTTTACAGATGAAGAAAATAGAAGCTGGAAGGAAAGGTGACTGTACTACGGTCACACAAATGGCAAGTGGCTGAATCGGGACTCAAACCCAAGTCTGTCTGATGCCATGCTCTTTCCGTTAGTGTTTTCCTACCTCCTCCCATTTGAATCAGAACTCTAACCTCTCACCAGCTGAACACTGCTGCAGGGTTAGAGCAGAGCCAGTGATTGAGCCTACAAGAGAGAAACAAGAAACTGAACTTCCTGGTTTCGTGATTAGAAGTGCTTCTCCATGCTCCAAAGCAGCTCGAGAAATATGTGGCTTTGTCTAGATTATCAGTTATTTGTTGAGTGAACTCTTCACCAGATTATTTTATGGTGAAATCAACTGATCCTTTGAACAGGCAAAATTCGGCCTTCTTATTTGCAGTGATGCAAAAAGATCAATTTATCATGGTGGTGGCAGCCCCCATCGACTCATAAAAACCAAATGTATAAATTGGAAACACTACAAAGTGATTTGGTGGTTTTGTAAGATTTCCCAGGAATGTCTCAAATCTTAATCTGGAACTCCTTCCAGATTTTGGAGCACTGAATGTTGATATGTGTATGTGTATTGTGTAAATGACAGTGTTCACCAGAGAGGGGTACATGACCAGAGAACTTAGTGCTGGTGTACTGGAGCTGCAGAGATTCCCAGCTTTTCTCAACCCCTTTTAAATTTTGATTAACATTATGACTCATGTCTCCTGGTGATCAGAGTGTAAATAATCTGAGGCTAATTTTATTGGCATCCAAGGAATTGACACGGGAGTTGAAGCTGTCTTAAAACATATTGGTTGTGTGGCAGATGATTTTATAAATTCTCAGGAAGTGCCCTTAAAAGAATGGTTAAAAAGGTAGCTGTTTGGGGTGCCTGTATGGCTCAGTCAGTTAAGCGTCCGACTTCGGCTCAGGTCATGATTTCACAGTTCGTGGGTTTGAGCCCCGTGTTGGGCTCTGTGCTGACAACTAGCTCAGAGCCTGGAGCCCTCTCTCTGACCCTCCCCTGCTCATGCTATCTCTCTCTCTCTCTCAAAACTAAATAAAATGTTTTAAAAAACTGTTTAAGGATGATTTTATTTTATGTTCTTGATTGAATGTATTCTCTAAAATTACTCTAGTGATGAAAATGATGTAGTAAGTGTAGATCTGGCACTTCTGGTTTTCCTTTTGTATTGAGTGAAGTGGATTCTGGTCCACTGCTGTTTCCTATTCAAGGACTGCCTTTTGTTCTAGCTATAGGCGCTAAAGTAAGTCAGGAAGGACTTGGCACTGCATTGCCCTGTTCCAAATCATTCAGAGCCCCTGGTCAGGAGAATGAAAGTTTCAGTAGATGCTCAGTTAATCTAATCACATTCTGATGAGCCTTTGCGTGTGGAATAACAGCATTATTTTCAAGATGATATTGGTGTAGTTCTGAGGACATTATGAATGCAGATTTAGACAAATTAATCCTCATATCACTCTGAGTGATTCTTGACCGTTTTGGAGTCAGAGATCCCTTGAATTGAACGAAGGCTATCTTGTTCTAAAAAAAAAATTGTGCACTCAGACTTAGAAATTTGCATTAATTTCAAAGGGTTCATAGATACTCCCCAACGAGGCTCCCTCTTAGTACAACTGTGGACCCATGGTCTTCACATTAAGAACCTCTGAAAACTTTCTAAGGTAGCATAGAGCCAATCATATTGAGAATTTGGCCAAAAATGACCACTCCAAATCTGTGATCATCTTTGCTTCACACATCCTCTATGTATTTCAGTGATGTCCTCCCAGTGGGATGTAATCTTGATGAAAGCAAGGAGTTTGGTTTTGTCTTCACTGTTCACTCCATGCTGAAAAGAATACCACAGAGTAGCTGATATATATTTGTTGGATTAATGAAATGGTCTTCTGAAGCCCCATCTCTAGACTTTGCTTGAGCTACGCCAAGATTGTAAGCTGCATTGGGAGCACTGGGCCACCAGTTTGCTCACGTGGTAGCTATTATTTGATTTTCATGTTGAATTCCCACCCTCCATTTTGATAAAAAAAGATACATGACATTTGCAAACAGGCTAGTGAACCCAAGACTCAAGATCGGTTTCACTCAAGATAAAAGAAAGGGAAAACTCCTGAGTGCCAGATTCATGCTTACTACATGATTTTCATCACTGGAGAAACATTAGAGAACGTGTGCAACCCGATCTCAGATGGAGTGTCAGCCGTTTGCAGTTTCACTGCCAAGAAGAAACATACAGCAGAGACGTTGTGCAGACAAGGAGCAAAATCTGTATGCAAAGCTCTTATCTCCCACATTTGAGAACCTTGCCCAAGGCATCGAGACCAGGCAGAACTCATCTCTAAAATTAGACAGGGCACTAGCAAGAGCAACACTGACCTCTTTCTAATCACTGATTATTTTATTTCCCATTATTCCAAAGCAGTCCATCCCTTGTGGTATTTGCAAAAAGAGGTAATTTGGAACCTTTAATTTCCTTGCTAGCCTTCCAGTGACAGTAATCACTTTTCCACTCACTGGTGATTCTAGCAGCTAGCTAGAGGCTGTGTGTGTGTGTGTGTGTGTGTGTGTATGTGTATGTGTGTGTGTGTGTATGTGTGTGTGTGTATGAACCCACTTTGTTTAGTATATAAATGCTTTTATGCCTGCTGGGCTAAGCTCTGAGGATAGAACAATGAATGAGATATAGTAATTTGTGGGCCAAGATAGGCAAATAAGCCTACAATTATAATACAGTACAAATCATGGCATGAAGTTCTTTCAGCTCTACCACTATGCTCTTGAAACAGTTTAATGACAAGGATTCTTTACAGCTAAGGGAGATTGTTTATGAAAAATATAGTTGACATTGGAAAGTCAAATGCAAGGTGGTAGCAACTAGATTTCAGGATCCTGCTGTGCTAAAGTGGTTTAAAGGACCTTCTTAGAGCAAGATATGAAACACCATTTAAGCTGATCTTTCAGTTTGCATGTTGGGGATAATCCCTGCCTCCTGGCATAGCCATCTCTCTGTTTGCTGGTTGTGTTTTCCCAAGCAGCAATGATAAACTTTGGAACTGTGTTAAGAAAGGTAAAAATCGTGTATAAATCCTCAAGCCCTAGTTAGTGGAGGGCTACATTTCTAGATAAATCATACCTATAGAAATGGAGAATGTGGTCTGCTCTATGTATCAGTCCTTAAGGGACTGATAGCGTATGCATGCACAGAGGCAGGTACCAATTTATGGTTGATGTGGCAGAGAACTCAAGGGCTCACTGTGGATGCCAGCATCTTAGGTTTTTTTTTTTCATTAACCTGTGTTGTCTTTACAAATACCTACTAAAACTTCACGATTCTTAAATATCAGTTTGTTTGATTTTGTTCATGGCAGAGCTGGAAATTACTACTCACATGGTCATTAAACACTGATTTAGGGAGAACTGTGGCTGGAATCCAGGGTTCCACAGTTACTACCTTGAGGTTCAGGAGAAGATGCCCAGAGTATCCTTCAGCCCAAAGCCACCTCTCCTTACTGTTTTTGGTTCCAGACTCCTGACTGGAATTCCTGGCTTTGGTGACTTGGGCTAGATAGTGTATGATCCATTGTCGTCTTTTGCCCACCATGCCTCAGGCCTAGACCAAAGCCATCTTTCTAATCAGACTTTATCACCAGGCCCACCCCCTAATCTTGATCTTCAAACTGTTGAAAGGTATGGGAAGATAATCTAAGGAAAAGTGCACTTACACTAAGGCCCACTCTTGGACCATCCCCCCCCCTTTTTTTTTTTTAATTTATTTCTAGGAGAGAGAGAGACAGCATGAGCAGGGGAGGGTAAGAGAGAGAGGGAGACACAGACTCTGAAATAGGCTCCAGGCTCTGAGCTGGCAGTCAGCACAGAGCCTAATGCGGGGCTCAAACCCACAACCGCGAGATCATGACCCAAGCGAACGTTGGACACCCAACTGACTAAGCCACCCAGGCGCCCCAGACCGTCCCTTCTTAAAATGCTAGGCGGCACCATCTTGCCTTACCCAGCTGTATGGGAAGATGTATGCAGAAGAGGACTGATCCAAGAAGAAACCATGGATAACGAACACATGAGCTTAAAAGCGTCTATTATCGGATCACAAAGCAGGTCTCGAGCTCCAAGGCCCAGCACTCCTCCTGAGCCTACGAGGGAAGCAAGTAGAGCCCACCAGTGGTATGTCCTGCATCCCAACCCTAGTACCTCTCGCCTGACTTCCATGGCTCTCAACGAATCTTAATTTTCCTTAATAGCCCCTTTCTCCCTAACCCATGAGACAGCTCTAGATTTTTCTTCCTGCCCCACAATTCTGACATAGCACTACTCTATCGGAACCCTTCAGGAAGTTTAGCGTTACCTCTTAGATTAAGAGCACAATCTTTAGTCTGGCATTCAGTGATCTCCTCAAGCCATTTTTCTGTTCCTATTTTTTATTGCTCTGAGGTTTAGCCAAATCAGACTCTTTCCTGTTTCTCAGACATTCTTCCTTCCTGTCTGTCTGTCTCTGCATTTTTACTTCTGGTTTTTCTCTCTAGGAACCCCACCATCCCACCACCAACACAGCAATGCTACTGCCTCTCCTTTTAGACCTAGCTCAGATGTCTTCTTTGAATTTCCGTAGCATTTTTATTATGGCAGTTATCAAATCCTAGGAGGCCTTAAGTATTGCTGCCTGCCTACGTGTCTTGTCTCACTAGATTACCAATTCCTTCATGGGTAAGTGGCTACATTTTAATCTGTGTATACCCCTAGGATTTTACCCAGGGCCTTGCTTATATGATAGCCAATGCAGTAGATATTTATTGTGTTATCTCTGAGGTTTGGACTTCTTTTGAGCATTCAGACGTGCAGTATTTCTAGAGGATGCCAACTACAGCAATAGTGATCTAGTTAGGCCTGGCTCTGGATCCTCTTTGGATACCAAAAGTTATGTATCTGGGTGGGTGGTGGGTGTATTCTGGGAAGCCATCAGGGCAATGCCATCATATTTTAATTATAACACTGGCAGCACTACTCCTTTTAGCAAACAGCAGTAACAAGCAGTAACACTTGGGCGGGCTGGCAGCCGGAAATTGGCCTCCCTCTCTGTGTTTCTCCTACCCCCTTTTCAATCCATCACCTGTATTTATTCCTGCTGTAATTTAAACACCTGTCTAGATGGAATGCGTGCAATGTGTCCCTACCCCACACATTCAGATATTTGCTCACCTGCCTTATTCGGAAGGCTGGCTCTAAAATAAACAACGTTTTGGTATTAGAAGAAAAAATGCACTGAGGTCACTGTGGCAATGGACATGAAGAAGGGAATGGGAGTGGAACCTCGGCTGAGCCGCTCCAGGAGAGTGGAGCAGAGGATGGGGAAGAGGGGGACAAGTAAGGGGTGAAGGGTTTGCCTAAGGCCTAGACAGCAGTGAGTGGGATCCCGTAACTAGATCTACCCACAGGCAATCATTCACTTTGCTGACCAGCTAAGGAAAGACAGGGATGGAAGAGCAATTAACAAGTTGATTGTTTTTTAGGCTTAAATGTTTTGGGTTTTAAAAAATTTTTTTTTCTTTTAATGATTATTTTTGAAAGAGAAAGAGACCGAGCAAGGGAGGGGCAGAGAGAACCCAAGACAGGGTCTGAAGCAGCCTCTAGGCCCTGAGCTCTCAGCGCCTCATCTGATCCTGTGGGGCTCGAACTCATAAACTGTGAGATCATGACTTGAGCCGAAGTTGGACGCTTAACCAACTGAGCCACCCATGCACCCCAGTGTCTTGGTTATTTTTAATGACCACTGTTTCTCATAGCAGCAAAACAAGTAGGCTTGGAACTTTCTGAACCTTGTTTTAAACCATTTCATTTACATTTTCATCCTTGTCATACTGAATGATGACTCACATTAACGTTTGAGCAACTGAACAACACTGAGAAATAGTAAAATCTTAAAGTTCCTGATAGAATTATTTTCTCAACCCCTTTCCGTTGGGTGTTTTCTATCGTGCTCTTCACCCCATCAAGGCATTTCTGCTGGTTTTTGGAAAATTTCCTGAGCTTTCTGGAGGAGAGCCCTTGTATGGGTTCCTCTTTCCTTTTCCACCATCTCCTGTAACAAGTGCTTCGATGATATTAACATGCATGAGAATTACCTGTGTGTGGCTCTTGTCAGATGTAGATCTCCTGCACTGGGGCTGAGGTTGCGGGAGAGTCTGCATGTTTATCAAGTTCCCAGAGATCGCGGATGCTGCTGGTCACAGGTTGAACTTTTAAGTTCCAGGCTCTGGTACAAGGCAATGGGAGGAACACAGTGCTTAGAAACTACAAGCATCAGGCAGACCAGAAATTGAAACTAGGGGCTAAAATGTAACAATTATTTGTTCTTGAGCAAGTTATATTATAACTCTCAACCTCAGTTTTCCCATCTGTACATGAAGGCAATAATTCTACCTAACAAGAGTGTCTTGAAGATTAAATAAGTTTATATATAAACACACACACACACACACACACACACACACTCTTAGAACAATGCCTGGCAGAAATAAAGTGTTCATTAAATTTAGCTATCATTAGGTAAATATGACTTCATTGTTACTATGACTGTTACTGTTGTGAACCTGAAAATTTTTGTATTTGAAAGTTTTAGAAGTCCAAACACAGACTGACAAAAGTTTTTACGTGTGTGCTATCTTTTGAACATACAGATGTTGATATCCATTGTCAGCAAGGCATGTTATTTGTGTCATAGTTTTGGTAATTAAAATGGGTCTTAAACTGTCCCATTTATCTTCCAGACACTTGTGACCAATGTCATGAATTCATGAGTTGGCCAGCCTAGATTTAGTAGCACAGACACTGGTTTATTGCAGCAGAGAAGCCACCTGGCCCAATGGCTACAACCTCCACCTTAATACCCTAATACTCCTAACAAAAATGATGAGCCACTTCTTTTTCACTAGTGCTGTATGTCTTTATGTGCCATTAAGCCTGTCCTTCTTGAAAAGTCTTTAGTGTGGAATGTTCATCATTATTGAATATCAGATATATATATGCAGTTTTCCACTTTCTCTTCATCTGACAAAGTTTTGTTTACCTGGAGGAAGAGAGGTGGACAGAGCGGCAGATGTAGCCTGGTGGCAGCCACATTTATCATCCTTCTTCATGTTGGGGAGGTACCTCCATGTATGAACCCTCATTGGCTTGTGGTGTTTACTAAGGCCCGGCCCACTGCTGGGAGATTTGCCCAGCCCTTAGACCTTCCCTCGTCAAGACAAGGTGCCGTTAGGGCCACAGTTGATGCTTGGGTCCATTTTAGTTCAGCGACTCCTTCTGCCCATGTTGGAAAAAACCCTGGGAAACTGAAAAGAAGAACCAGAAGCTTTCTTAAGTCATTTAATCTAGGGATCATTTGCTTGGACTGAATTCTAGCAAGGCATAAGTTTGTACACATAAGATTCAGCTAGATCTGATTGAGGCTTCAGAGCTATGCTATCTAATAAGGTAGCCACAAGGTAGGTGCATGTGGCTTTTAAAGTTTAAGTTGGGGCGCCTGGATGGCTCAGTCGGTTAAGCGTCCGACTTCGGATCAGGTCATGATCTCACAGTCCATGGGTTTGAGCTCCACGTCGGGCTCTGTGCTGACAGCTCAGAGCCTGGAGCCTGTTTCAGATTCTATGTCTCCCTCTCTGTCAGCCCCTCCCCAGCTTGTGCTCTCTCTCTGTCTCAAAAATAAATAAATGTTAAAAAAATTTTTTTTAAATAAAGTTTAACTTATATAAAGTTTAAACTCCAGTTGCTTAGTTAGACCAGACACACTGCAAATGCATTAATAGTCACATAGGGCTCATGGCTACTCTATTGGGCAGTACAGACTAGAGAACCATTGACTTCGTCCCCATACATTCTGTTGCATAATGCTGTTCTAAGACAGGGGTTGTTTGTCACTTCGGATCGATTTGTATTGGCTGTCTGGAGGACTGCGTAAAGAAGATTCTGAGTCCATCTCTAAGTGAGCCCCAAGTTGCTTGATTATTTACTAGCAGTGTAGTCCCAGGAAGATAGAGCCGGGTCAGGTGGGGATAGGTGACATAGGTCCCAGGTGTCTTCTAGACAAAACCACAGAAGTAAGAACAGGATATTTAAAATAGAAGGTCAGTTAGTATTTAAAGAGACAGGTTACATTTTTAGCAGGAGTCCTTTGGAAAGAAAGATGAGGGGCACCTTGGTGGCTCAGTCGGTTAAGCGTCCAATTTCGGCTCAGGTCATGATCTCTCAATTCATGAATTCGAGCCCCTCGTCAGGCTCTGTGCTGACATCTCAGTCGGGAACCTGCTTCGGATTCTGTGTCTCCCTCTTTCTCTGCCCCTTCCCCAATCCCACACCTCTATCCCTCTTTCTGTCTCTCAAAAATAAATAAACATTAAAAAATAAAAAAGATGAGAAACTTTAAAAGCTTTGCTATTTTTATATAATCTCTCATTTAAGTACTGGCCCCTTTCCTACTTCAAAATAAATTAATGATGATACTTTGCTTTTGTGTGGAAGGAAATCACAATCGCTACCATTTTTTGGTTTATCCATGACTTAAGGAATCGATGTTACATGAAAAAACAAAACCGACCAAGAGCCACCAAGAATCTAAAATTAGTTTCATGTTCATGCCTCCTTTTAGTATACTTGCTAAGAAACCAAACCGATTGAGGTTGTTAGGGTCCCCCCCCTCCACCCCGCCACTTCTTTAATATCCTCTGGTGAAGGGTAACATGTGGAATAATATTTAAGGCAAAGTATATTCAATGTCTGTATAATCACTATTGTCAGAATTTGAGATGGCTAATTATAGTTTCAAAAATCTCTAAGAATTAAGGATAGCTAGGACTCTTTCATACTAGTTTTAAAACTAGAAAATGGATTTTAAAATAAGAGTACCTGTTCTGCAACTGTTATATGACCTTGAGCAAATTAGCTACTATAAACTCTCTGAGCCTTAGTTTCTCCATCTCTGAAAGGGAGCCTAACAGTGTCTGCTTCCGTGAGTGATGGGCAAGGAGTAAGTGAGATCTAAAACACTTCCAAGTGCCTGACATTACTATTCAAATGTTAAACCGTGTTATTTGCGAAAAGTATCTCACATGCACTTGCAGGAGAACCTTTTCTGTTTTAACTTTGGCCCTGCACTTAGCCAGGCATGTGACTTTTGTCTAATTGCTTACCCTCAGAATTATCAAGTAGATTTTAGTTTCCTCTTTTATGAAATGGGGGTAACAACAGAACCCACATCAGAGGGCTTGCTCAGGGTTAAATGAGTTAATGCACATCACGACAATGCAAGGACATCTAATACATGACACATGGTGAGCGTTAATAACTTAGGTATTAGGAAGAAAATGATGACGTTTAAATTAGGGGTAGCCTTGCCAAGAGTGAGAAGATTGAACAAACTTGATATTTCTTCTCTTTCCCATTCACTAATCTCTAAACTATACAATTTATACTAAACATGGTAAAGTGTGTACATTTTGTTTATTTTATTACTATTCCACTATAAATTATTAATAAGCCTCTTGTATTAGGGTTTTGGCACACTGACTGAGGCAGTAATTGGAGAAGCTGCTAGCTATCATAAAGACCTTTCTCAGTCTGTAGAGTTTTTGCAGGCAGCCAGCTCATGTCTAATTTGAAAGACCTGATGTTTAAGGCCAGAGAACAGGGCAGGAAGGAAGAGGGCTCAGTGTGGGGCAGGGGTGAGTTCAGTCCTACAGGGAGCAATTTGATTGTCTGAGAACCTGACCTATGTTGCCTCTGGGGTGTAGGAAGAAGGCATGGCTTTTCAAAGGCTCTAGGGGCCGAAAAGTACTACCTTAACCTGCCCCAGAATATTCCCTCCCTACCCTTTCATCTGTGTGTGTCTTCTCCCCCTGACAGCAGTGGAAGGGGGTCAGAAATGATGAGCTCTGAGGCTTCTTCTAAAGAGAGGTCCGCCCTGAAGGATGCAGCCCAAATGTCCCATACCCCATCCTCCACAGACACCAGGAATCACTGCTGACCTAGGGAAAATGCTTTCTTCCCAAGAAAACTATCTGAGTCTTTGGGTGTAAAGGCCTAGTCCTGGGCTGTTTTCCTGTCCTGAGTTCTCTAACCAGGGATAAAGTACTAGACGGTTGCTAAAAATGATTTCTGTTTCCTTTCAGGATTTTCAGTGCGAAAACACCACCACTCCAGAATTCTTCTGTTTGTAAATGTCAAAATTGCTAGGTTCTTAGGACATTTTCTAGGAGGACCCTTTTCCTGTACTTTCCATCTCCTATGCCACTTGTCTCTGGCACCTCACGCTTAGCAACCAGCATTCAGCTTCATGCCCTCCTGCTTTTTAGCATCCCCTCCCTGTGCAACTGATTCTGAAATGCTTTTAAACCATCCTTTCTTTTCTGGTTTCATTCTCACCATCCAGGTTTTAAGGTCACCACGTGGCATCTATATTTCTCACAATAATTTACATTCTCACTTTTGGATGATCAAAGAAACCCACGACCTTCAGGAGTATGTATCTGTGCATGCGTGTGTTTAAGGAGATTTGGCTCAGCCCTCTGTACAGTTTCATTGCATGATATTTTTCTTTAACCTGAGATAGGAGTGTGTTCTGATATCGTTACAAATTTTTCAAAACACTGTAACAAATTCATAGTGTTCCCTTATACAGACAGAGCAAAATTTACTTAACAACAGTGTTAGCCTCTTTGATCTTTCCCTTTTTCAATATTAAAGTCAATATAGTGTAGTAAGAAGATGGGCTTTGGAGCTCCAAAGACCAGGATCCAGATCCTGGCCTTGCCAGTTGTTCATAGGCCTCCATTTCCTCCTTTGTAAATGAGGATTATGATGGCACTTACCAACAGAATTATGACCATTTAAATTAGATGTGTGTAATGTACTCATTTACACAGAGCTTTGTGCATTATAACTTCTGCTAAGTAGTAACTGCTATTACAATAGTCACCATCATTAATCATGTACAATTAGTGTTTAGCACAGTTACTAGAAGTTAGATGGTAGCATCAAAGTGTACAAATACTCTGATACCTTTAATAATCTATTGCCAAATTCCAGGAAGATTCTACCAACTTATAGTCACATACATAGTATAAGTATATATCTAATATAATGGGGTTTTTTTATTGTGTATCAATGTAGATACAAAAGTCATCTCTTACTTTTACATTTCTTTGATTTCCAGTGGAAAGGACGAGTTTTAAATGTTTAGTCGGTTAATGATACTCCTTTTTTGTAAATTGTTGATTGAGGTCAGTGCCCATTTTCTTCTGCCTGTGTGCATCTTTGGTCTAAATCAGTGACTTCTTTGTATGTTACAATAATAATTATTATGTGTAACTAAAATTTATTGTGCATTTAGAACTTGTGGATGAGAACACAAGGGTCAGGAAGGCTGAGTATTTTGCCTAGTGCCTTAGACCTTTGTCTGGCACAGAGTAAATACGCAGTAAACTCTTGCTGTTCTTGTTATTGATCTATGTATTTCCAGCGCCTCGCACAGTACAGAACTTTGCACCTGGTACAAGCAGAACACATAGCTCATAACTTTTATGTTGACACCAGCCACCCTCACTTCTCAAACTCTTTGATGTGCGCAGAAGCCAGCCTTTACCGGGTGCCTTGGTCACAGCCCTTGTTTTAGCTCAGATGGAATCAGCATCTCCTGAACTTTACTTGATTTCCTCCACACGTTTTTAATGATACTTTTCTAAAATGCTATAAAATAAGGTTATTTCCCTCACTTTATTTCTAGGTAACAAACCTGAATTTGGCAAGTGGCGTCATAAACAGAAGCAGTGCTTCAACCCCCCCAACCCTTCGGCCTATGATCAGTCCTAATGGCCCGATATGGTCCCTACAGCCAGACCTCCAAGCTCCTGAGAGCCACCCCACCCCTCCTGGAAGCAGGTATGTGAAGGGTCCTGGAGCTAGCGTTCAGGTCACAGAGACAATCTGCATCCTAGTGAGCCTCTCGCACCTTGGACTCCCCGCACAGACTCCCATGGTCTGTGCCGCCCGCCCCCACGTGTCCCAGTATTCTAGCTCTTGAATTGAGGGCCTCAGTTTATTTGTAAGACAGTTCGTGGGCAAATCAAAGGCAAAGGAAATTTCTGATACAGTTCAGTAAGCTCACTTGGGGGTGAAAGTGGAAGAATTTAAACTATGTTTAATCCTCACCTGTCGTCAACATTTTCATTTTTTTGATTTTTGACATTTTCTCCTTGTCTCCTCTTACTTGTACTACACTGCATTTCAGTAACTTTGGTTTCATCTAGGTTTTATAATTAAACTCAAACACCCTCCCTGGACAGTGTTCATTTGGGAAGTGGGAAAGAAATTTCCTTTATGTAGTTGAGAGAAGTGGCAGAGGATAAAACCCAAGTAGATTCTGACCATAAAGTAAGCAACTTCTGAATTAAAAATGAACCACTGTATTGAATTCTAGTCTCAAGCCATATTTTAAGTCTCCTATTTAAAAAAAAAAAAATAACAAAACGTAAGAAATGGATTCCTAGTACATCTTGCCTTCATGGCTATTAAATATGGGCTTAATTGCATCTGTCCCTGAGTGAAGTGAGCTAGAGAGGAATGTGACTGTTCCCATGAAGTATTCTGTTCCCGCCAAATAAAGATATTGTTCCCTCCAGGGGCGCCTGGGTGGCTTAGTCGGTTAAGCGTCCGACTTTCGCTTAGGTCATGATCTCGCGGTTCGTGGGTTCGAGCCCCGCGTCGGGCTCTGTGCTGACTGCCAGCTCAGAGCCTGGAGCCTGTTTCAGTCTGTGACTCCCTCTCTCTCTGACCCTCCCCTGCTCACGCTGTCTCTCTCTCTCAGAAATAAATAAAACATTTAAAAAGAAAAAAAAAAGATATTGTTCCCTCCAAATAAGGAAGTCTGGCACAGGTGCCCCACTGAGTCCCCATCCCAGTGCCAGCACTTCCGGCCTCTGCCAGCAGGCCAGCTCTCAGCATGCGGCCTTGCCTCAAGGGTGGGAGGGGGACCAAAGACTTGGACATGAAGGAGATACCTCTCTGTTGTTGAAGTGTCTGTTGGTGTTAGAATCATTACTGAAGGAACTAATTTGGGAAGCAGAGACTCTGCCCAGGAAACAACATAAACATAAGCACATTACATCATGCTTGAATACAGAGTCTTTCATACCAGTGATCGTTGTGGTCAAGGGTGAAGAGAATCATCTTAGCCGAGAAGTATAAAGAGTTGAGGTCCAAGAGGCAGGGCTGCTTGAGACGAGACACCCTCCCACAAAGTTCTCTTCACCAAAGTCTGTCGTTGGGTGATTTACAATCTACAGAATAACCGCATTCCTAAAACATAAGTTGTAAAAAAGAAATTCTGTTTATACCATAGAGCTTTATTTTCCATATAAAATATTTCCAAATATTCCATTTTCATTTTATAATCAGAGCCGTGTTTCTGTGGAAAACATTTCCCCCTGCAATCTGGAGTGTATTTTCTATCTATACGACAAGGCTGTAACCATTTTCCATACTACAAACAGAATGTCAAAACTACATGGCTTGGAGAAGTCGACTTGTAGATGAAGCGAGGGAGATTTTTTTTTTTTCCCATGAAAATGATGGCTGGGTTTCGAGCCTTCTTTTGGTAGCACCTGTTTGTCAGTGCTGAGACCCAGAAGGATGTGGGAGTCCGTTCAGCACTGTGAGTCGTTTTCTCCCCACCAGACCATGCTTGTGAGCTACAGGAAAACAGCACAGTGTGCCACTGACTTGAGAGCCACTGGCACCAGAGAGTCCTCTGGCCTTTGCCAGTTTGGGTTAGTTGTACCCATAGCAGCCCTCTTGTTACCTGCTCTTCAAGCTTAAGGACCAGTTTTTAGGTCCCATTTCAGCGCAGGGTAACCCTGGGAACCCTCCTCTGCCCCCACGTAACCTCTGGGGGCCCAGCTTGGGAATTCCCGTTCCGTGTGGAATTCCCAGAGGTGCCCACCCTAACGCAGTGCTAAATGAGTTCTCCAAGCTCCTTCCAGACCTGGCGGTGTCACAGGCCCCAGCCAGACCCTTCCAGCAGGCATTCCACGCAGTACCGTGCCCCAGTTTCCATTTTCACCTGGCAAAGTCATTGCTTTGTGGTTACTTGGTCTCTTGTTGTCTCTCTCTTAGCAGCAAGGGTGACTGAGTACAACGAATATGGGATGAATAGCTTAGAGATATGAGTTTTATTACTGGTTTTGACAAGAAGGGACCCTAACCTATTGATTTAATTCTTTTTATTGGGCTGTTTTGAGAGCTTTCAGCATGTCCTCACAGCACTCCGATCTCCCTGGAAGTGGGTGCTAGGTACGAGGTATTTCTGCTAGTTCATCTGCTATAGCAGCAGCAGATTCCAGCGCCGGTAAGCTCTGACAGTTCACCAAACCAGGCGCCGTCCTGTAAACAGTAACAAGACGTAAAGAGAATCCATCGCTGGCTGTGCTCCTCGTGTGCATATTGGAGGACTCAGTGACTTGGTAGCCACAGGAATGAAAACTGGTGACTCACGAGCACTCTGCAAATAGTGTTATTTTTCATTTCCCTGTGGTGTTGCTATTGTTCTCAATTTTATGGATCACACAAGTTTTCACCAGACAACCTTGTTCTTCCCCCCGCTGTTTTGAAACCACCCTAAACGTAGCCCCAGGGCTGTCGTCTCCCATTGGGTCAGTGTGAGCTCAGCCCAGCTCCTCAAATCCCCTGGTTCCTCTGGTCTGTCTGGAGTCCCTGCTCAAGCTTTGTTGTGGGAGAGGAAGGCAGAGAGCCCACGACTTGCCCAGACAGTCTGAGGCCTGGCCGTGTAGCTTGCAGTTCCCTAGGCGCTCTGGAGCTGGACTTGGCCAGCCATTCCTCTGTTGTTACTTTTCAGAGGTAATAAGTGAGATTAATTGCAGGCCATTCTCCAGAAGAGAAGGTAGTCAGGGCCAAAATCAGTCACATGTTTAGAAGCCTGAGTGAGGTGTACCTCCAAGCGAGGCCGATTTCAAATTAGACACTAGGGCCTCTGGGATGCAGGTACCAAGTGTCCATGACCTCTTTTTTCTTAAAGGGATCAGTTTCGGTCTCTAGATGCCAAAAGCTGGGTATTTCAGCTTTTCTTTAGCTAGTGAGATGGGTAGGATTTTTCTGGCTGCCTTTTAACTATACATTTCTTCGGCGCATGGGGGCATGGTTCAGGGCCAGAAGTGATAAGCAGAGGCATCTCAGCACTGCCAGCCTTGCCTGGTGTTGTCTCATGTCGGGGAGAGGCATTTTCTAGGTGATGAGCGCTCAGTGGGTTCACAGTGCATCTTTCTTTGTGAGACCTGGAAGGGTTACTGTAAAGTCTTGGCGGCTGCTCGGAATGATTTGGGAAGGACAGGGCCTCAGACGGCTTGGCAGGAGCCTGAGGCCCTGTTTTTTTCCAGTCCAACCCTTCCTTGTGGATCGAGCTGTCAGGGAATCCCACGAATGTCTGGCTTCTGCCCCTTTGTATGTTTTTCCAGCATTTGTCATTGAATTATTTTTATCCATCTCTGGCTTTTTCACACATGCAACCTGGGGATTTGTCTGTTCCTCGATATTAAAGGTGGGGGAGGTGGAAAGCACAGTCAGGAGTTTGTTTCTCCTTTTTGTGACCGGGGAAGGCATTGTGAGCTTGGGGTACTCTCCCTGGGGACCCCCGATCTAGAGAGTAGCTAGTGTGTCACAACTCTAAATTCCGTATGGGGAAATGGTGTACAGTGAAGCACCAAATCTGAGAGATCTGGGCTAGATTTCATGTCACTCTGTCCCTTTGCCTTCTTACTCTCCAGAAATAAATTATAAAGAGTCTAGTAATTTTTCGGAGCAAGTTTTTCAGATATTTGGATTCCATTTAGCTAACGCTTTTCTCACTTCCTTTAGATTATTCCTTCCAAATGTTGCTGGAGAGTCAGGTCTTTGACTTCCCATCTTTTCATTCTTAATCAGCCCTCAGAAATAATCGAGTTTGGTATTTTGAAAAAAGTACATCTTATTCATTTTCTATGTGCCAGGCATTAGGTCACGTGCCGGGGAGTCATGATAAGTACAGAAGAGTACCTGATCTCACAGGGCTTACTGTCCGTGATGTAGCTTTCATGTTCTCGATGTTGTCCTGGGTGCTGGGTATGGTCTAAAAGATTTGGAAAACATGGTTTTTGATCACTAAAGAGGTCACCATCTGTCAGAGAAAGGGAGCCATAGACACGTGAAAAAATTGCAGAGTCGTGTCAAATGGCACATAACAATGATTTAAATTTTCTGGCCTGGGCAATTAGAAGAAAAGACATTAAGAAGACTTAATCCGGTCACCTCTACATGGGTGAACCTTGAGGCCATTATGTTAAGTGAAATAAGCCCAGCACAAAAGGGCAAATACCGTATCATTCCATCCATATGAAGTGGCTAAAGTAGTCCTAGAAACAGGAAGTAGTACGGTGGTTGCCAGGGGCTGTGGGAAGAGTGGGGAGGGAATTAGTATTTAATAGCTACAGATTTTCAGTTTTGCAGGATGAAAAGGTTCTAGGGATCGGTTGCACAACAGTGTGAATATACTTAATACAGAAATCGTTAGGTAGCAAATTTAAAGTTAGGTGTTTTTTACTGTAATGAAGTAAGTATTGTAAGGATTTAAAAGAGTGCTCCTTAGTTCCGCACAAATTTTACTTAGTGATTAAAACGGCAATGTTTTGCTCCTATCCTCTGCCTCTCTGTAGGGGGATTATTCTCAGCCTAGTCCTTTAAATGCTTTTGTTTCTTTACATGTTAACTTTATAGGAAAGGGGGTCATTGGCCCCTCTGAGGAAGATGGCATGATGTGATAGAAAGAGGAGGGACTATTGAGTTGGACAGACCCGGGTGTGCCTTGATAGGTATGTGACCTTGGGCAAGTAACTTTGTTTCTCTGGGCCACAATTTCCCCATCTGCTTAGGTATGCAAATGATACCTACCTCATTAAGTAGTTCTAAGATTTAATTGAGTTTGTGTATGTGAAAGCAGCCAGTTTAGTGCCTGATTTTTAGTGGTAGGTTCTTGATAACATTTCGTTTTCTTCCCAGAAAAAAAGGGAAAGTTAAAACTGGACTTGATGGGGTAGGATATTGTTACCCACTTGGTTTCATATCTAGTATGGAGGAAACTGGTCATCAGCCATGTGTGGTGTGCTCCCGGGGCTGGATTGCAGACATGTAGCCTTTCCAGCTGAAGAAGGGAAGGCATCAGAGTGTGGCCAACTGGAGACTCTTCCTTTTCCTCTGACCCCTTTGTTGAAGGGTGACTTCTTCCTACTCAACAGGCCCTTCCTCTCTGCTATCTTCTTCTGAATGTTGAAGTTTCCACTGCAGCTCTGTGTTCCAGCCAGTAAACACTCATATTTTCCGTCTATCCTGGGGGTCGAGCTTTGGGAGAGCTTTTCTCTGGAGGAGTTTGGAGCTTATAATTTTGTACTTTATACTGTTATATAAACAACACTCTCTAGCCAAAGAGCACAATCACAAAAAGAAACCACTTTTAGGGGGGCCTAAAAAAAAAAAAAAAAAGAAAGAAACTCTTTCATGTTCAGAGTTCTGTAGAAGTGATATTTCACGTCTTGTTCTCCTTCTTCCTTTCCCACAAAATAAAGTCAACCTGGCCTTCCTCCTGCGGAGTCTTAGTTCTTACCAGTCTCTTCCCCTTGAGGAAAATGTTTCTTCAGCACGTGAATGACAAAGGCCTGTGCTTCTATCTCAAATTCCTCTGCTTCTTTTCTCAACCAGACACATAACCTCTCCAGGGTTATGCTCTGTGTCGGTTCAAACTCTGTGACAGATTCTACAGTTCTTCATTCACGGGGAGAGCCAAGTGCCACAGGTGTTTGTGCCAAGGCCAGACCGATTGGGCTTCTGCCTCCTGAAGGAATGTTGGTAACGCTCGGCCGTGTGTGTGAGATAGCTGGCCGGACATCACAGCGGGGCCTGGGCAAAGCACATTTGGGAGTGTTTGGGCCTCATATCAGGAGTGGAAGAAGTAGGTGTTTTCTTATCTGCGGGCCAAAATGCAGGTTGCTTTGTGGTGTGTGTGCCAGTGCAGGCTTCCTTCAGCCAGCCTCCTCCCCTGCCCTCCAGGGTAGCAAAGAGAAACCACCTTGCGTTTCCTTAGGATTAACACCCAGGCGCATAGGTGAACCAGCAGTGCACAAGAAACATTGTTGGAGGAGAGACTGTATCTTATGTTCACTTTATAATTTTGTATCTGTCCACAGTTGGTGATTATTTTGGTTTTAACGGGCCTGAATGATTCACATATTAAGCTGAATGAGGCTCCTTTTCTCGAATTAAGAAATTTGATCAGTTACTCAATTCATAATTCCGTTTAAATTCTCATATAGTTGGGGCGCCTGGGTGGCTTAGTCGGTTAAGCGACCGACTTTTGCTTAGGTCATGGTCTCGCGGTTCATGGGTTCGAGCCCCGCATCGAGCTCTGTGCTGACTGCCAGCTCAGAGCCTGGAGCCTGTTTCAGAGTCTGTGTCTCCCTCTCTCTCTGACCCTCCCCTGCTCATGCTGTCTCTCTCTCTCCTAGAAATAAATAAAAAATACTAAAAATAAATAAATAAATTCTCATATGGTTTTTCTGTCATCTTCCATCTTTCCAAGTTAACTCTGTTGACGAGCTTTGAAAGAGCTAGGAAAGACTCACAGTAGTAAAGAAACACTGTATCTTTCTTTCCAGCTCATGTAGAGAGACATTGGTGATCCAGTTTTAAAGCCTACTTAGTGTTGACTCAACGAATTTTTAGAAGGAAGACCAGCCAGCTCCCCTGAACCTTTAGCTGAAGATCCCGCCCTGTCCCCTCCTCCATGCTTCTTTCTGTTAAGACTTTCAACATGTTACCAACCAAGTACAACTAAGAAGTCATTGCTTTTTTAAGTCCTAGGATTTAAGAGGAAAAAGGAAAAACTCCCTGTATCTGTGTTTTAATAAAAGAAAACAGTAGAGTGATAGCATCTGACAAGGAGTAAGGAGCCTCTCTTCCCTCACAACTGCTTTGAGAAGGAAAGTTTTGGTTTAAGTTCTGGTTTCGGTATAGGCTCTTGATAACTCTTAGTTCTCCTTCTAGAAAAGACAGAAATGTAAAATTGGACTTACTGAGAACACAGTATTCCTACACCACTTTGTTTAACGCTTGGATTAGGTACATGGTAGGGGAAACTGGTATACCTGATCATAACACTGAGGTTTACACGATTTATATTTATTGTGAAGTCAGTATCCATAAATTAAAATGTTGATTACAGGGGCGCCTGGGTGGCTTAGTCGGTTAAGCGTCCGACTTTCGCTTAGGTCATGATCTCGCGGTTCGTGGGTTTGAGCCCCGCGTCGGGCCCTGTGCTGACTGCCAGCTCAGAGCCTGGAGCCTGTTTCAGTCTGTGACTCCCTCTCTCTGACCCTCCCGTGCTCACGCTGTCTCTCTCTCTCTCTCCTAGAAATAAATAAAACATTAAAAGAAAATTTTTTTTTAAAATAATAGAAATAAAATGTTGATTACATACGTGAAAATGCCCCTAAAAAAGATACCTAAGAGAAGCTAAAAGGGCATTTATTTTTTTTTATATGTTTATGTATTTATGAGAGAGACCGTATGAGTGGGAGAGGGCAGAGAGAAGGAGAGACACAGAATCTGAAGCAGGCTCTGGGCTCTGAGCTGTCAACACAAAGCCTGGCACGGGGCTTGAACTCACAAACCACGAGATCATGACCTGAGCCAAAGTTGGACGCTTAACCAACTGAGCCACCAGGCCCCCCTAAAAAGGCATTTAAATGTGGAGCCAAGTGTTCTTTGGTGGATGCAAGGAAAGCTGGAGGAGGGAGAGAGGCAGTACATGAGAGCCTAGGAATTCAAAATGTCACTTCATATGGCAGGCCTCTGGGGTTCATAATAACAGTAGAGCTCTTGTCTTAATCGGACCATTCTGCTTCAGATGCCATGAAGGGATGTTTTTGGCTTTCATGTTTTGGCTTATCAGGCTAAATAAAACTTGTATTAATTTGGCTTCAAAGCCAATAATCAAAATCCACACTTGGCCTGGTTCTTGAAAACAAGTTTTACTATCTTTCTGTGATGAAAATGAAATATGGGTGCATCTCAGTAACGGGACTACGATCCAGGAGGATTTAGATGAGAAAAGCAGGCTTTCTGGCATAGCAGGTAAGGGGTTAATAAATGGGATGAACTTAAAGGCTAGAGGAATCGACTTATGTTCTTCTGAAACTTTGCACCTATGAAAATTGAGTAGATGACAGAATCTGCCTATATATCATTAGTGTTCTCAAATATCACACTTAGCTATGTGAACTCAACACATTTGAAGTACCAGCCCCTGAAAGAAAAGTTTTGTTACCTTCTTCACCAAATCATTAGTGTATTGAAATATCTGAATAAGGGGAAAGGTGGAACCGGCATCAAGTAGTGTTCCAGCTAGGAAATGGCTTCATCTGGTAGTTGTTAATACAATGTTCTCCCCAAAAAGTTAACACGCATTTACTATTTCCTAAACACAAGACCACTGGGCTGAGCTCTGAAGGAGGTTTTAGACAGGGTCGCTGTTCTCAAGGAGGAAAACGAATAGTCCTATTAATGCAAGGACTACGAAACAATACGTACTTGATTGTAGAAGGACAGGATTATTCTGTAGGTGGTACGAGTTCAGAGGAGAAATTGATCACTGACTGGAGAAGCTGGCGAAAGGCCCATGGGAAAGGAGAGACACATGAGCTGAATATTGAAGGGCAGAGGAGGCGTAGATGGGCAGAGAGGCTAATAACTAATAAATTAAGAGGTGATTGCACATTTACTTTGTGTCAACACTACTCAAGGATCAAAGTAATGTGATTTCACACTCGTGCAAAGTTATAGGTGACAATTCAGCTGGTGAGTCTAATGAATACCACCTAAATGTTTGTTTACTTTATGCACATAAAATGCAAAGTGAGTGATTAAATGAGGGCTTTTAGGTTCGGAGGAGTCAGAATTCAGAACAGGTACTAAAGACTGGTGAAAAGAGGAGACTCTGCAGAGGAAGGGTTTCAGGTAGGGTGTAAATTCAGTCCTGGACTGTGTATAGGCTGTGGGCCGGTGAAGGACAGGAGACAAGGGAGTAATGGGCAAAGTGTTGTAAGCATTTGTAAGGGGCAGGGAATGGGAACCAATCGGGCTGAAGCAGAATGTTTCTGCTCAAAATACCAGGCATTGGTTAAAACACTTAGTGAGTTTCAGGCGATAGAAACTAAAATCAAGCTGGCTGTAGCTGTACAGAAGATTTTTCAGTTCATAGAGCTGAAAAGTCTAGAAGTTGGTGTTGGGAACTTAGCAGATATCATTGATCATACTTTCTGCTGTCTTCCACTTCAAAGGTAAATGAGAAGTTATAGGAAAAAATCAGAGAGGGAGCAAAATAAAATACTGGCTTTGTGATTGATAAGGATGGAGAAGGTAGCCAACAAATATGGCACAGTTTGGCTTCTCCCTCTCAAATCTAAGTCTTTCTGATGCATTTTATTTACTTTTTTAAACTCTTTAAAGATGTTCTCATTGATATTTTCTCTGATCATTAAAATTTTTAAGGAAGAAACAAAAAACCTAATGCACCGTAGTCTTAAAAAACGAAAAGAAAAACAAACAGAAACTTGGCCTGATTTCCAAAATACACACCTGCCTCTGGTCCCAAACTACATTTCCAGTTTTATTTCTCCTCACAGTGCAGTTCCAGCCAAACTCAATGGATCAGAAATAAGCCTGGTGTATTTGCCCTAGGACTTCCTTGCATGTAGCGCCCAATAGCGCTGACTCTATTCCTTTACTCTTTACTCACTGTAACTCCTTCACCGAAGTATAAGTTGTCTGTTGTTCACTCTTGTATCCCAGTGCCTTGGTAAGCAGTAGGAACAAATATTAAACGACTGTTTAAGGACTTTACATGTAAAGGAGTGAGCAGACAGATATCTGCCCCTCACCTGCATCTGCATGGGTCCATACCCCAGTCTCCTACAGGGCTCTGCTCAGGGCCACCTTTCTGCAGTCTTCCCTATTCCTGGTGCAGATGCCCTTAGCATTTCTCTTCCTTCACTTTCCTCCTCACCTACTGGACTCATGTTCCTAAAAGCTAGAATTCAAAGGAAGCTCAGGCTAAGTGCTTTAATTCATAGAGAATGGAAATTTGGGGCCCTTCCTGTCCTAGTGAACTGAACACTAAGGAAGAAAAAGCCCTAGATCCTCCACTGAGCTTAAAACTCACAACACGCCCTGCCCCGCCCTTCCCAAGCCATCAGGTCTTTATTGCTTTGGACCCTATTCAGTTCTTGCATGTTCTCCAAAATAAAAAGTGCTCTACAAGCAAGAGGCCCTCCTTCATCTGGGAGGGTGAGGCAAGTATGGAAGAGGAAATGGCAGAGAACTTTTTCCCCCGCATCCTTCTCCCCACCTCACCTAACCCTCGGGAAGGAGCCTTAAGAGCCAATCCTAGAAGACGGTTGGAGGGGAAGGGCGTCCACCATCTTGGACAGCTCACAATGGGCTAGCTGTCTCTTTACTCCAGCCTTTCCACATTGATTGCGTAATGAGTTACAGTGTTTGCTACATGTGTGTTTTTATGGTCTTCCACTTTTTGGTGTTCTTTATAGCAGTTCTCTCTCCTCACTGCCCTTCATTTGATAGACTTACTGGCACCCCCTACCTGAGTGGTTGATCTGCAGAGGCATAATGTCAGGCCACCATCTCTCTACTCCCTGTTCAAATATCATTTCTTTACCTCCGCAATGACACTTACCATCCCTCCCTGTAGTCTGGTTCTTTGTATATTCATCTCCCCTGTCATATTAGATTGTAAACTTTTTGAGGGCAGACATCAAGTCTTACACATTTTTACATACTTACAGTACCTTGCACAAAGTCCTCAGTAAATCTCATGCTCAAAACCCATGTAGGGCTCATGGCTACCTTATTAAATAGCACAGGACTAGATGGTTGGCACAGAAGATGTGATAAGGACCCAAACTTGGTCAGTGGATTAAAAAAATAAAAAGGAATGAGTTTCCAAGAAAGGCATGTTCTTGATTTTCCTCTCAGGCCCTTCTGTAGATGTCAAGCCTCTTTTGTTTAGATCTAGAGAGTTAACACAGATGCTGTTCTTGAACTAATTTGTGGTGCTGGGAGGGGCATATTCTAAAGCCCTGGGAATCTCCAAAGCCTATAGCTTCTGGATTACTAGTGTCTAACCTATCGGAGCTGTGCTGACCGAGAGGAAGGGGCATTTTAAGCAGATCCCAGCGGTAGCATTTTTATTTTCTGAGATATGCCCGTGGCTAAATACTGGGGAGAGGTCCTGCTTGCCCACGCTGCCCCAGCCCCCCTGCCCCGGTCCTCCTCCCCCCACCTGCTTGGCTGGCAGTTCTGACTTGGCTTGTGGAGCTGCTATAGCCCTGGGGAACGGCGCCAAACATGCGGAAGTGGTTACGTGTACTAGCTCCCAGGGAAGCCGTGGCTAGCAGGGGGAGTGGGTGGGGTCCTGCCCGATGGCTTTTCAAAGAAGCCAAATCTTTGAAGTTTCGTTTCAGCAGCTGCCAGGTATGCTGTTTCAGCACTTTGCAGCCTCTCTCACCCTGTTCCCATATCGCATTTTTCCTTCCCTATATGTGCATCGTATACACAATGGGAGCTTGGATGTTGGGAGCGTAAATACAAAACTGTACAGTAAGTTGCTGAACACAGCCCACTCACCTTTTCTTTTTGTGTGACTCCGCCGTGAGCAGGCTACTTGAATGCTCCCTCACTTTTCCCTTCTCGGCTCTGACCCCTTCTGACTACCTGCCAAAGAAGAGGCAAACAGAGGCCTCTTCTATTTTGGGAAAGTAGTTAAGTTTTGAGAAACTGGAGGTCCTAATTCTTCTGATGGATTGGGTTGTCACTCTGGGAGTAGAGCATCTCCCTTTTCCAGAAGCACGGAGGACGGCCTCCAGCGAGCAACCCTGACTCTTGGTCTTGAAGTACGTTTCTTGTTCACCACTGGATCTTGACCACTTAGCACAGTGTCAGCAGTACACGGTTATTAAACACGATTGCCCTGCGACTGCTATGCTGGCCGGAGGGACTGGACAGGCAGAGCGCCCTCGGAGCCCTCCCTGCTTCCCCGCTTCATAATGTCTTTTCCCTTCCGTCCAGTGTGTGGTCACCTCCAGCCTGTTCCAGCCGCCCCTAAACATGGTCCTTCTTCTGGACTCCACCGCCTTCTGGAGTATAGTATTTGCTCCTCTGGGTAATTATTTATTCACTTTTATGCCTTTGTGCTTTATCTCCTGAGGTGTAAGTCTTGAAAAGGCAAAGGCTAGATTTTACTCCTACACCAAGAACCCGGGACCAGGAACGTCGACCTGGAACTTCCTGACTTGGGCTAAGTCATGGGACAAAACTGAAGCCTCACTTTGCCATGTGGGAACTGATGGTGCCTGGGTTGTCTCGGCGCTGTGCTGACTTCATATATGTGAACACGCTTTGTAAACTAAAGGTCTGCATATGTGTGGGTCTCCTTGGTGTAACGCGTATCACGATAGAATAGTGATGTCTGTGTATCCTGCTGCTGACACACATTCTGACCTCCCCCAGAGCTGAGGCAGATCACCAGCTCCGTCCTGCATTACTCAGCTTGGCACGAGTTTAAAGCACAAAATGGGCCGTTCCAGGCCCTCTCTGTCATCACCTCTCTTGCAGTCTGCAGGTTCTTTTTCAGACCTGTGGGGCCATTATTTTTCTTCCTAGTCTCTCCCTGCTTCTCCCCTCAGGCCCGGGCTGCATTTTCTCTTTCAGCCCATCTGTTCTTAGCAAAGCAAGGTTGACCCATGCCCTTTCCCACTTGAGGGTGACTTGGCCGTCCCAGCGGACCTCCCACAGCTCTGCCCACAACAGCGCTGGCCTCTTGTCATCGTCCCTCCGCCCAGCTCCACACCTTCAGCGGCAGCC
Organism: Proteles cristata cristata; assembly: GCA_017311185.1. Taxonomy (NCBI): domain Eukaryota; kingdom Metazoa; phylum Chordata; class Mammalia; order Carnivora; family Hyaenidae; genus Proteles; species Proteles cristata. The sequence continues at coordinate 84,738 of JAESUZ010002877.1, read as the reverse complement.
CGCTGGGGACCCTTCCCATTTTCCTGTCCTCGCCCTCCCTTCTCTGCCAGGCTATCCCTTTAGTCCCCCCGTCGGTGACGTCTCTTCCTGCATTTCCCTCCTTTTTCTGAGCTCAGACTTCATCCGGAAAGACTGTTCCTCCTTTTGAGACTCTGAAGTTTGATGCCTCACCTGTCACCCAGTCCCTATCACCTTTAGTAGATGGACAGGTACAGCCATTCTTTACGGCTATCATATGGCTCGAGAAGGCCCAAACTCCTTTTTATTTAATTATTGAAGATCTCATATTTAAATGTGATGACCGGGTATTTGAGAGCAGGCATTTTAGAGGCAGGCCAATTTGGATCCCTCCTTGTTTTAGCCACTTACCAGCTATGTCACTCAGGGCAAGCCCTTTGAATCTAATGCTGTTATATCTAAGTGAAGACATAACGCCTACCTTGTAGGGATATTCTGAGGAGCAAATGAAAATTAAATGACATAAGAAAAGTACTTTCACACGGTGCCTCTCATAGAACTCCCATAGAGCTCCCATAGAGCTCAGTAAATGGGAACTACTATAATCATATCCAGGCCATTTGTCCATACCCTGCCTTGCTGGTATTAAAAATTGAAGTTGGGGGGGGGGGGATGCCTGCATAGCTCAATCCGTTCACATCCAGGTATCACTCGGGTCATGATCTTGCGGTTTGTGGGTTCAGGCCCCTTGTTGGGCTCTGTGCTGACACTTCAGATTCTGTGTCTCCCTCTATCTCTACCCCTACCCCACTTGTGCTCTGTATGTCTCTCTCTCTCTCTCAAAAATAAATAAACATTAAAAAAAGACGGAAGTTAGCTGGTTTTTGCAAATTCTTGCCCCTACCTGGTGGTAAAGTAAGGACTAGAACCCAGGGCTTCAGATTTTCTTTCCTGATGACTTTTTCATTCAATCCCTCTAACTCCTCCAAAGGCTTATTCTAGTTTCATTTCTTTGAGCGGAACCTAAGACCACCCCAGAGAGAGGAATGCTCATTTCCTCGCACATTTGTTCATTCAGCAAACATTACATGAGTGTGATGTTGCCAGGCTCTGGGAAAGACCAGAATGATGAATGCAATGCCGGAAAGGTTGGTCCAAGTGGGTAAGAAACAGTCACTATGAGGAATAGTCACAGCACGCTATTCCTGAAACATTATTCCACTATAGGTTAACTAACTTGGTTTTAAATACATTTAAAAAATAAATAACAGCCAAACAACAACAACAACCAGTTACAGTCCAAAAAAAACATACCAATAAAAGGCATCTTGGAGCCTTGAGGAATAAGCTCCATCAGAAGAAATCCAGAGTAGGCTTTGCAGGGGATAGATTATTATTTTTTACCAGGTGAAAACGGCAGAGACTTGGGTGAAACCAGAGAAGTGTGGAAGAGCTTGTGTTGTGAGACCTTGGCATGCAAGTAGGGGATGGTTGGGAATGGGGAGGGAAAATTAAGTGTTCCATTCTAAGGAGAGTTTATCCCAGTGTCTGCCCTGCTCACTAGCGTCAGCTGAAGGAGTCAGGGGAGGGTGCGTGTTTTAACATTGCTCGGTCTTTACACCTAATGTTTCCACCTTCTCTTCCCCGTTCATATCTGGTGAACTCTTTCAGTCATTCTGGATGCAGCCCAGTGCTAACCATTACCCTGTGCACATTCTCCAGTCGTCTGGCACAGAGGCAGCATGCTTGCCTGTGACTTTCACCTTGTGATGTAGTTCAATTTCATGTCTTCTGCCCCCTCCTTTCTTTTTTTATTTTTAAAAAATTTTTTAATGTTTATTTTTAAGAGAGAGAGAGACACACACACACACACACACACACACAGAGTGTGAGTGGGGGAGGGACAGAGAGAGAGAAAGACACAGAATCCGAAACAGGCTCCAGGCTCCGAGCTGTCAGCACAGAACCTGATGTGGGGCTCGAACCCATAAACTGTGAGATCGTGACCTGAGCCGAAGTTGGATGCTTAACCTACTGAGCCACTCAGGTGTCCCTGCCCCCTCCTTTAAAGCAAAAGCTTGAACATCTGTATACTCCTATCCCTTACTGCAGCATCTGACACACAGTAGCCACTAACATGTAACTGAAGGAAGGTGAATGCTGTAACCCAACACGCTTGCCATCTGTAGGATCTGAGCTTCAGCGTCCTCCAGTGAGGGCCCCCAGCACTGGGCGGCTCAAAGCCCTACTGTGACACAAAAACCTTTTTGTGTTTGCAGCACGCTTCCACATACTAGAACCGTGCTCCGCACACTCCAAGGGGTTAGAAGACTGAAAACAGTACTCAGCCCAGTGACTTCTACCCAGTGGAATCCATATTCCAGTAGAGCAGCATCTCACAGTGTCCTCTACCTGGCCATTTTTCAGGACTGCGTGGCTGTTTGAGTAGTACTGTTTATTTACAGCCCTGACTACACTCACAAGGAAAAGTTTCTTCATACTCTAGTAAACATACAATCTATATTTGGTACCAGCTTGATGTCCTATTTTCTCTCTTACATTTTGCAAATATAGCCTGGTCTGCACCCTGTCACAGGATCCAAACAGCTCAGCAGTCTTCTCACAGGTGGAGCTGTAACACTGTATTAACATATGTAGTGAAGTGTATGTTACATACTGATCAAACTTCCACGTTTATGAAGTTTTCTCAGGACAGAAGCGTTGAGAATCTCTCTTAAGGCTTTAGTGGAGAGAGGCATTGTAATTCGGCAGCAGACCATCCTGATAATGTACCCTGATACATGCTATGATAGGATAATAGGCCACTCTGCTTTCAAGCTTAGTTTTCATGTCCTTTTGAGATGTGTTACCCACGTAACTGCGTAACAAATTATCTCCCAATTTAGCAGCTTAAAACAATAAACATTATTGTCTCAGTTTCTGTGGGTCAAGAATTACAGAGCAGTTTAACTGCTTGGTCCTGGCTCAGGCTCTTTCATGAGGTTGTAGTTAACATGGCGGCTGAGAGGGCTGCACTCATCTGAAGGCTTGTCTGGGGCTGGAGGATCCACTTCCATGATGGCTCACTCTCACGTGGATGTTGAGGTCATGCTGGCTCTTTGCAGGAGGCCTCAGTTCCTCACCACATGGAATTCTCCACAGGGCTGCCTGTGTGTCCCCCTGACATGGCAGCTGGTTTTCCCCAGGATGAATGTCTCAAGAGAAAGACTGAAGCCACAATGTCTTTTATGACCCAGCCTCAGAAGTCCTACACCATCATTAAAAAAAATTTTTTTGATTGTGGTAAAATACACATAACATAAAATTTACCATTTTAATCATTGTCAAGTGTCCAGCTCAATAGCAGTAAGTATATCACATTATTGTGCAGCCATCACCACCATCCACTTCCAGAACCCTTTCATCTTACAAAACTGAAACTCTGTACCCATTCATCACTAGCTTCCCCTTCTTTCTACCCCAGCTCCTGGCAGTCACCAGTCTCCTTGTGCCATGCTTGTCCCCGGGCTTCCCTCGGTGAGCTCTGTGGCTCAGCACACTTGTGACTCCAGAAGCTGTTGGCCAAACCTCCATGCAAGTCGCTGCTTCCAGGTTTCCTTCAGTACACGCACCCAACCTCTGCCATTTGGTGTTTTCTTGGAGAAGGGCAATTCTATATTTAATGTTTTCATCCTGTTTTTCACAGCAGCTGCAACGTTTTACATTCCCACCAGCAGTGCATAAAGGTTACAGTTTCACCACACCTTCACCCACACTTGGCATTTTCTTTTTTTCTTTTTTTCTTTTTTTTTTTTTTGATAGTAGCCATCCTAATGGGTGGGAGGTGGTATCTCATTGTGGTTTTGATGTGTGGTTCCCTAGTGATTTGTCATGCTGTGCGTCCTTTCATGTGCTTGTTAGCCATTTATTCATACATCTTCTTTCAAGAAATGCCTATTCAAGATTTTAACAGAATAGTTTGGCTTTTTGTTTTTCTGAATTTTAGGAGTTCTCTGTGTATTTTCATTATTAATCCCTTATCAGATGTGACTGGCAAGTATTTTTTCCCACTTCATAGGTTACCTGTTGATGGTGTCGTTTGAAATGCAGAAGTTTATAATTTTGATGAAGTACAGATTTACATTTTCTTTTTCATTGCCTGTGCCTTTGGTGTCCAAGAGGGCATTGCCAAATCCAATGTCATGAAGCTTTTGTACTCTGTTTTCTTCTAAGAGTGATATCATTTTAGCTCTGAACATTTAGGTCCTTCAAGTGCACTGCTTTTGCTGCATCCTATTGTTTACATGGGCCATCTCTATTTGCAGCAGGGAAGAGGGTGCTGGGATAGGAACCCCAGGGGGTGGGGCGTCACTGGGGGCCACCTGGAAGGTTGACACCCACAATAATTCAGGTACCCTGTTTTAAAAGTTAATTAATTCTAGGGACATCTGGATGGCTCAGTCTGTTAAGCATCAGCTCTCGATCTCAGCGCAGGTCTTCATCTTAAGGTCATGAGTTCAAACCCCATGTTGGACTCCACATTGGGCATGAAGCCTCCTTAAAAAAAAATAATAATAATTCTATAAGATTTAGAATGAAAATGGGAATCCTGCTACAACCTTAATTTCCATATCTCAGAGATACTTGCTTTCAATTATTCTTTTAATTGTTATTTACCTTCATATTTCTTTCTTTCTTTTTTTTTTTTAATGTTTTATTTATTTCTAGGAGAGAGAGAGAGACAGTGTGAGCAGGGGAGGGTCAGAGAGAGAGGGAGTCACAGACTGAAACAGGCTCCAGGCTCTGAGCTGGCAGTCAGCACAGAGCCCGACGCGGGGCTCGAACCCACGAACCGTGAGATCGTGACCTAAGCGAAAGTCGGACGCTTAACCGACTAAGCCACCCAGGCGCCCCTTACCTTCATATTTCTAAGTCATAATGCTTATTCTGCCATTTTGGGCTTTTCATTTTATGTATTATTTATTAAGTTCCTATCAGGAGATGGAAGTTTAGTATTGTCATACTACCTCCCCCTAGCATAAGCCCCACCACATGCACACAGGCTTCCCTTCCTCCCATCCTTGGGGGAGGAATATACATGTATTATATACATATAATATCATGTGTTGTTCAATCAGTGTTCACTGTTTTCATGATCATAACTATTCCTTTAGAAACTTTTCGGCCTCTTAGAGTTATCATTTCTTGTCTCCTATTTATCTCTTTCTCTCTTGTCTGAATTTCTGGGGGGTTCTCTTAATAATACCTTCTACTATCTTTTTACCTACATCCAACTTGGTACATGTTGTGAAATGAAGAAATGTTCTGAGTTTCAAATTTCTTCCAGTTCAATGCAATTCACGCATTGCTGCAAACCCACGGTGGGGGGGTGAGGGCAATATATGTATGTATACACACACACATTGTAATTAATACAATATAAAATATATAATACATATCAATATATGTTTTCCAATTTTCTATAGACCGAAATATTTCCGTACTCAATTAGTTGGACAAAATAATACACACATGTAGCTACACCATGAAATAATCAAACAAATATATACAGATTGTGAGGACATAGAGCCCTCTCCTCAGAGATAGCCACAATTAAAAGATTGATTTATGTATTTTTCTATGTGTTTTTCTGAGACCTTTTTTCCTTCCTAACATCTCCATGTTTTTTGGTCTATTTATATAAACTTACTTAAGTATTTTCAGCTACTATGCACTTTTCCAAATTACAAATGTGCTCTAATTTATTATACCATTCTCCTATTAAAGAGTAAGTTGTATTCAATTTAGGTATCTGCAGTGAACACCTTGTACATATATCTGTGTGCACTTGTCCAAGTATTTCTATAAGGTGTGTTCCAAGTGGAATTTGTTGGATCAAATGCTACATATACTTGGAATTTTTTATAGTTACTGTTGATTTGCCCTCTCAAAAGGCTTTACCAATATAGCCTCCGATCTGGAGTACAGAAGCATGCCCTTCTCCACACTTTTGCCAGCATTACACCATTGATCTTCTGGTCTCTTCTTGGGATCTGTCACATCTTTTTCACAAACTCCCTCCCATTTTTACTGATGATGAAGTTAGAATAGAATCTATCTCTGGATATATCAGGGATGCTTTGTTTTAGGGGAGGACCACAACTGAGATCAGGCCCAGATGGGGAAGATGAAGGGTTCTCAGTGGTCTCTTTCTTTTCATAATGTCCACTCAGACCAGGAAGAATGTCCGTGAGTCAGCTTCTTTCCACCACGCTGCTTAGGTGCTTTTCTCTCCTGCTTTTGTTTTTGACTGGTTTCATCCGAGGAGCCTGACCCTTCCCCCTCCTGAAGAAATGAATAACCAGAAAAGTCACAGAGCCCAGCACTGAGTTAAGGAAGCTTAAGGAAAATATTAAAAGGGAAGAAAAGTATTTGATGTACTTTTAATATAAAATGTGGAAAAAGCAGAGGAAGGGTGGGGGTTGGGGCAGGGAGGGGGGAGAGAGATTATTCACCGTAATGGGAACCAAATGTTGGCTGGCAAAGCTGCTGCTCTCACACTCTTCCTGTAAACCCTGCGGCTTTTCAAAGTGATCCTAACAGAAGAGCCAGCAACACAGGACCTGCCTTAACCCTTCCACACCCGCACAGCTCCTTCCAGCCAGCTTTTCAGAGGCAGGTCCACTTTGAAGAGGTCCTGCAACGTGGAGAATTTCTGTTTCCCTCTCGACATCATGAGGAAGGAAGGAAGGTGGAGACAAGTAGGAGAGCAATGAGCAAACACCTGCCCGCTGAGGCCCCCCCCCACCCCTCTCACCCCCCCGCTGTGTTGGGCTTTCTGTTCCTGTGCTGGGCTTTCATGATCTCGGGCAAGGAGCAGCCTGCTTGACCAGGAGCCCACCAGTCATGAGGCCCCCCCCTTGCCATGTAAAAAGGGGACCTAAGCAGAGCTGAGGACTCCCAAGTAACAGACAAGCGCACTCTCTCCCTCAGTATTGACCCCACCGCGTGAAGGCCCTCCGCGGAGTCTCAAGTCCCCGTGGGTGTCAAGTACGTTCCCTTGTCTGGAGGCTTGGGCCTCTGTTTCTCTTGGAAGTCCTCTCCTGCCTCTGTGGGATCGAGATGTAAAGACTGTTAGAACTGAAGGGCACTCCCTGACTTAACGACTTCCAGGGGGTCAGGGACAGGCCTGTCAACCTAGCTGCTTATCTGTGGAGGGGGAAGGGAGAGGGAGGAGGGACGGGGATCCTGATTCAGGCAGCTCTTCACCTCTATCGGGGTTCACACTTTGTTTAGGCACTTTTTTTTTTTTTTTTTTAAAGAGGCACAGTGTTTGGTAGTCCTCTTTCTTTTTTCTTTTTTTTTAAATATTTTTATTTATTTCTAGGAGAGAGAGAGAGAGAGACAGCGTGAGCAGGGGAGGGTCAGAGAGAGAGGGAGTCACAGACTGAAACAGGCTCCAGGCTCTGAGCTGGCAGTCAGCACAGAGCCCGACGCGGGGCTCGAACCCACGAACCGTGAGATCATGACCTAAGCGAAAGTCGGACGCTTAACCAACTAAGCCACCCAGGCGCCCCTGTTTAGGCACTTTTAAAGGTCCATCTTGTGTAAGAAAAAGGAAGTCTTATTATGTCGAATATGGACCATTTTAGAGAGGCAGCCCCCTAGATGTAGGGCAAGCGGCACACCCCGAGCAGAGGAGTGCTCAGACTCAGTGAGCCGTCAGCAGGGTGGGCTGCTGGGCCGCTCCCAGCCTCAGTTGCCTCATCTGTAACATGAGGCGTAAAAGTCTCTGGCTGCTCGGAATGTTAAAGGTTTAAGCGAGTTTTATAAAGCCTGGAAAGTCGTTAGCACACTGCCTGGCATCTACCTCTCCCTGTCTTGTCATTCTCCTCATATTGCCTACAGCTGAAATTGAAGCATCACCTTTGTTTCAGATGTTTTTAAAAGACCTCTCTGGGAGATTTTATAGTTTTACATTTTACATTTACGTCTGTGATCTATTTTGAATCAATCTTTGTATGAAGAGTGAGGTTTATGCTGTGGTTCATTTTCTCACTTACTGATGTGCCGTTGCTCCAGCACCGTTTGCTAGCAAGCAGGTGGCTTTCACACGGTGATCCTTCCTCCATTGGGCTGGTTTTTCCAGCTTGGTCAAAAAATCAATTGAGCATATTTGTGTGGGTCTTGGATGATTTGGTTTTACTTTACATTAAATATTTTACTTTTGGTAGTGAGTCTTTGACTTTTTTTTTTGTAATATTTTTATTTATTTCTAGGAGAGAGAGAGAGACAGCGTGAGCAGGGGAGGGTCAGAGAGAGAGGGAGTCACAGACTGAAACAGGCTCCAGGCTCTGAGCTGGCAGTCAGCACAGAGCCCGACGCGGGGCCCGAACCCACGAACCGCGAGATCATGACCTAAGCGAAAGTCGGACGCTTAACCGACTAAGCCACCCAGGTGCCCCCTTTTTTTTTTTTAAGTAGGCTCTACACCCATCATGAGGCTTGAACTCACGATCCTGAGATCAAGAATTGCATGCTCCACTGACTGAGCCAGCCAGGCAGCCCAGATCTTGGATGATTTTAAGTATTCCTAAAACAAAGGCCTGGGGCGCCTGGGTTAGCTCAGTCTGTTAAGCAACTAACTTCAGCTCAGGCCATGATCTCACATTCGTGGGTTCGAGCTCCACATCGGGCTCTGTGCTGTCAGCATGGAGCCTGCTTCGAATCCTCTGCCTCCTCCTCTCTGCCCTCCCCGACACTCTCTCTCTCTCTCTCTCTCTCTCTCTCTGTCAAAAATAAACCATAAAAAAAAACAAACAAAGGCCTATAGCAATAATTGTTTATTAGAAAATCTTTAGCAAATGCTATGTTAGGTTCTAACTTTCTGTTCTTCAGTATAACTTTGGAATCCTACAGATTTTGGTTCACAGCAGCACTTTCACTTCCTCCGTATGTGAAGGTACACCTGTTATTCGGTGTAAGCCTGGGTGTCCTCATCTGTAATACACAATAGTGACCTGTCCCAGTGGGTCACTGTGAAGACTAAGTGTGGTAAGGCGTATAAGGGGCTTAGCTTGAAGTCAAGCGCTTAGAGAACCCTCGCACTAATGGTAGCAGTGGTGAAGAGAGCAACTTGTCCCTGCTTGGCCAGCCTAAGCCACGCTTACTCACACCCTTTGCCTTCCCCAAAGCTTCGCTTTTTTATAGCCTTGCCGCCATAGCATCATCATGAGTTCATGAGTGATTCCAATTAAAGCTGTTGTGCTGTGCTTTACTTAGATGACAGTTTTGACCAGTAACATTTCTATTTCAGAATACAGTAAATGAGAGATTGCCGTCTTGCCAGCTTTAATGACAGTATCTCTCTACCCTCCACCAGACCCACCATTTAGCCACACTGGATTTCCTATTCTTCCCTGCTTTTTATATGCTACTCCTTCTACCTGGAGTGTCCTTTCCTGTTGTCAAATTGCTGGTCATCTTCTGAGATCATTTCTACTTTGAAGGCTTTCTTGATTTCCCCCATAGGAAGTTGCTCCCTTCCTCTTGTTTTTCTAAAGCTCGTGTCCTGTTTCCAGCACAGCAGTGTACAGAGTTTGACAAGCCACACTTGTTTTCTCCTACTTTGAAAAAACATACACATATCTTTTATAATACATGAGTAAATGAAATATATTCATATGTGCTCACGTTAATATTAAATGATAAAAGCAGGATAATGTAATCACAGTGTACTGGAGTACTATGAATGACATGTACCAGAGTACCGTGATTGCAGAATGGGATTATAGGTGACATTTTGTTTTCTGCTTACTTACACTTTGCAGTACTTGGACATTTTCATAGTCAGCATGTAGTAATTTTTAAATTGTCTTTTATGTCCTTTAATGTGCCTTACAGTTTATTATTAATTCAGAAATACTCTTATTTAAAACAATAAGATTCTGTTTTTTTAAGTTTATTTATTTATTTTAAGAGAGAGTAAGCAAGAGCAGGGGAGGGACAGAGAGAGAGGGAGACAGAATCCCAAGCAGGCTCTGCACTGTCAGCATAGAGCCCGATGGCAGGGCTCGAACTCACGAACCACGAGATCATGACCTGAGCCGAAATCAAGAGTTGGGTGCTTAACTGACTAAGCCACCCAGGTGCCCTGAAATAATAAGATTCTGCTTTTGCTTTTGAACCTAAATCTGTAGGATTCCAAAGTTATATTGAAGAACAGAAAATTAGAACCTAATAGTATTTGCTGAAGATTCTCTAATAAGCAATTATTGCTGTAGGCATTTGTTTTAGGGATACTTAATATTTGTTAAAGAGGGGAACGAAAGAAAGGGAAGAAAAAAAGAGCTAACGTTTATTGAGTGCCAGTTCATGTGAGATCCTGTGCTTTTATAATTTATCCTACTTATTCCTGAAAACATGCTGTAACATGACTATTGTTATCCTCAAGTACAGATGATGAATAGCCATGGAAATGTTACCATTTGAGGGGCCCCTGGGTGGCTCAATCGGATAAGTGTTGACTTCGGCTCAGGTCATGATCTCACCAGTTGCTAGTTCCAGCCCCACGTCAGGCTCTGTGCTGACAGCTCAGAGCCTGGACCCTGCTCCAAATTCTGTGTCTCCTTTCTCTGCCCCCTCCTCCACCTCTCTTTCAAAAATAAACATAAAAAAAAAAAAAGAAAAAGAAGGAAAGAAATGTTACCATTTGAGTCTAGCTCACTCTTTTTTCTTTTTCTTTTTTATTATTAAAATATGGTACCTCTTTAAAAAAATACAGGACCTCTTAATCCCTTCCACCTATTTTGCCTATCTCCCCCCCCGGCAACCACTAGTTCTATATATTTACAAATCTGCTTTTGGTTTGGTTTGGTTTGGTTTGGTTTGGTTTGGTTTGGTTTGGTTTTAGATCCTACTTATGAGTGAAATCATACAGTATCTGGCTTTCTCTGACTTATTTCACTTAGTATCATACCCTCTTGATGTATCCATGTTGTCACATATGACAAAATCTCAGTCTTTTTTATGGCTGAGTAATATTCTGAGCGCACTCGTGCTTGTGTGTGTACGTTACATCTTCTTTATCCATTCTTCTGTTGATGGAGACTTGGGTTGCTTCTGTGTCTTGGCTATGGTAAATAATGATTCAATAAACATAGAGGTGCATATATCTTTTTGAATTAGTGTTTTCATTTTCTTTGGGTAAATCCCCAGCAATGGAATTACTGGATCACATAGTGTTTCTATTTTTAACTTTTTAAGGACCCTCCATACCATTTTCCACAGTGGCTGTTCCAATTTATGTTCCCACCAACAGTGCATGAGTGTTCCTTTTTTTCCACATCCTAACCAGTACTTGTTGTTTATTGTCTTTTGGATATTAGCCATTCTGAGTGGTGTGAGGTGGTATCTCATTGTGCTTTTGATTTGCATTTTCCAGATGAGAAGTGATGATGAGCATCTTTCCATGTATCTCTTGACCGTCTGTACATCATCTTTGGGAAAATGTCTATTCAGGTCCTCTGCCCATTTTAAATTCAGATTATTTGTGGGGTTTTTTGGTGTTGAGTTGTATAAATTCTTCTTATATTTTGAGTATTAATGTTTTATTGGACATATCTACAGATACCTTCTTCCATTTAGTAGGTTACCTCATCATTTTGTTGATAGTTTCCTTTGCCGTGCAGAAGCTTTTTTATTTTGGTGCAGTCTCAAGAGTTTATCTTTTCTTTTGTTTCCCTTGCCTGGGAGGCATATCTAGAAAAATGTTGCCAAGGCCACTGTCCAAGAGATTACTGCTATGTTTTCTTTTAAAAGTTTTATGGTTTCAGGTTTCACATTTAGGTCTTTAATCTGTTTTGAGTTTATTTTTGTATATGGTGTGAGAAAGCAGTTCAATTTCATTCTCTTGCATATGGCTGTCGAGTTTTCCCAGCAAGAGACTGCACGTTCCCCATTGTACATTCTTGCCTCCTTTGTTCATAGATTAATTGGCCATAGAAGCATGGGTTTATTTCTGGGGTCTCTATCCTATTCCCTTGATCTGTGTTTCAGTTTTGTGCCAGTACCAGATTCTTTTTATTACTATAGCTTTGTAGTATATTTTGAAATCTAGGAGTGTGATACCTCCAGCTTTGTTCTTTCTTGATTGCTTTAGCTATTCGGGATCATGTGTGGTTCCACACGAACTTTAGGACTATTTGTTCTAGTTCTGGGGAAGAATGCCATATTCGGTAGGCATTGAATCTGTAAATTGCTTTGGGTAGGATGGACATTTCAACAGTGTTAGTGTTCAGCTCTTCCTGGTTTGAAAGCTCATGCTCTTTTTAACTACTTTAACTTTCCTCCTCTTAGGGAGAGGAAAATCAGTACTGGTCTTTGCATAGTGGCATCCCCGACTAGTCTAACACCTATGTATCAATGATGATAATGCTCAAAAGCGAGGCCGAAATATTTCTGAAAATAAACTGTCATTTGTGGAATATGAGAAACAACCTGTGAACAAAAGTGGAGAGCTGTTCCATTAGAAGCTGACGCAAACAGTTCGGCATTATAAATATCTTTGCCATAGCCTGTGACTCTGTACAATTTTTCACTTTCACTGGACACTAATATCATGCTTTGTGTGTGGGCAGAAAAACATCACTAGCCTGAAGAAGTAACTATAAGTGTATGGCTTATATTTAGAATTTGGATTAAATTTCTGTTTGCTTTGTCTGCTGACTCTTCTGGCTATAACTTAATTTCTTTCACAGATTTGAACCAGCAGTTCAGGCAGATTGGGATGACTACTTTCGTCATCTTGGTTTCTTACAGTGGCCTCATCATACAAGTGCTGCTCAACAAATCTTATACATATGATTTGTCAGTGTAGCCGTGGTCTAGCGAACGTAATATTCAATAGCTATGGTATTTTAGAAGAGAACCATGATATCATGAAAAGGATATAATGAAAAAGAAATAATAAAAGATATTTCTTTTAGCATCCAGGCCATTTATGGTCTTAGTGTGTGTGGAACCAGGCCATAGACAGACACAAAGAGAAGTCATACGTTTCTTCATCAGAAAGTATAATGTTTGAACTTAGAGCTCTAGAAGTAAAGAGTTTTTGTTTGATACAGTCCCTAAAACACAAATTTTGTATTCCTATTTTTATCATATTCATAGGAAAACTAAGTAGCTTCTTTATATGAAGAGGACCCATTTTACCACATAAGAATTGCCTGTTGATCACTGAGAAATCAGGTTATGTCCCATTGACCCTCAAAAATAAGATCATACGTAAGAACTAATAGTAGCTAATAGCAACACATAGAGTTCATGATATGCCACGCACTAAATGCTTTATGTACGTTAACTCACTTAAAAGCTTTTACTCTGTGTTAGCAACTATTCTCAAAATTCTACATGTATTAACTTATTAAGTGCTCACAGCTGCTTTTTAAGTTAAGTGCTATTATCATTCCTATTTTACAGATGACGAAAGTAATGAAGCATTTTGCCCGCGATGGGCATTGGTGAATGGCAGCCAGGATTCAAACCCAAGCAAATGGTACAGAATCCAGGCTCTTAACCACTCTCCCAGTGATTCTCAATGGTGTATGCCCCAGTCACCTGAAGAGCTTGTTAAAACAGATTGCTGGGCCCAAATCCAGAGCTTCTGGTTCTAGTAGGTCTGGGATAAGGCTGTATTATTTTTATTTTCATTTTCAGCGAGTTTCTAGTTGATGCTGTGCTATTGGTTTGGGGGACCACACTTTGAGAATCACTGTGCTGGTGCTGGTAATGAATTAGTATTCAGTGCAAGCATCTGAGGACCAGAATGATGAGTTTCAGTAGTATCCTGTCAGAGACAGGTGCCTGGATTTTGCACTAGCTCTGACCTTGGACTAAGCCCCTCCAGGAAGTCTCAGGGACAGCACATTTCAGTAGACTTGTCTTCACCTAACAGAACATGTGCCATGGTTGCCGTGTTATGGACTTTATGAATAAGAGGCCAGTTTGTAGTGTGATGAAGGACTGTCTCTATAGATTATATGTCAAATGTAGCTTGGGAATGGGCTCCTAGAAGCAACGCACGCGCACATGTGCACGCGCGCACACACACACACAAACACCCAACTTCAATAAGAAAAAAAGTCTTGACCATTAGTAGACATTTTATTTCCTTCCCTTTCATCCTGTACCTTTAAAAAAACAAACAAACAACTCCTTTCTTGTGATTTCCTTAGTATTTCCCCTATTTTATAAAAACAACTTTATAAGGAAAAGAAAAAAAGTGTTGGTAGAAAGAAAGAAAAGAAAAGTGGGGTTTTTGGTGGTTTTTTTTGTTTTTGTTTAGTTGTCCCCTAGCTCCCTTGGCCAGTTGAAGAAAGAGGGGTGGAGACAGGGTGCTGAAGCCCTGGCTGTAGGTTTAACCGTCCCAAGCTGCCTGCTGTTTTGCTTCCTGGGGAAAAGAGAAAGGAAAGGGGCCTAACTGATGTGATGAGGCAGGCATTCTAAGTTTGTGACACCCTGCAAACTGTGTGCACTAGGGTTGAACCCAGCTACGATTCAGCAGAGCAGTTCTTGGAAACTGGCGTGCCAGCTGCCCTAGACAATCTGCACATTAACTTTCACTTTGAGAACTTTTCCTGGCTCGTCCCTGTGGGGTGTGAAAGCTGGGTGACGGTGGGCCAGTTTTAGCAAGGCCAGCTGTGCTCGTGTGTACCTGCCTTGTTATCACAAAGGCGTCAGAGTTTTCCCTTCATCTGGTGAAAATCTGGCTGAGGTGGACTCAGGCTTCATTGTTGAATGAACTGGTGTCAGGGAGTTCTCTCTTGGCTTTCTTAAAGGTCACTCTTTGCTCACTTCTTTTTTAGTTCACGGCTACATTTTTCAGGCTTCATGCGGTATGCCGGTTATGCCAAAGTAAAGAGCTGGATCAAAGACATTTCTTGTTAATAAGGCTAAGGATCAATCTGTCTTTTTGGCTCCAGACTGCTAATAGATAAAGGACGAGGGAGTCTCCTTCTATACGGCCAGACTGCCAGATCTTAAGTTGCCTTCTAGAACGGTGCTGTGAACTTAACCTTTGAATGCTTAGTTTTTATATTCAGCTCTGTGTTCCATGAAGCTTGCCCCCAGCTCCTCTGCCAAATGTACTGAGAAATCCCAACTTTGTCCTGATTTCCTCCTCCCGGGGATCATGCCATCAATCACGGAGTGGTACAAGTGTAGAGACGGCAAAAGTCTGGTTCACATTCTGTATCCATTGTCAAGTCCAGCTGGCTGGGGACTCCCTGTGCTTTCAGAAGACAGACATATCAACGCTTAGCTTTTTGACATGATACCTCAGTGTGTTCTTCCCAAATTTATATCATTGTCACACCGTATTTAATAAACTCAAAAGTAGCCAAAGCGTCCCCCTGGACATCCTCCGGCTATCACTACTGCTTCCTTTTCCTTTTCTGTATCTCTTCTTATTGAATGAATAATCAGAAACCTCCCTTCTTTTTTTTTTTTTTTAATTTTTAAAAAATTTTTTTTATTTATTTCTGAGAGAGAGAGAGAGACAGCCAGCATGAGCAAGGTGGGGTCAGACAGAGAGGGAGACACAGAATCTGAGGCAGGCTCCAGGCTCTGAGCTAGCTGTCAGCACAGATCCCAACGCGGGGCTTGAGCCCACGAACTATGAGATCATGACCTGAGCTGAAGTTGAACACTCAACCGACTGAGCCACCCAGGCACCCCCAAAAACCTCCCTTCTTAATTGCTTGCAGTTCTGTATTTCATGTCATATATTTTATTTGGATCCTGCTCTCACAGATTTTTAAAAAACATTTTTTTGTGAATGTTTATTTTTGAGAGAGAGAGAGAGAGAGACAGAGTGCAAGCAAGCAGGGGAGAGGCAGAGAGAGAGGAAGACACAGAATCTGAAGTAGGTTCCAGGTTCCAAGCTGTCAGCACAGAGCCCAAGACAGGGCTCAAACCCATGAGCCATGAGATCATGACCTGAGCCAAAGTCAAATGCTTAACCAACTGAGCCACCCAGGCACCCTCCTGCTCTCACATTTTAATCTCTTCTCATTCTTGCCTTTTGTCTTTTCTTTTCTTTTCTTTTCTTTTCTTTTCTTTTCTTTTTTAGCTTCTATGAATTTTTAGCATGTTGTCATACTTCTACTCTTGGTTTTTCTATTAGAAGAAGCGTAGTAAACAATAGGTGATCGATTTAATTTGAGGGTACCAGTTGGTATACAGTCTCTTCCTTATCTAGGTTCTTAGTTTTCAGGGCACATATTTCCCTATCCAAATGCTGTTCTCTTCAAGGTAAATGAAACTCACAAGAATCATGGTATTGAATCAGTCATATTCTCTGTACCTAGTAATTGAATTTCTATCTCCAAAGAGGAACAGTTCTTACTAATTCATGATTTATGGTTTTAGTGCTTGTGACTCAGTGCATGATTTAATGTGCAAAGAGGTTCATAACCTGGGAAAGGAAGGGAAGAGATAGAAATAAATTAGATACTGAATATGTAAACTAGTAACTGAGATGTCAGTTTCAGGCCCAAATTGAACAGGTTAGCAAACCAATGATTTGGCAAAGCCTTTAGAGAATGAAAGGGGAATTACTTAAGCCCAGCATTGATTCATGAGAGAGAGGGGAAAACAAAAAAAGCCATGCTACACTAACCTCATTTCTTTTCATGGTAGAATTTCTTTGGTAAGAGAGGATCAGGGGACTAAGAAAGAATTATCATAACTGGGTTTCAGCACAGCCTAATGAAATCTTGTGAGCACGAAAGAGAAATGGGAACAAGAGAATGCTGTTGTTAGGAATATCTGGTGACTAAAATGGGCAGCTCTACTTAAGCAATACATCAGGGTAAGTTTGAGAATAAAGTCTCTGGGGCTTTGTCATTGGCTCCTTAGTTCACCATTTTTATCAATGAATTTATTCATCCATTCATATTTATTTATTCATCCTACTGTATGCCAGGCACCTACAGAGCTAGAAGACATAATGATCCCATCTTCAGATGACACGAAGTAGGATGGGATCCTGAATATCTTGGAAGACAATCAGTATTAGCGAGGATTTGGTCAGGCCAGAGTGATGATTCTGGTTTATGGAATTTAGAACCTAGTAAGGAAAAACATAAAGCTCTTCGCATGGTTTCAGAAATTCAAGTGGGAAGAAGGCTTCAGGGTTCAGGTTGACTTTAAGTATAATAGAAGTTAACAGTGGAGTAAGAACTGCCAAAGCCCAGTGCTACCATGTGAGAACATTTTCACAGCATATTGCCAGATGACAACAGACGACAGGGCAGACAGTGCAGAATCACTCTGTGTGAGGGAAATACACAAAGAAGAAGAATATACATCAAAATGTTGACAAAATGTTTATAGCAGCCATCTTTGTTGAATCTCAGATCGATGACTTGTTTTTTGCCTGTCTTTTTGCATTTGTCCTGTTTATGGCATTGAGGATATTTTACTTTTGTTTCTTAAAAAAATTACTTGTGTTTTATTTTGAAAAGATGGAAGGGGATGGAGACACTGCTGGCAGCTTGGACTTTGACCAACAGGATAGGGGGTGCAGGGAGGAGACTGATTCTCTCCCTCAGTCGTCATGCTCACCTCCACTGCCCCTCCCTGCTAACCAGCATGCATGGTAAAGCCCCACTTCCATGCAGGGGCCAGCGCCTTGCGTGAAGTTAGAGCACTCTCCCTCTGGGTTGGCTTGGAGCAGCAGGCCCCCATCGTGAGGAGGCACCCCCAGGTGGAGGACTGGCAAGTGGGCTGCGCTCCCCTGCTCATGCTGCTGAGCGACTCTTGAGTCCTTTTTTCAGAGCCACTAGGTTGGCGCCCCCACTACCACTGGTTAACCCACATGGGCACAGTCCTTGGAAGGAGATTGGAAGCACCACTTTACTTCTCTTCGATCTGACTTACTCACACCTGTTCCTTAGTGCCCTTATTATTTCTTTTCCCAAAGCTTTGGATTCACCGACCATGGGAAGAATGTTAATAAGAGGAACTCCTATCTATTGTGTGTGCCAAACATTGTGCCAAATGCTTTACGTGGATGATCCCATTTAATTCTTGGACCAGCCCTGTGAGAGATGGGATTGATTATTGTAACCATTTCACAGAGGAGGAAAGCAAGGCACAGAGAGCCTCAGTGAGTGGGAGAGCCAGGATTTGAACCCAGCCGTCTCATTCTAGAGCGCAGGCCTGGCCACCAGGCTGTGCTGCCTCCTGTTCTCCGGGCCATCCAGTTCAGAACCCAGGGTGTGGATCCAGGAGCACGGGGCCTCTGCTCTTCTTCCAGAATTCTCTCAGTAACCCAGCTTTTGGATTGGTTTTGATTCCTTTCCAGTGTCTGAAACCTTTCATTTCTTTTTGCCTTCTTGCTCGGATTATTCCTTTAATCCTCTCCCAAGGGCCTTTCATCCTCTCAAATAAACAAAATATTTAAAGGTTTTTAAGCCCTTTCACCCTGTTCTCAAGCAGGAAGATCAGCTTGTGTTTATCATTTTATATAGTTCTGTGCTCTTGACCTAGCCTATAGGTCGTCAGAAGTTCACCAGTGTTCCAGATAATTTCTGAGCTTTTCTATGTCTTATACTCTCCGGTTGTACTTCAGGTTTTCGTGCGGAATTACCGTTTCCATAGGACTCCACAGATTCAAACAGAAAAGTCAAAGTGTTCTATCTAGTCTTATCTCACGAAGCAAACTCAAAAGGAAAAAATAAATTTTACTCTTTAGCACCTGTGTTTTCAGAAGTCCTTTTAAAATAATATTCCAACACAAAGACTCAGAATCAAGGCACCTGTCACCATGAGCATAAAATCTCTTGGCAGGTCTAACTCACTGCACTTTTTCCGGCACGAATTTCATTTGGTTCGCAGTCACTGTTCCAGTCCACCACAGCAAGCCTTAAAAGTTGTTAGTGTTATTTATTAAATGTATATCTAAATTAGTTTGACTTTTATTCTTTCACTAATGAAAGAGGTCCTCAGTCATTCACTGGATACCTTTAGTAAGCAGACTTTTTTTCTTGAAGCCCACACCATGCAATTTAATGCTAACCTTAACTGTCCCTGACCCCTTGACTCCCTTCTAAGTACATATTACTTTTAATCTCATAATATATCTTTCAGGCTCAGTTTTTCCAAGCCAGCATTTCTCTCTGCCTTTTGTCCAGACTGCTCATTTACCACTATTATTGCCTCTCTGCTTACATTCCCCTTACTTGCCCAGACCTTCTGCCAGCTTATTTGATCCTTCAGGGGCTCACACTCACTCACATTAACCATGTCGCTAGCTCCTCTGGCCTCTGCCCAGCGCTGTTCCTCCTCCGTTTTGAATACCTGTGGGGACGCCACTTATTCCAGAGTCTTGCCATTCCTGCCTTTTTTTCTCCCCCTGCGCCCATCTTCCCTGTGGACTCATCTTAACAAGTGTACTTCCTCCAGATCTTGAGCTCTTTGAGAACAGAAGCTCATCTTTTTCTTCTTGCTAGTCCCTAGGAACAGCGTGCAATAAATGGGTTGGATTTATTTCTTGGGTCATTCATTTACGCGAGTCGAATGCTGCGGAAATGAGAGAACTACTTGGGCACATATGTACCTTTACGTGGGGTCCCAGCATTGCAAAATGCAGGATGAAAAAAAATAATTTTGCTACAAAAATAAGAGAAGTCAACTAGAGATATAGCATATACACAGAACAGGAAATACTAATAGTTAGGTGTTTATGAAAGATAAAAGAAATTATCTTTTTTCCAGCTGAGGTGAAATTCACATAAAGTACATGGATCCTAGGTGTTCAGTGTGATAAGTTGTGACCATTTTATATACCCATGTAGCCCCCACCCAACACAAGATGGGGAATATCTCCGTCACACTCAAAATCCCATTGTATGTCTTCCCAGTCAGTACTCCCCCCTCCCTCACTAATCATACTCTTATGGCCCCTCTAGTGATGCACTACTTTGCCTGTTGTGTTTTTTTTTTCCCATGGGTTTTTATTGTAGTAAAATACACATAACATAGAATTTACAAGCCATTTGTAAGTGTACAGTAGAGTGGTGTTAAATCCATTCTCATTCTTCTTCAGCCTTCACCACCATCCATCGCCATGGCTCTATATCTTGTAGAACTGAAAACTGGACCACACAGTAACTACCCCATTCTCACCTTCCCCCAGGCCCTGGCAACCACTATTGTACTTTCTGTCTCTATGATTTTGACCACTCTGAGTACCTCATATAAGTGGAATCATATAGTATTTGTCCTTTCGTGACTGGTATCTGATACTTAGCATAATGCCCTCAAGGTCCAATCATGTTGTAGCATATTGCAGGACTCCCTTCCTTTTTAAGACTGGGTAATATTTCACTGAACTATGCACCACATTTTGTTTATCCATTCATCCTTGATGGACACTGGGTTTTCTCCCACATTTTAGCTATTGTGCTATGAACATGGGAGTATAAATGCAGTTTTGCCTGTCGTTGGACTTCTTGTAAGTGGAATCAAACAATATTCTTTTGTATCTGTCTTCTTTCAGCACAGTGTTTTAGACATTCATCTATATTGTTGCTTTTATCAGTAGTTCAGTGTTTTGTAGTGTTGAGTGTAGTATTCTGTATGAATATTCCCACAACTTGTTTATCCATTTTCTTACTGATGAGCATTAAGATTGATCTCAGTTTTTTACTATTAGGAATACAAACTCAATGAGAATTCTTATACAACCCTTTTTTCTGTAACTATGTGTTTTTTGGGCGGCTTTCTACTTAGGAATAGAGCTGTTAAGTCATATAAATATGTTGTAATTTATAAGAAACTGACAAATAGTTTTCTGAAACTATTGTATCATTTTACATTCCCATCAGCAATGGGTGAGAATTCTAGGAGCTCACATGTTCCCCAGCATTTGGTATTGTTGTGTTTTAAACACAACATATTTTAAAATTTTGTTTCGTCTTTTTTTTTTATGTTTATTTTTGAGGGAGAGAGTATGAACTGGGGAGGGTCAGAGGGAGACGGAGAGAGAGAATCTGAAGCAGGCTCCGTGCTATCACTACAAAGCCCAACGTGGAGCTCAAACCTACTAGCTGTGAGGTTATGACCTGAATCGAAGTCCAACACTCAACCGACTGAACTGCCCAGGCACCCCTGATTTCACTCATTTTCAGAGATGTAAAGCACTATTTTCATTTTCCTGATGACTGCTGATACTGAGAACTTCTTATGTGCTTTTTTATGTTTTATTGGCCATTCATATATATATTATTGGAAAGTATTAAAATGTTTTATACATTTTTAAATTAGGTTGTCATTTTATTGTTGAAATCTACAGTTAACGATAGGACTTCTTTATGTATTATCAATTAAGAACCCACTCTCACATTTTTTTCTTCAGGGCATGGCTTACCTGTTCATTTTCTTAGTGGTATCTTTTGATGAGCAGAAATGTTTAATTTTAATAAAGTTTAATTTATTTTTAAAAGATTTTATTTTCAGTAATCTCTACACCCAACATGGGGTTCAGACTTACCACCCAAAGATCAAGAGTCACATGCTCCACCAGCTGAGCCAGCCAGGGGCCCCTGAGGTCATGATCTTGAAGTTCATGGGTTTGAGCCCTGCATCGGGCTCTGTGCTTACAGCTCAGAGCCTGGAGCCTGCTTCAAACACTGTGTCTCCCTCCTTCTCTGCCCCTCCCCAACTTGCTCTCTGTCTCTTTCTCTCTCATAATGAAAAAACATTAAAAGATTAAAAAAAAGAAATCTTTGCCTGTGACAAGTTTGCAAAAGCATCATATTTTCTTCTGGAGGCTTTTAGGTTTGGGGGTCTGTAACCCAACTTAAATTTATTTTTGTCTGTGGAATGAAGTAGAGATTGATGTTCATTTTTTTTCATATGGATGTCCATAGTTTTAGCACTATTTGCTAAAAAAAATGTTATTTTCCCCATTGAATTCACTTTGCAACAATGGTCAAAAATCGATTGACCATATATTTATGGATCTGTTTCTGAACTCTTTATTCTGTTTCATTGATCTGTTTATTTGCTCTTATGCCTCTGCTGCACTATCTTGATTGTGGTTTTTATATAGTGGCCTTGAAACCAGGTAATGTAAGTCTCCCTTTTAAAAATTGTTTTGACTCTTCTAGATTCTTTGACTTTTCCATATAATTTTAATTTTTTTGATGTTTTATTTATTTTTGAGAGAGAGTGACAGCATGAGCAGGGGAGGGTCAGAGAGAGATGGAGACACAGAATCCGAAGACAGACTCCAGGCTCTGAGCTGGCTGTCAGCACAGGGCCCGATGCGGGGCTCAAACCTATGAAGCGTGAGATCATGACCTGAGCCGAAGTCGGACACTTAACCGACTGAGCCACCCAGGCGCCCCTCCATATAAATTTAAAAATCAACTGGTCAGTTTCTTCAATAATAGCAAAGCCGACTGGGATTTTTATTGTGATTGCAGTTGGAGGTGGTTTCCGGTTCTGGTAGTGGCTGAGTAAGTTCTTATCTGATCAGACTGCTGGATAAAACACAAAATACAATTACCTGAAGGCAGTGCAGGGCAAACAAAAGCTGGTAGGTTTAAGAGAAACCAGTACTTGGAAGAAGGGAATGAACATTTGGAGGAAGGGAACTGTAAGAGGTGAGCTTTCCCTTTGTTTTTTAGTTATTGCCTTTTAATCTGAGGGCAGGCCACAGTTTGCAATTAGAACTTGCATAGCAATCCAAACTAGCTGGCTTAACGAACTAGAGGCTGGAGTTCAGGACAGCCACACCTGCTAGAAGAGTAAAAGGAGAACCCTGGAAACGAGGCAGCCAGAAAGGTGGAGATCTGCTCTAAACTACACGGTTAGAACTAAAAGAACTGAACATAGAGCCCTGGCCCACTGAGGAGACGAAAGAATTGCAGGTGGAGTTTCACCAAATTAGCTGCCTGCTTAAAACAACACACACACGCACACACGCACACACGCACACACGGTCTTTGGAGCAATATAATACTATCCAGTATCTATAACATTTCACAGTGTCCAGGATGCAATATGAAATTATTCAACATATGAAAAAACAGGAAAACATGACCCATTCATAGAATGAAAGATAATCAATGGAGACCAGTCTTAAGGAGGCTCAGATGATGGAATTAATAGACGAGGATTTTAAAGTGGCTACTATAACTATGAACAAAGATGTACAGGAAAATAATGCTTCAGTGAATCAAAGATAGGAAATCTCAAGCCAGTTTTCCAGATGGAAACTGTGGAACTAAGAAGACAACATTTGAAATGTAGAATAAACATCTTAACAGTATTGAGTCTTCCAGTAGGTAAACATGGTATATTTGTGTATTTATTTAGATTTTGTTTAATATTTCTCATAAATGTTCTGTAAATTCAATGGAGAGATCTTGCGTGTTTTCTAGTAAATTTCTGATATTTGGCATGTTTTTATGAGATTATAAACTGTATTGCTCTTTAAAATTTCATTTTCCTATTGTGGGTTATTAGCATTTTAAAATATAATTGCTTTTGGGGTGCCTGGCTGGCTCAGTCAGTTAACCGTCTGACTTAATTTTGGCTCATGTCATAATCTCACAGTTTGTGAGATCGAGCCCCACCTCAGGCTCTGCACTGACAGCACAGAGCCTGCTTGGGATTCTCTCCCTTCTCTCTCTCTGTCCCTCTCCTGCTTGCTCTCTCTCTCAAAATAAATAAATAAACTTTAATAAAAAGGAATTGTTAAAAATATAATTGCATTTTGTGTATGGACCTTGATTCCTGTACTACCAATATTTTTATAAAATTCATAAGGTTTTCTATGTAAATAATCACATCTATGGATACTGGCAGGTTCTTCTTCCTTGTCTTATGACATTGGCTATGCCTTCCAATAACTAATTATTTTTAAGGGTTTTTTTTTAGTGTTTATTTTTGAGAGAGACAGAAAGAGAGAGATAGAGCACAAGCAGAGGAGGGGCAGAGAAAGGGAGACACAGAATCTGAAACAGATTCCAGGCTCTGAGCTGTCTGTACAGTCAGGTACAAACTTACGAACTGCGAGATCATGACCTGAGCTTAAGACAGACGTTTAACCAACTGAGTCACTCAGGCACCCTTTCCATTACTAATTTTTAATTGAAGTAGTGAGAAAAAGCATCCTTCCTTTATTCCTATTCTTAAAGGAAAAAAAAAGTTCAGTGTTTTACGAATAAGTATGATGTTAACCATAGATTTTTTTTTTTTTATAGATATACTTTATTGGGTTTAGGAACTTCCTTTCTTTTCCTAGTTTACTGAGGGTTTCTGTCATGAATGGGTGTTGCATTTTGTCCAATGCAGAATTCCATCTAATAATATTCTAATAGGATTTTTCTTCTTTATTCTTTTAATGCGGTGAATACATGATTGATTTTTATATCTTAAACTATTCCCATGGTAAATATCACTTGGTCATGATACAATCTTATTTTTTATAGGAGATAGATTTTTTTTTTTTTTTAAGTTTAGAGAGTATGAATAGGGGAGAGGGCCAGAAGGAAAGAGAAAGAATCTCAAGCAGGCTCCACGCAGAGCTCGATACCATGACCCTAGTATTGTGACCTGAGCTGAAATCAGGATTTGGACAGTCAAATGCCTGAGCTACCCAGGTTCCCTGGAGATAGATAGATTTTTTTTTTTTAAATAAAGGAGATAGATACAGGTTGATTGATTTTACTTGCTGATATTTTGTCAGAGCCTTTTTGTGTATATTCATGAAGCATAGTAGTCTGTAATTTTCTTGTAATGTCTTTATCATTTTTTTGTGTGTGTGTCAGAGATATGTTAACATCATAAAATGAGTTGGGAAATTTTCCCTTCTCTCTTTTTTTTCCGAAAGATTTTGTGAAAGATTGGAAGTATTTGTTTAAATGTTTGATAGACTTCATTAAAACCATCTGAGCTTAAAGTTTTCTTTGTAAGAAGGTTTTTGATTATACGTTAAATTTCTTTATATACGTATTTATAGAAAGAGAGCAGTTTAGACTTTGTCTCATTGTGTCAGGTTTATTAAGTTGTATTTCCAAGGATTTCTTCATTTTATCTAAGTTGTTGAATATTTGGCATAGAGTATTTCTGTTTTTGTTATCTATAGACTCTGTAATGGTCTTCTTCATATTAATCATTTATGTCCTTTTAGTCTTTCAGAGCAGCTTGCTTGGAATTTATCAACATTTAAAATCTTTCAAATAGCCACCTTTGATTCTGTTGATGTGCTCTGTTTGCCTACTTTCTATTTCACTGTGTTAAAAGATAAACTGAAGTATATTAAAATTTTGAAGAGCTCATTGGAGCAAACATTGATTTTTCACTGTCTGACAAACTGAAAATGCTTAGGATCCATCTATCAGTAAGAACTAAGGGAAAGGCTTTTATTATTTTTTTTCCCTCTAATAGAGCAGACTCCTAAATGAAGCAAGGAAATTACTTAGTTACTTGATTGACTGTAGCTGAAGCAGTTGCTGTATTTGAGAAAGCCTATTAGGCTGTGATTGGTTGTTCTTAATTTCATTTTCTCAGATGTGAGTACATTAATGCTGACTTCAGTTTTGGTTTGCTTACAAAGACTGCCAAGGGATTAGAGCCACCTCAGTCTAATGGCCTCCTTGTTGATTTCTGCTTTTAGATTGTTCTATTTTTTATTCTAAGTATATTTAACTTGCTCGTATTTTTCTAGCTTCCTAAGGTGGAAGCTTAGGTTGTTAATTTTATACATTTCTTTTCTAATAAAGACATTTAATACTATAAATTTCTCTTTAAGTACTCTTTTAGATTTTGTTTGATTGTGTTCTCATTACCACTCAGTCGGATACATTTTTAAATTTCTCCTGTGATTTCTTCCTTGACTCAGAGATTATGTAGAAGTGTATTGTTAAAATTCCAAATATCTTGGACTTTTCTACACATCTTATTATTACTGATTTATAATTTAATAATACTCTAGTCAGTGTATACTCTGGATTTTGATCCTTGGATTTTTGTTTTTAAAGATACTTACCATTTATTTTTTGAGGTTCCTTTGCTTTTTATTGAGACTTATTTTATGGCCCATCATTTGGATTATCTTGGTGAATGTTCCAGGTTCACTTGAAAAGAATGCGTATTCAGAAGTTACTAGATACAGTTTCACATAATTGTCAAATAGACTGAGTGGGTGGGGAGTGTCGTTTAAATGTTTAAGTCTATATTGACTGGGTTTTTGTTTGGTTTGGTTTTGTTCCCCAGCACATTAAACTATCTGTTCATTGTTTTTGGGCCTTTGTTTTCTTTTCTTTTCTTTTTTTTTTTTTTTCAGAGTTTATTTATTTTAGTGTTTTATTTAGTTTTTTTTTTTTTTTTTACAAATAGTTTATTGAGGGCCTTTGTTTTCTAATGATCAGTCAGCTAACCATTTGCATTGTTGTTCCCATGCAAGTAACATTTCTACCATCGCAAACTAGCACCCCACCACCCTGGCCACTTTTAAGATTTTTTTCTTTATTTTTAGTTGTCAACAATTTGACTATGATGGGCCTAGGTGTAGATTTCTTTGTCCTAAGCAGGATTTGCTCAACTACTTAGGTGTGTAGGTTAATGTCTTCCATCAGTATTGGAAATTCTCAGCCTTTGTCTCTTTATAGATTTCTTCTGCCTCCTTCTGTCTCCTCTCCTTCTGGGATTCCAATTTTATATATGTTACATATTCTCCTCTGTTGTATTCAGTCTGTTGTTAAGCATTTTGAATGAATTCTTCCTTTCAGACTTTATATTTTTCCATTTCTAGCATTCTTTTATGGTTCTTTTTTGTTTTTTAATAAATTTCATCTCTCTATTGAAATTCTCCCATTTGTTCATACATGTTGCCCACCTTTTATATGAGACCCTTTTACATTTTTCTCATGGTTATTTTGAAGTCTGTGTCTGGTACGTCCAATATCTGTGCCATCTGTCAGTGCCCTTCTGTTGACAGTTTTCTCTCATGGGTCATGTTTTCTTGCTTCTGCTTGTCTTTTACAATTATTAGTTGTCTGCTAGACATTTTATGTAACATTGGAGTCTTAAGTAAATATTATTTGCCCTTCCCCCACTTCCAAAAAGATGTGCTTATCCTTTTCTCCGGTTGCTAATGTGTGGGAGGGGGGTTGGGAGGAGAAGGGGGTGCGCCAATCTAATTGATAATAAGCCGGGTCTGGACTTGGTTGCAACCTTTGTTAGATTCCAGTTCACCTCTGGCTTCAGATGTTTTGGAGAGCCAGATGGGGACACCAGTTAAGATTCTAGAGACCCTTTATGCTTTACAGTCCTGCGGCCAGCTTCCTGAACTGTCAGAGGTGTCTGCTTTTCATCCTCTATGTCAGTTTTTTGAGTAACTGAGGAGTCCTTTTCCAGCCATGCTCTCTTCTCACCTGTCCCCAGGCTGTATTGCAACAGATCTGTGGTTCACACAGTGCAGTTCATGGATCTGGGGGTCCTGGTGGGGGGGCAGGGATCCTCACGGCCCTTTGAGGAAGCCAGTAGGGTCAAAAGGTTTTCCATAGTAATGCTAAGGCCTTTTTTTTTCCCTTTTTCACCACGTTGACATTTACACATATTGCTAAAACAATGGTGTTTTTGTAAAACTCCTCATGCCTTAGCAGAAATTAAGGCTGTGGCACCAAACTGTAGCAGCAATCATTGCAATCTCTACCACCAAAGTATTTGTAGTTACAAGAGAAATGCCAGTGCTACTTAGGAAAATCCTTGTTAAGCAGTAATAATGATTAAGTCTCAATTCTGGATTACATATCTTTTTAACGTTCTGCCTGACAAAATAGGATGTACACATGAAGTTCTCCAGCGACCTGTGCGACAGTCGTCTCGAGGAAGGGCGCTTGTGTGACTGAGTCACAGGCCAAGGTAGCCACTTCTTATTCCGGCCACCACTGCTTTGTTCTGCTCGTGGGAGCCCTTCCCTTCTCTGTAGGGTCTTCAGCATTTACCACACCTTTGCAGTGCTTACTGTGTGCTAGAACTGCTTTGGGATTGAGAATTTACAGACAAAGAGAATGTAACCTCTGCCGTCCTTAATAATCTACACCTTCTGTGAAGTGCCATGGAAGTTGATGGACATTCTTTCTTGGAAAGAAATAGTAAGATTCTCCCCAGAAAGCACTTCCTTCATGGCTTTACAGTGTTTCTCATTAGAAGCATCGTTGGCATTCTGAGCGGCATATACTCCTCCAAAGAACAGAACTCTTCCTTGCGTTTTTGGACATTAAGCACCCTTGACCTCCCCCCCAACCCCCAACCTGTTGAATGTTAGTAATCTCCCACCCCCAGTATTATGGCCATTGAAAGCACACCCACACCCTTTCCAACCCTCCAGAAGGACAGGGGCGCCCTTCCCTGGACATGGTAGCTCAGGTTTTGCTGGGATTGGTTGAAGGAGGCCGGGGAGGTGGCTGTGGGATCACTATCTCTGTATGACTGTCACAATTTGTGCCTCATTATTCCCCCACACTCTTGTGACACTGTATCATTCTCAGAAGATCTTGATGCTGAAAGCCTGTCTTCGTGGAGAGTGACTTGCCTGGTGAGGAGATTTTCTTTGTTACAAAGCAGTGCATCTGATAGATGGCCTCCAAGTTCCTTAGAACCAACATCCATTCCGTGGCGAAGGGGAAAGTCTAGTCTTTCAGTGTATACTGGCTGGAGGTTGGGGGGTGTTCTACAGGACAGGCTGTTATGGGGAAACATTTAGCCCTGATATGGCACAGTACAGCATAGAAAGTGAGATGAAGTTCTAAGTAAATCGGCTAGTAAGAGAGGGTGATGTTGAGAAAAATTTGCCATCTTGTTGCCTATTAGCTACGAATGTAGTAAAGGGAAATATGGCATAGCTCACTTTGACGCTTTGAATTTGAGTCAAACGTTAGACATTCTGAGCTTTTCCACAGCTAACTTTCTTGGCTCTAGAAATAATAAAAAAAAACTCTTAGAAGTTATTTTCAGGAATTCTGTGTACTATTATATGTTAGTATTGAGCAAAGAATAATATAAAAACTAGGGAGAACAATTAAATCTCAAATTTTTGATGGGAGTAGAAAATATATTGCTAGCAGACTACAATCAATTGAGGTTCAGGAAAATGGGATGGAGCTATAGATGGACACGGGAACTATTAGATGCCACATAAAGGAATATGTAGATTACAGAACCTCAGGGAAGGCCCAGATGAGAGTGCACCGGGCCTTCTGCGAGTCATCCGTGTACAGCCTGCGTCCTACAAACCCCACACACTTGTGCTTCACTTGGGAGCTACTGAGGCCTGAGTACCACCCACTGGTGCTCCAGGCAAGCGAGTTTCTCCTGGCATCACCACATCGCCTTCTACATCTTCCATGGCTCCGTACTCGGGCCCCCACGCAGTGTGGTATACTGTCAAAATTCCTGCCTCTTTGCTAAAAGTTTCTCCTTGCTTGAGAAAGTTCCTTTGTGATTTGGAGACCAGGCTTATGGTGCTGATGAGTTTAAAAACAACTTCTGCTGTGAAAGTGTATGACATTGCAGTCCATTCACTTGTGTGCAGTTGGGTGAACAAGCACCCTCTCATCCGCCGTCTTACTCTTACGTGACCTTCCCTTGCCTGCCGTCCTACCCCCGCCCCTCACAGTCCCTGGCCATCTCCATGGAAGAGGGCCATGCTACAGCCTCTGATTTCTGATGCACGACAAGGAGGCATTACAGTAAATGCCTCCTAGGAATATTTGCTGTTAAAGCAGCCTTCAGAAAATAAGATCAACCTAGCCTGCCAGTGAGATGAATCCTGACATAACAGTTATAATGTAGCTACAAAAATCCCTTAATATCGAATTCCTGAGTCTAGATTGCTACCTGTGGCCAGAAACTTCTAGAACCAGCAAGCCAGAGTGGAAGGAGAATCACAATTGATGTCTTTTCTGGCTTTCGGTGCAGTTATCATAAATAGTAGTTTCCCCCTAAATTTGAATATCTGCCCTAATTGATGAAAATCTGAAGTTATTCAGCCAGGCAGTTCCTGCTGTCTTCCCATGTTCCTTTGTGCATTGGATCAGCCCACCCTTGCCCCCACCCTTCTCTTCCTTTATACCTGGACGCTTTTCTCCACAGCTCCTTCCACTCAGAGCCCATGCACTTCCCCACATGCTCTCTTCACTAAGCTTTCCTCTCCCCTCACTAATGAGAGAAGAGATAACATGTGCCTCTGGCCCCTGCTCTCCTCACCCTATAACTCCTGTTTGACTCCCACTCAACATTTCACTTTGTGAATAAATGAACATTCTATTTTGCGTATTTAGGTACTTATTTCTAGCCAGTCATGGGTCACTACACTTCCTCATACCTCTGGAAGCCCCTTGGGAAAGATCATGTCGTTTTAACTACATAGTATAGCACACACACTGAGGAGTCACTGAAGATCAGGTGTCCCACCCAGAAAAATTCAGAAGTAAGCTCTGAGCTTTTTGGTACTGTTCTCCAAGAAGATTAGCTGAAAGTGTGTAATTGTGCAACTGAACTGTGGGAGCCAAACTGGGGGAGATGAGCAAGGGATGTGACATATCAGAGGTGAGATTATGTAAGTAGAAAACCTTTCATCCATGGACTTCAGAATACATTACACAGACTTTCCCTTAACTAGATATATGGAAATCTCTTTGAGAGAAGCAGAGACTCCAAAGCAGACCCCTGAGAGGATGAGGCTGTGAGGGAGAACACAGAGATGAGCCTGGGCTTCTGGGCTTCTGGACTCAGCAGACATTCCGTTCTGGCCCCTCCCCCAGGGTTCTGTTGGGGTCATTAGGAATCAGGCTATAAATAACTAGGTGGCCCGTAGGTCAGGCCTCAGGAAGGTCTGCATAACCTTACCCCAGTGTTGCTGCATCTCTGCCATGGAAATGACCATTAATGTCAAAGGAAGTTTGCAGAGGAAATAACAGCATGAGGATTTAAGTCACTATGAATCTTTCTCTTCAATTAGGCTCTGTTTCCTTTCCTAAAGCCCCATTAACCAGGTTTGGGGTAAGGTTGTTCACGATGAGATTCTTTGTGTTTCTTCTGTGTACAATTTTCTGGTCACTGTACTTCAAAAAGGAAAAAAAAAACACCCACAGGGTAATTAAAGAAGGTCCAGAGAAGAACCAGAAGTGAGTGAAAAGGGCCACCAGATAAGACTGTTGGAAAGATTAACGGGGAGCTTTTTTAAAAAGAGCAGGGAAATATAACCTAAAATTTAACATTTCCAGGTGTACGATTCGGTGGCATATAGTACATTCAGTTTGTGCAGCCATTACCACCATCTGTCTCCAGAACTTTCTCATCATGCCAAGCTATAAGTCAGTAACTCTCGATTCTCCTATCTCCTAGCCCCAGCCACCACTGTTCTACTTCCTGTCTCTATGAACTTGACTCTTCTAAGGACCTCATATAAGTGAAATCATGCAACACTAGTCCTTTTGTGACAGACTTATTTCACTTAGTGTACTGTCCCCACGGTTCATCTGTGTTGTCTCTTGTGTCAGAATTTCCTTTCCTTTTAAGGCTGACTAATATTTCATTGGGGGTATAGGCCACATTTTGTGTATCCATTTATCTGTTGATGTTTTCACCTTTTGGCTGTTGGGAATAATGCTGCTGTGAACATTGGTGTACAAGTAGGCGCTGTTTTCAATTCTTTGGGGTTTGTACCTTGGGGTGGGGGTGGGGAGTTGGAAGTCACTGGATCACATGGTAATTCTGTGTATAGCTTTTTGAGAAACTGCCAGAACATTTTCCACAGGAGCTACATCATTTCACATTCCCGCCAGCAATGCACCAGAGTTCCAGTGTTTCCTCGTGCTGGCCAGCACTTGGTTTTTCCCGTTAATTTGGTTTTGTTTTGAAAAATCACCATCCTGATTGGCATGAACGGGGACTTTTCTACCTGAAAGAAACAGACTGAGAGTGCAAGTGTAGTCCTATAGTTATGAAGACTTCACCTGAGATATACACAGACATGGTCACCAGAATCTAAAATTTGGAATCTGGGCAAGGATGAAAGTCATAGTACGTAATAGCATAGCGTGGGTAGGGAACAGTCCCAAAGGCCACCAAGCCCTTCTCCTTCCTCATGTGTACAGGCCAAACATCAGCTTGGCTGGGGATCCTATTGAGGTAAATTTAGAATAATGAGAAACCTGTCTTCTCAGACCAGTTATTCTATCTCATGATGGACACGTAACCTCGCTAATAGGTGGTTAAGAAAAACCATGAATTCTGTATAATTCACCCCCATACTTTTAAAGTTGATGTTAGAGAAGATGATTGTGCCTCTGTTCCAACCTTAGATTCAACCAGCCATCCTGTATTTGAAGCTTCCTGGGCTTCCCTTGTGTGTCCATCACAAGGGACTGAAATTACTATTTTAATTATTTAACCTTCAACAGATACTGTATGCTGACCATGTGCCAGGCCTCAGGATAAGTGCTATGAGTAGAGCTGAGAACAGAGCAGACCCTACCTTTGTCTTCATGGAGCTAGGGTTTCGTGGGCGAGTCAGATCATTTATCACACAAGTAGATTTGTAAACTCCACGCTGTGTTTAGCTCTGTAAAGGGAAAAATACCTGTGATATTTCTCTCTTTTCCTTTAGATTGTTCACACAACCACTCTGAGAGATCTGCTTTCTTTTCTCTTCAGGAGCCTTCAAACAGGTGGCTTTGCCTGGGAGGGAGAGGTAGAGAACAACGCGTATAGCAAGGCTACAGGGGTGGTCCCTCAGCACAAGTATCACCCCACAGCGGGCAGTTACCAACTCCATTTTGCCCTGCAGCAACTTGAACAACAAAAACTTCAGTCCCGGCAGCTTCTGGACCAGAGTCGAGCCCGGCATCAGGTAATTCAGAAAAGGCTTTTCCATATGCTAGTATCTTCCTTCTACGGCCTGGGGCGGAGGGGGGGAGAGGGGGAGACGGGGGCGGGGAGGAGATTAAGGTCAATGGAAAAGGTAGGAATAGTTTCCCAAAAGTTTACCAACACCACCATGGCTTGGATGGCTCTTGGAAAATCTACTCTAAGGGAAGAAATGTGCTGAAGCCTTGACGGTGGCTTTGGCAGGAGGTGACGCTGAGCCAGTTTTGACGTTTTCTTTCATTTGAATATTTCTCTACAAAAATCTCTGTTGTAGCATTTCCCCTTTCTGTTGCATGACAGTCATTCAGTAAGCTCCCAGCAGGTCTAATTTCCAGATACCTAAAAGCTAGCATTTGAAGCAACGTTTTCCCTAAATGTATTACTTTCTTGTCTTTACACTCTTCATGTACCTAAGCGCACATTAATCCTTCATAACTTACCAAGATTTTCAAGGCGTAAATAATGTTTCCAGTTCTTCTCATAGGAAATGGTCAAAAGTTGTTGGTCTTCTGGTTGGACAGTACACAAAACAACGTACACACAAAAATGTAACAGTATACAACATGCTTGCTGTCTTGGCATTTACACTCTAGTGAAATACCATTTTCCTTCTCACTGTCTGTAGAATGACAGAAACTCCGGAGTCTGTGTGTGAGGGAGCTGTGTAAGTGAATTGTACTAGTGTGTCAGTACGCCCCATATTACAGAGAAAGACCACCTAGAGTTAAATTCCTCTTGGTGATTTCAGGGTTATCGTTAGAATCCATTACTGTGTTCTATATGTGGTGTTGGACTAAATCAGCACTGATTCTATGAGCTTCTTTTCTATTTGGCTACGTGAAGAAATATATTGGTTTGATCTCTTGTTATTTGCTCTTATAAAAATGTAGTTCATAGTGTGCATTCGTTTGTGCAAAATTAATATTCACTCAATGACAAAAGCAGCATTTCCCAAAGTGGTGTTTTCCCCCCTCTAAATAAAACACTCATCATTATGCTCCTTACCTTAGTCTTTTTAACTATCATCCAGGTCCAGGCATTGTATTATTTTGGTTTCATTCATCACTTCTATGTGATGTACTCTCTATATCATAGTAACTCAATGTAATTGAGAAATTGTAGGCATAAGCAGTTGTGAAGTTGTTCTGTAGGTCTGTTTTTACTGGAGGAAAATCCAGACTTCTTACCTGGAAAGCGTGGGATGTAGCATCTCATTTCGATCACCACGCTGCACTCCGTCATGTAGAAATTTCCTCATTTAGAAAGTCTTTAGCAGACGCAGTTTGCATTTTCACAACTGTAAATACAATGTGTATCTTAGATTTTTTTTTTAATCTATGTAAATTTCTTAAAACTCCTAAGCTTCTGAACTCCTCATCATTCAGAGTACTTGAGAATGCCAGCTTAATCAAATGCTGGAGAGGAGAGGTATCAAAAATAGCTTTATTTCTCTTCTGGGAATATAATTGATGATCTAACAAATAAAGACACTCCATCCCTTTTGATGCTTCCATACCCTGAAATGGTGATAATTTTTAAAAGGGGGGAAGAGCAGGTGATTTTAGGGCATTGAAGTTTGAAGGAAGGAGAAACAGTTTTTATTGATTTTCACTTTTAGAAGCTGCTTCATTTAATAGCCCTCCTCATTCTTTTGATTAGCTTCCAACAACTCACATTCCTTTGAAAATTCAGAGTATGCTATTCTTTTGTGGATTTTTTTTTTCCAGTGAGGATTACACTGATTTAGTTTCACTGAACTATGAAGTATATGGAAAAACATGTTTTTTAGAATCTGTCAGAATATCTGTCTTAGGGAGGAGTCAGAACTCCCAAGAAGGGAGTTATCTTGTGTCTCCTGGAGAGGGAACAGAAAATCATTCATCATAATTTTATATATGTTTATAACATCATTTATTTCTTCCCCCTCTTCTTCTAATCCATAGTTGATTTAGGGGAAAATGAGTCAGGGTGAAGTTCTGGGACCATGGAGAGAACTCAAGACACTAAGTTCTTTTTTTTTTTCTGATGTTTTGTTTATTTTTGAAAGAGAGATAGAGACAGCATGAGCAGGGGAGGGTCAGAGAGAGAGGGAGACACAGAATCTGAAACAGGCTCCAGGCTCTGAGTTGTCAGCACAGAGCCTAATGCGGGGCTCGAACCCACAAACCGTGAGATCATGACCTGAGCTGAAGTCGGACGCTTAAATGACTGAGCCACCCAGGCGCCCTGTCAAGACATTAAGTTCTTAGCTTAAAGAGTTTAGAGCTAAGAAAATAGCAAATAAGATATTAAATGTTCTAACATGAAAGATATTTAGTAATATAGAGCACTTTATTTCAGAGAACATTAAGTGCACTCCATGGAAGAAGCAAAGCCCTTCTAGATTGTAAGCCTCTTCTTATAGCCTTGCTTATGGCTGTGCTAGAATTGACCATTATCATTATCACCACATTGCTGACAGAAGCATGGTTTGCCTTCTCAGTATGTCCTATGTTTCTATCCTTGGGTTAACCTGTTAGATAGAGATGGTTTCTTTGTTGAACTCCTTATGCTTTGAATTCATTTTTCTAAAGTGTACGTAGCCACTGATATAACTAACAATTTGGTTAATTGCCTCTTTGAGAAGAGTGGGTAGAATTGAAATCTAATTTACTTAGCATATTCACAAGAGATACCTGTCTATGGAACAGGCCATTAAAGGAGACTTTACATTGTATTGCACTCTATCATATTGAATTGTATTGATTATGTACGTGGCCTGTGCCTTTCACAGTGATCCCCTAAAAACCTTTTTGGAAAGACCATGCAACCTTTCTTGAGTTACATGCAGAGGAAGTTCTCCATCCTCTTCTGTACTTAGCAGCCAGCTTACCAAAGGAATTAATTTCAAGAAGGCAACTCTGATTCAGGATGTGTTTGGAAATGGACATCTCTAAATTCATGCAATGTAGGCTTTGATCTTCATCTCTGTCCAGCACTGCACTTGTGAATTGAGAAATTGTCATGCGCTGAATCCACCTCAACAAAAGCCAGGTCCTGTAACCTGGGTGTGGAAGAGAAGGTCACCTGGAGCCATTGGCAGGGTCTCCAGGGACTGAGGTGCACAAGGAAATAAGTGTGCTTATATATATATATATATAACTCTCTATCCATCTGATAGAGAGTGTGATACACAAAGTAAGACAAAATGGAAACCATGTACTTCTACACACTGATGAGTAAAACGAGCAATTTTTAAAAAAACATCCTTCTGGGGCACCTGGGTGGCTCAGTCAGTTAAGTGTCCGACTCTTGGTTTTGGCTCAGGTCATCATCTCACAGTTTTGTGAGTTTGGGCCTCATATCGGGCTCTGCACTGACAGTGTGGAACCTGCTTGAGATTTTCCTTCTTTCTCTGCCCCTCCCCGGCTCGTGCTTTCTCTATCTTTCTCAAAAACAGTAAAGAAAGACTTTTAAAAAATAAAAGTTTAAAGAGAAATCATCCTAAGTCAGAGCAGGGGTCAGCAGACTTTTTCCGTAAACGGCCAGATAGTTAAATACTCCAGGCTCTGTAGGCCAGCGTCTCCACAGCCACCACTCCACTCTGCCATGGTAGAATGAGAACAGCCATGGATGGCATTTAAGTGAATGAGTGTGGCTGTTTTCCAGTGAAACTTTATTTATAAAAACGAGTGGTAGGCTATATTTGTCTTACAAGCCCTAGTTTGTAGGCCCCCGATTTTGAGCAATGGAACCAGTTGGAGGGCCTGTTTTTAAAGCACTGATCACTATCTCCACCCCCTCTCTGATTCAGTACATTTGGGAAAGGGGCTCAGTTATTTCCATTTCTAACAAGTCCCCCTGGTGATGCCAGTGCTGCTCTTGGGGACCACGCATCAAGAGCCATCGAGATAGAGGGAAAGGGACGGGAAATGTCTCCTTCCCAGCTATTTGTTTTCTGTCCCTTGGCAGGGAGACGGAACACGTTAAGACTGAGTGTTGCCCTTAGAAAATGTCAGGCGATTATCGTTTTATAGGAACTTTGTTTCCATCTTTTTCACTCCATCTACCACAGTCTTCTTATAAATACGTTTTCCAAACTTGAAAGCCTTCTTGCGCATTTTTCTTATCAGGGTACATTCTGCTCAGCAGTCACTGCTCCCAGGACTCACATTTTATGGGAGACAAGAGATAAGTAATGGGACAGATTGCTCCCGCTTTGTTTTTCATAATAGCCATTACTCAGTAAGCACTTCCTGCAGCCCGAGCTCTATTCCAGGTGCTTTACATGTATTAATTTATTTCACACACACTTCGGGGTGGTTGGAGAAGTGACAGACTCCTGGGACGAGCTGATCCGTGCCCAAGTGTGTCTTCTCTCTACCCTCATTGCTTCCCACCTCCTCATTCGACCTTGTTGCCCCTGAAGAAGGATTAAAAAAACGTTTCTTTCAGCTGAGTCAGGGGACCTTCTCAGGCAGCAGCGACTGCTGGTGACATCAGCATGAGTAGCCCTCGGTGCTGGGGGCTGCGAGGAGGGCCGCACCGGCTGTGAGGCCCAACTGACCTGATTCTAATTGCCGACATTGAGCTGATGTTATTCTTGGCCCAGGACAGAGCGATTACTCAGTAGTTTCTGTTAAAGTGATCCTTTGTTAAACTTCTGCTCCCAGCCCCCCTCTCCTTCCCTCCCACTCTCTTCTCTGTCTCATCCAGACTGAAAAAAGCCCAAAAAGCAGAAATCTTAACGGCATCTTGATGGCCAAGGCAGAATTGCTGCAACTTCTCTTAACAACAGACGGGCGAAAGGGGGGGATTTTAAATACATCTTAATTTTTCACCTGTTCTGTTCTTGTTCCAAAGCCCTGCAGTTTTTAGTAGACTTGATTTTGAACATAGTAAGGTAACTCAAGGTACGAGAAAATGGTGCATCCTGAATTCCTGTTACCCTTCCACTCCATCTGTCCTTTACTTCTCCCTTCCCACCAGACTCTGTTTCCAGACTAACCTAGATGCACTAAGGGCCAGCAGAAACTACCATTCCTATGGCAGGTCGGGGGCGGAAGGGGTGGAGTCATACAGGGGAGAGGGGTCCTTTCAGAATGCTAGTAACACCCTATGTACTGTTTGTGGCGAGCTCTTTGCTGAAGGTATGTGTGTCCATGCACCACCTCACCGGTGTGGAAAGGATTCCCATAGAAACCCAGCCAAGTCTCGTTACACTGCTCCTGAAAGTCCATGGTGTGTGTCTAGAGAAATTCTGCCCCCCCGTCCCCCAGGAATGAATGGTGTTTCTCCATTACCTTCAGCTGCTGTGTGTTTGTCTTGTGGGGGAGGGGAAAGAAAGAGAAATTCCGCAGGCACCAGGCTTTCTCAGGCAGCCAGCAATAACACGCCCGCTCCTCAGCATGGTACAAAGAGCAGGCAAACAGGCTAATGGTGCAGGGGGAGTCTTTCCACGTCCTTCTGCCAGTATCCAGGAGGAGGGTTGGGTGAGGGGATTTCAGGGGGAAGAAGTTGTGCGTGTGTGCTTAGGTTTCAGGAGCATGTCGGCCTGTATGTACATCATAATCTACTGTTTTGTTTTTTGGGTTTTTTTGGTTCCATTTTGTTTATCCTTCTGACTTTTATCAGGAACCCATACAACACTTAGTATCTAGATGATGATGACGATGATGTAGATGATGATGATTGACTGATTGGTTTTCCTATAAGCATTTGATTTAGTAGATTTTGCCGAGCCAAACTCTTTTCTTCTTACCTAATAAAAATACGTTGAAAATATGTGAAATGATACATGTAAAACTACATTGAACTGTTTTGGAAATAGATCCTCTGAACAGACTTTAGAGTCAAATAATCTTCAGTTTAAATCTTGGCTCTGTCCATGGGGGTGCCTGGGTAGCTCAGTTAAGCATCTGACTCTTGATTTCAGCTCAGGTCATGATCTCACAGTTCATGGGACTGAGCCCTACACCAGGCTCTGTGCTGATGGCATGGAGCCTGCATGGGATTTTCTCTCTCCCTCTCTCTCTCTCTGCCCCTCCTTTGTGCTTACTTTCTCTCTCTCTCTCTCTCTCAAAATAAATCAACTTAAAAAAAATAATCTTGGTTCTATCTAGCTCATGACTGGGACAAGTTATTCAAACTTCTTTGGACCTCAGTTTGTTTATCTCTGATATGGAGATGATAATATATATCTGTGGGTTGTCATGGAGATTGTATTTCTCAGGATGTTACCACGTGCCAATCACTGAACCAGGGGTTATGTTTGTATTATTGCATTGAATCCTCACAATCACCCTCTTATTAGTCCTATTTTACAGATGAAACAGAGCATCACTTATGTAACTTTCTCAGGGTCACATAAGTAATAAGTGGAAGGGCTGGGCTTTAACCCAGGTATGCATGCAGGCATAGCATCCAGCCTCGGGACTGTCGTGCGATATGCCACCACCTTCACAAAATATAAAGGCATTCGTACATATTTTATATATTAAGCTGTCTGCATTATTACATAAGTTGTAAGTTACAGCATACTTAGAACAGGTGTACTTACTGACACCTATGAAACGGTGCTGGAAAAGTTATCTTCAGGTATCGGAACTAGTCTATTCCTGTTCATTTACATGGTCATAAAAAAGGAAGGTCTACTTTGTGAACATGTTTCAACTCGGGTCTAGACATTATCCCAGTTATCTCAGATTCTTAAATGTCTGAAGAAGGTGTTCCTGAGCTGAAAACTCTTGTAAATGCCTACAATTTACCTTCTTTGTGCTTTTATTATTTAGTAAAAGGGTTAGGGACTGCTGAGTTGTGCAGTATCCTGAAATATGTGCTAGAAGTTTGAAGACCTGGAGCGCTTCTGTGGGCTGTTATTAATAACATAGGAATCACCTCTCCAGTTATCACTTTGTCCTTTCCACCCCATTATTGTTTCTGGTCACAGTATTTTAATTTTATTTCTATGATGGTGTTTATGAGAAGGCTACTAGGATGTATGACAGGTGTCTACAAATGTGACTACCGTAGATGACAGTCTTGCATGATTAGTACTACACTTGCTTTTTCAATCCCATATAAATGTGATTCTTGATGCATTATTATAATATAGGTATCAGTTCATTATGCTGATTCATCACTACTAGCAATAGAAGTCCCTTG
Source organism: Proteles cristata cristata (assembly GCA_017311185.1). Taxonomy (NCBI): domain Eukaryota; kingdom Metazoa; phylum Chordata; class Mammalia; order Carnivora; family Hyaenidae; genus Proteles; species Proteles cristata. The sequence continues at coordinate 44,685 of JAESUZ010002877.1, read as the reverse complement.
ATTACCACCGGTTGTTTTCTAAGCTGTTGCTAGATAGTATCCCTCTGCAGCCTTGGAAGGAGGAAGGTGAGGGGCAGGGAAATGGATGCAGTGTGAGTGCCTCCTGTGTGCTAAATGATGTACTGTTCTCTCCATACCACTGAGGAGGGAATTCAAAGAGTTCAAGCAGGTCACACAAGGTTGCACAGCTAGCTAATTGCAGAAATAATATTCAAACCAGGTCAGAAGGCTTCCAAAGCTCTTTTCCACTCTCTCTCTCTCCCTCTTGAGAGAAGCGACCCTTCATTTTCTTCTCGTTTTACATATTTATCATCAGATAAGACATTCCAAATTTATTGTTGCTGCTGCTACTATAGACCCAAACACACAAACACAAAAGAAAAGATCAACATAGTGAATCAAAGTATAGAACTGTGCTTGGCTGTGAATATATTAAAAGGCAACTGTCCACCCACCAGCTGCTTGGAATTGGCCTTGTTTGTTGTATATGCTTAAATGTGTTTTTATGCCAGTTGCCTGGTGACCGGTTTCATTCCCCACCCTTACTCTGTGACCTGTGCTTTGTTTCTCTTTGTCTGTGGACATATGAGGGACTCACAGCAATAACTGTGAGATAATAGAAAACTTCATCCTGAAAGATCAAGAACCCCATCCATATGAAATGGATGCAGCCACAGGAAGAAGTTGAAGTGGATGACAGCAGGTCCTGAGCAAGATGCACACTAGGTCAACCATGTGAGACTCTGAGCCAAACAAAACAGACCATACATTTGAAGGCAGAGGCAAATAAGATACTTATGAATTCTGAATTTAAAGTTGTAGGGGAACTTAAAGATTTCCTTGTCTGATTATTTCATTTTACTCATCAGGAGATGTAAGACACAGACACATTATCAGAACAAGAGCCCTGATATAGAACAATTCCCTAAAACTGCCAGTAAAAGATAAGGGACGATTGAAAATGATGCTATGAATTGTTCTTTTCTAACCAATTGAACTCTCAATCTGGGGTCTTGCTGATCTTTTGAGATTATCTTTATTTATATACGTACATACATATATACAGACTTCTGTTAACTTTTAAAATAAATAAGAAAAATTTGCTTATAGACCATTTGTTTTCAAGCTTTCCTCCTTAGAGTAAAGCTAGAGAAATCTGGGTCTTTCAAATGCAGTTGATGAAAATTGGACACATTGCTAGGTTTCCTTTAGATTTGCTTTAGAAGGGAAATATGATTTCAGTGGATTTGCTTTAAAGGGGAGTCAGCATAGCGTAAATAAGGAAGGCAGTGTTGTATAGTGGTCTCTGAAATCAGTCAGGGCCGTGGGCATGGATCCAGCTTACTACTTAGTAGCTGTGCCATTGTGGACAAATTATGGGACCTTTTGTGCCGTGATTTCTTCCTCAGTGTATGGAGATGATGATGGGACCCAGCGTTTGGGAGAATTAAATGAGATAATTGCATGTAAAGTGTTTAGGATGATGTTGACCCATGGTAAAAGCTCAGTAAAAATCCATAGCTCTTACTATATATTATTTGTTTTTCTCCCTTATGGTATAAACACATAGTACAAACTTACCATCTTAACAATTTTAAGCGTATAGCACAGTGTTGTTGACTATATGGACATTGTTGTATAACAGACCAACAAAACTTTTTCATCTTGTATGACTCAAACTCTGTGTTCATTGAACAAATCCCTATGTGCCCCTCCCCTCACCCTGGCAACCACCATTCTACTTTGTGTTTCTAGGAGTTCGATTACTTAGATACCTCACATCAGTGGGATCATATAGTACTCCTCTTTTTCCTGACTGTGTTATTTCACTTAGTGAATGTCCTAAAGGTTCACCCGTGTCATAGTATATTACAGGTTTTCTTTCTTTTTTGAAGACTGAATGATGTTCTACAATATGTGTCTACATTATCTTTATCCATTCATCTCTTCATGGGCACTTAGAATGCTTCTGCATCTTAACTGTTGTGAATAACGCTTCAATGAACATAGGTGTGCACGTATCTCTTCTATTATGTATTACTTTTAACCTTCAATATACATAGTATTGTAATTTCAACCTGGGGGCTTTAGTTACTCCCCACCCCCATGCTGGAAGCAGAAATTGGTTAAAATGATCTTACATTGTTTTAGAAGTTCAAGGCTCAGAAGGGGCGCCTGGGTGGCTTAGTCGGTTAAGCGTCCAACTTTCACTTAGGTCATGATCTCACGGTTTGTGGGTTCGAACCCCGAGTCCGGCTCTGTGCTGACTGCCAGCTCAGAGTCTGGAGCCTGTTTCAGTCTGTGACTCCCTCTCTCTCTGACCCTCCCCTGCTCATGCTGTCTCTATCTCTCTCCTAGAAATAAATAAAACATTAAAAAAAAAATTTAAAAAAAAAAAGAAGTTCAAGGCTCAGAAAATATTAATTGGCTATGTGATTTTATTAACTTAAATTTATTTACCCGGACAATTGAAAATGAATGCAGATGAATTTGTTCACGATTGCTAGAGAGAAGATGTAAGAAGAAAACGTAGAAAGGATGATTAATACCATTATAAAATGATTAAAAGAATGCTATCTGGGGGTGCCTCAGTGGCTCAGTCGGTTGAGTGTCTAACTTCAGCTCAGTCATGATCTCATGGGTCGTGGGTTCTAGCCCCACATCGGGCTCTGGGCTGACACCTCAGAGCCTGGAGCCTGCTTCAGAGTCTGTGTCTCCCTCTCCACTTGCACTGGATCTCTCTCTCTCTCAAATAAATATTTAAAAAATTTTTTAAATGCTATATGTGTAGATTTTTAGCATATTTGTCTGAAGGCATAAATATCTTCTAAAAAGAAAAAAAGAACGGTAGTAGCATCAAATCATGAGCCACCTTTTCATGGGACATATGCTGTTTCTTCACAGTAATCAAGGAAAGATAAGTAAACTGTTATCTTCTCAAACAGGCTAGTGGAAACGTGATTGGTACAGTCTTACCAGGGGGCAGTTTAAAAATATATATAAAGAAGATTTAAAGCAGAAAAAGCAACCGTCTGAACTAGCTAGTCTACTTAAAGGAAATTATTCTAAGGAAATGATCCAGCACATGTAAAAAGATAGATAGACATAACACCATGTTAGTCAGAGCACTATTCTTAAATAGCAGAACAAACTGGTGACAACCTGAATATGTATTTGTATGTGTGTGTAGTTTCAAAATAGAAGTATAAGATTCTTTCCCTTTTCCCCAGTTAAAATATGAACATACTTCCGTAATTACAAATATAGATTTGTATTATACTGTGTCTGCTTATAGTATTCTACTGTTGTCTGGTTAAGTAATTATGATAAGCTATCCATGAAAATATGTAGCCATTTAAAACAGTGATTGAAACCTACCCTCCTAGATGTGAAGATATGCTCAAGTTAGATATTTGAATGAAAAAAAGTCTCCAGGGGCGCCTGGGTGCTTAGTCGGTTAGGCGTCCGACTTTCCCTTAGGTCATGATCTCGCGGTTCGTGGGTTCGAGCCCCGCATCGGGTTCTGTGCTGACTGCCAGCTCAGAGCCTGGAGCCTGTTTCAGTCTGTGACTCCCTCTCTCTCTGACCCTCCCCTGCTCACGCTGTCTCTCTCTCTCTCTCCTAGAAATAAATAAAACATTAAAAAAAATTTTTTTTTAAAAAAAAAGAAAAAAGTCTCCAAAATATCAGATATCGTAGGATCCTATTTTTGTAAGCCCACAGAAATACATGTATATACGTACAAAATAATTTCATATATACACAGAAAAAAAGTATAGATGTTGCCAGAGGTTCTCTGAGAGTAGAATTTGAGATGACTTTTAAAAGGTTTTCCTTTTTCTAATGAACATGCATTAAAGAAACTAAGACAGGGGTATGTGGGTAGCTCAGTCAGTTGAATGTCCAACTTTGGCTCAGGTCACAATCTCACGGTGCCTGAGTTCGAGCCCCACATCGGGCTCTTTGCTGTCAGTGCAGGGAAGCCTACTGCTTCCCCCTGCCCCCCCGCCCCCGCCCCCGCTCCCTCCCTGCTCATACACTCTCTCTCTCTCTCACTCTCAGAAATGAATTTAAAAACATTTAAAAAAAAAAAAAAGAAATTAACATGTTTCCAAAAAAAGACAAAAAACCTTGGGCTACCAACCTTCTCTGAGTGTGTGTGACCAGTGTTCAAATGTCGCTGGGCATTGGAGGAGAAAGAAACAGAAAGGAAAGCAGAATCCACAGCCATGAGTCTAAATTTGCCCTCAGAATGTCAGCCTCTACCAATGTAGGACTAATTGGTTCTGTTGTGAAAGTGGAAGGTGGGGGGTGGGGGTGGGGGGGGCTGCTTCGAGAAGGTTATCTATGTGATATCTCAAGGCTACTTAGTTTCACTGGGTTTTGTAGTCATGGACTATATCCCTGGGCCTAACCAGCTGCCTCATGGTTGGACTTCTTGGTCATAACACACACCTCACCCATGATCAGCTCACCTGTCTTGGTGCTGTTGAAAAGCCAGCTCAGAGACTGCTGCTGGGATCTTTGGTTTTATTGGATGACAGGGTGTCAGGAGAATATCCAAATATCTGCTAAGGACCAGCATGGCTTCCCACGTGTACAAGCACAGTTGACTTAGAAATCACCCGGAACACAATGGTTTTTGTTGGTTGGTGACTAAATTGTTCTGTCCAGATAAGCAGCTGCATCTTGAGATCTGCAGCTGCTCTTGAGAGCAGATCATTTGAATTAGGAAGAGCCTTCTTAGTTGCTAAAGGAGAAAGAGCCTCCTTGAATTGATTTTAGAAATAAAAGGAAAAAGGGGCGCCTGGGTGGCTTAGTCGGTTAAGCGTCCGACTTTCGCTTGGGTCATGATCTCGCGGTTCATGGGTTCGAGCCCCGCGTCGGGCTCTGTGCTGACTGCCAGCTCAGAGCCTGGAGCCTGTTTCAGTCTGTGACTCCCTCTCTCTCTGACCCTCCCCTGCTCACGCTGTCTCTCTCTCTCCTAGAAATAAATAAAACGGGCGCCTGGGTGGCTTAGTCGGTTAAGCGTCCGACTTTCGCTAGGTCATGATCTCGCGGTTCGTGGGTTCGAGCCCCGCGTCGGGCTCTGTGCTGACTGCCAGCTCAGAGCCTGGAGCCTGTTTCAGTCTGTGACTCCCTCTCTCTCTGACCCTCCCTGCTCACGCTGTCTCTCTCTCTCCTAGAAATAAATAAAAACATTAAAAAAATGTATAAAAAAACACTTTTAATAAAAAAAGAAATAAATAAAACATTTAAAAAGAAAAAGAAATAAAGAAATAAAAGGAAATGGCAGAGGCCTTTCAATACCTTTGGCCACTCAAAGATCTATCTCAAGTACAAAGCTCTGTCTCAGGTATTTGTGTCCTCAGTCCCTCTTGGTAGGAACAGTAGCATCTTCTGGTTTCCGCCCCATTCCTGTGAGGGTTACAGCACTGCCCGCCGCCTTCTCGGCAGTACCAGAAGTTGTATTGTGTTTCTCTTGCTCAGCCGCCAGTCTTGTCCCAGCTGACAAACATTGTGAGTGGAAGACAGCCAAGAACTCCATACACTGTGAGACAAAGGCCTTTTGGAAGCTTGCTTTTGCTAAAATAGAAACAGCTACCCTCACCCTCACCTTGGCCCCAAGCTTTTTACAGCATCACATGATTGTGTAAATGACACAATGTGTTCTTTGCCTTGAACAGCTCTTGGCTGGTTGTAGTCAGGTGAGGGACCAGCATCTTTCATGCTCAGGAAGATGTACCATTCCAGTCCTTGAGCTGCCGGAGAGCAACATTCTAGAAGCAGTTTTGTGAACTATGGAATGAGAACTTTATCAAATTTAGGATAAAACTCAGTGGGGAGAATAATGCATAAAAATGTTTGCTTTTATGGAACCAAAGTAAAAGGGGTACAAAAAGACACTAACGCATTGAGGTAGAGGTTAACATTTCCTGACTTTATCTACTGTAATTTAAAAAGGGGGGAAGGCACCTGAAAGACTCAGTCAGTTAAGCATCTGACTTCAGCTCAGGTCATGATTTCACAATTCATGAGTTAAAGCCCTACGTTGGGCTATGTGCTGACAGCTCAGAGTCTGGAGCCTGCTTCGGATTCTGTGTTTCCCTGTCTCTCTGCCCCTGCCCTGCTCAAGTTCTCTCTCTCTCAAAAATAAACATTAGCGGCACCTGGGTGGCTCAGTCAGTTGAACGTCTGACTTCAGCTCACGTCATGATCTCATGGCTCATGAGTTTGAGCCCCACGTTGGGCTGTGTGCTGACAGCTCAGAGCCTGGAGTCTTCTTCAGATTCTGTGTCTCCCTCTTCCTCTGCCCCTCCCCTGTTTACACTCTATATATCTCTCTCTCTCAAAAATAAAAATAAACATTAAAAAAAAATTTTTTAAAACAAAAAGCCCTATTAAAAATAAAACATTTGTTTAAAAAAAGAAAAGTGAATATAGAAAGTTATTTCACTACAAAGAGCTATCCAGCTCTGCTCCATCACCAAGAAGCCCAAGTAAAGACAAAAAGAAGTGTTTTTCTGGAAGGAATTTAGGGGGGGAAAAAAAACCTCCCAGAATTTAATCTCTGAACAGTATTATCTTTCTAGTAAGAGAGCCCAGATCTTGCTTCCCCATAACCTTCCAAGTTGCAGTCTGTGTTCTGTCTATCAGAAATTCCTCCTTCCCACCCACGAGTACCCTTCTGTTGTGGGAGAAGGAGGGCCTTTCCAGTCTTTGGCCTGGGGCCAAGCCAACCCTCACACTGTGGTTTTCTCTGAGTCTCCTCACTGCAGCATGACCGTTTCCCACACGCAATAAAGAAGCAAGAGTCTTGTATATGTTGACCAGGTCTTGAGTGGGGGCCAGTGCTTACACAGCTCTCACATTCCCAAGGCATTGACTGATGACGGTGTAGCCCCTTCCCTGGACTGTTAACCCACAAGTGCGGAGTGCTAACATTGTATAGCCAGACACACATTTCTTAGAATTTTTATGAAGAGAACTTTCTATTCTTCTATCCATTTATGAATGACTATCAGGACAAAACAATTCACATAATCTATTGTTGATGGAGTTGTAGGATTGGAGCCAATAGTTGGTATGAGAGGCTGATTTCTGCCAGTAGTTAATAAATTCATTAATATATCTGCTTTTTAATATTGCCTAAGTATTTCTCTGGGTTTCTTTATCAAATTTGATTGCTTTAATCTATTACACTTAGCCTTGGCTTTCTTTGGTGAAATACCTGGGAACTTGTCTACATTACTGACTCTTTGGAAGTTTGGGCAGTACAGAATTGTGATCTCATTGTCCGTTTGGTATATTAGAGTATGATTACTAAACAGCTGGGAACCTAGAACATATTTTACTGTATTTGGAAAGAGTATCTGCCTTTTTGAGACACAGCACATTTGCATTATATTAAGGCTAAAACAAGCTGGACTCTTGGGTAGATTGAGGATTATATCTCAGCTCAGGATTCCATTTCACTGCATCTAACAGACACTGCCCTCCCCCCCCCCCCGGTCCCCCGCCTCCATAGCTTAACAAATTAGAAAATATTTTTTCCCTCATATAATCAAAAATCTAGAGTTAGACTCTACTGAACTCTGTGGTACTGTCAGGAGCCCGTGCCTTTCTTGTCTTTATCCTCTGCAATCCTTAGCAAGTAACTTCCGCCCAAGACTGGTCTACCTAACACCTAGATATCTGTTCTGGATGGGAGGAAGAACAGTAAAGGGCAAAAATTGTGTACTAACCCGGTTTGCCCCCTTTAAAGAGCTTTCCCGAAAGCTGTACCTGGAAACTTCTGTTTACATCTCACAGCTATATCACATGGTTATTTCTAAGTACAAGAGAGATTGGGAAATACACCTTTTTTTAGGTGGGCACACATCATTACCCAAACAAAAATTGGGGCAGTATTATTGGGAAGAAAGACAGAAGTATTAGTATCCATACAAATTATAGTCTCCTAAGCAATAAATCCTCCTAATTTCTTCTATTTTGTTACTTGAGGTAAAAACTGATCTTATCACTAAGGAATATTGGTGTCTAAGGTCCTGCTACAACATTTGCATCTAGGAAGATGAATTTATTTTTGTTTGGAATCTACAGAAGAGCTTGCTTACATTTTGTGGCTAAGTGTTAGTTGAACACAGATAACACCCTAGGCACTATTCAAAGTTCAGACAGTGGTCCTGTTACAGAGATTACATCTCTGTAGAAACACAGGGTTGACTATTTTTTTGCATAGAAATTTGGTTGTTGCTAAAAAAAAAAAATGAGTAGTAGTTATGAGTTTCCTTACTTTCATTCATGGGGTAAATATTTGTTAAGCACCTGTTATGCGTAAGGCATCCTACTAGGCACTGCGCATGAAACAAAAATTAATCAGATGTCATTCAGCCATCCTCAGTGTGCATTGTCCAGAAGGAGAGAAAAGTACATACATAAGTGGCTGTAACACAAGGTAGAGTGAGCTAAATGTGGTAAGACACACACAAATAAATTGTTACAAGCATTCAGAAGAGGAAAAGATGATTCCAGCCAGAGAAAACTGAGTAAATATGATCTGGGGAACCCAAACATATGTTTTCGTTTTAAGCGTTTGCTTTCAGAGCTAGTGAACATCATCCTAAGACAAGAAAAATATGATGAAAAATACATAACCAACTGCCATTCACAGATCCTGCAGATAGACAGATCTGCATGTCTTCCCATCCTTTGGTTCCCTCAGCAAACAGAGGTAGAGGTTTGGGAAGGAATGGAGCATTTGCCAAATGTCTACAATGTGCCTGGTATTTGGCCTATTTCAAGAATCCTTTATTGAATGCCTGGGTGAAATTGACATATGTGATTGAATCCCCAGTAATCCAGGAAAGTAATTGTAATTGCCTCTGAGGGAGCTAAAGGTCAGAGAAGTTCAGTAACGTGAAAAGGTCACCCAGTTTATGAGTGCCAGAGCCTACATTTGAGCCCAGGCATGTTTGACTACAAACCCATGCTGTTCTTCACTTACCTGAGTCTCTGCCTTTCACTGATGATCAAATCTGGATTTGAAGGCATAATAAGTGTTGAACAGTGAACTCCTTCAGCCCTGTAATGCTGAGCCCTGTACCCACCTGGTTGGAACTGGGGCGCGTTTTGGATACTTGACCAGTACCCAGAGTTAACTTTGTTACCTGCTTAAATCTTATGAGAACTTGACTTTTTGACCTTTGAATAATTTATTTTTGTAATAAATAACTACATATTGATGGTACAAAATTCAAAAGGTTATAAATGAAATGTAGTAAACAATTAGTTTTCCTCTCTCCTGGACCCCTAGCTAACCAGTTCTTTCCCCATGGAGGTGCCTAGTTTTTTGTAAATCTTTTCATAATTGTTCTGTGCGCATACCAACCTTACGTATATGTGTTTCAGTGTGTTTTGTGTGTCTGTGTGTATGGTTGTGTATATTCTTTATCCTTTTTTACACAAATGGGAGCTGGCTACATTCACACTGTTCTGATCTTGCTCTATTTATTCATTTTTTTAAATTTGTATTTAGATGTCCCAGCAAGATTTTTTAACAAAAGGAAAAAACCTCAGTGATCTCAAAAATAAGGTTAGGGTGTCATCACAGCAACATGTATTGAATAGATGTTTTTTTCTGATGACCATTCCTTTACAACGTGAAAAATCACATTCAATAAAGAATATTTTCATTTCCAAGAACCCTTTGCTAATAGTGGCTTTTCTTTCTTGGCTGTTCACCCAGGGAATTTGTTTGTGGTTGCTGTAGGCTCTTCAGCCCTCACTCAGGTTTCTAGTCTCCTCCCCATTCTGAAAGAGGCATCTTTCACTCTTCAGTCTAAGCTCACATCTTGGGACATAATGATGAAAATAAACCTATGGTAGCCCTTTCTTGCCTCCCTCCTTCCTTCCAGTTGGGCCTCTCCCACAGATGTTGACACCCTCAGGTATGGAAATGGTGCTTGGTAGGAAGAGATTTGTTTTTGAGTCCGTCTTGCTGCACCCTTTAGTTACTTGTCCTCAGAAGGCTTCCTGGAGCAGAATCAGAGCTCCTGGGCCCTCTTGGACCATTTGAAGACCTTCCCACATGTACACACCCCCCAGTGTCTCCCTCCTGGCTTTGCCCATGGGTTTGGGTCTTCCTTTGTTCCTCTTTTCAGGTCAGAGATGGAGGTGAGGGAAGAGCTCTTCAGTTTCCCCTTTGGATGGTTTTCAGAGATGAAGAACATCTCAGTCAGATTGGTCCATCTGAAAATGCTGTAACTCTCTACTTCTGAAATTGCTTTGCCCTTTTTTTTTTTTTTAATGTTTTATTTATTTCTGAGAGAGAGAGAGACAGCGTGAGCAGAGGAGGGTCAGAGAGAGAGGAAGACACAGAATCCGAAACAGGCTCCAGGCTCTGAGCCAGCTGTCAGCACAGAGCCCAATGTGGGTCTCAAACCCACGAACCATGAGATCATGACCTGAGCTGAAGTCAGACGCTTAACCTACTGAGCCACTCAGGTGCCCCTGAAATTGCTTTGCCCTTTGTTAAGCCTGTCAAACACATTTACTCCACACAAGAGTCTTTGATCCCCCTCATACCTGCCCAGGCCAGCACCTTGGGACATATTTCCCTGGAATGGGACATTCCAAGGCATGAGTGTAGAAGGATTGGTTAACATTTTAGTAAAGCTAACCAATTTATTTTTTTTTATATCTTAAAACATAAAAGTCATAAAAGACAAAAATAGTATTAATAAAGTCTCTCTATAAGGTGATGTTCCCAAGAGCATCTGATCTTACTCCTTAAGGCCTTGCCAGAAGGAAATGACATTTCTCCCATGTCTCTTTAAATGCAGTGTCTATGGATGGAAATCCATTGCCAGAAATCCTTTTAATAAAAAAAAATTACGTATTTTGTCAATTATATATTTTTCTCTTAATATTATTTCACATTTAAAGCTTTTATAATGCATGCATATTAAAAGCAGTATTAATAGTATTGAATGATCAGTAGCAAAATTTATGACTCCCCCCCAAAAAAACCCAGTTGCTAATGAGGTAAATAAGTTATAAGAATTTTTCAAACATCTACTTGAGAAAGTATACATTAACGTCCTAACTACAGACATACATTGGTGTTTGTGATATTTAGCGGTGATTTTTAGGGCTTTATTGATTTGTGGTTTACCCTCTAAGCAAATACACATTTGTACTGATCTTATATTCATGCAGTAACTAGTATTCAGGTAGTAATTTTACTTTTGAAAGTATTTTAAAATGTAAAGTCTTATGTTAATCTTTAAGTCAACAAGGTGTTAAAGAATTCTACAAACAGTCCTCAAGGCCACGCATGGTCTGGCTCTTTTGTTCCAGCCTCCTCTCTCCACCCTCTCTGCTCAACATCCCCTTGCCACACTGGCTTCTACCCACTCCTCAAATGTGCAGACCTTCTAGAAGAGTTCAGAGTTGTCTGAGTGGGCTGGAATTGAGTCAAGCTTCAAGCCACTTTTGTTCTTGTGCTTTATTTCTAGTACCTGTCACCCAGTAGGAGACATTCATTAAATATTTGTTGAAGGAAATGAAGACAGAGAGACCGGATGCTTTTCTAATTTCCACAGATGGATAATACATAGTGCCCACATGCCCTGATTCCCAGCACAGTGCACGTTCAACAAGCCTGGCTCAACTCCCTCCTTCTGGACATTTCCCTTCCCTGAGTCTGGACCTGCATTGGTATTCTTAGAGAAGTTTTTCCTAAAAAATTACTTTCACAATTTCCCTTTTCCTTTTGTCCCACTTCAGGATTGCAACCCAGTTCCTCATTTATAGCAAATGGGTTATGAAGCATCTCCAACGACCTTTTTTCTTCTTTTCCTTGTAGGCCATCTTTGGCAGCCAGACACTACCTAACTCCAATTTATGGACAATAAATAATGGTGCAGCTTGCAGAATTTCAAGTGCCACAGCCAGTGGCCAGAAGCCAACTACTCTGCCGCAAAAAGTGGTGCCACCTCCAAGTTCTTCCTCCTCACTGGTCCCCAAGCCCCCAGCCAATCACAAACAAGTACTCAGGAAGACAACATCCCAGAGGGGCTCCAAGTAAGTTTTCCTTCATCTTCCATTCTGATTCTTCTGAGTCGTGTCAATTCTGTGCTAAGAGTACTCTTCATTTATGAGGCCTTCAAAATAGTTTGTACTGTGCAGAAGACAAGAACGCCTGATGGGGACTAAACATCACCTCTGGCTCTCGGCCCAGACTACAAATCAGAATCACCTGGGGAGCTAGTGGACCATGCTGAAGTTTGGGCTCTATACCCTGTGGGAGGGGCAGGTGCTGCTCTTAGGTTCCCTGAGGACAGTGATGAGTGCTAATGGCAGGGTTCAGGGTCATTGCTGATAACTAAGTCTTTCAGCCTCGATCAGACAGTACACTAGGTAACAGTGCTGAACTGTGGGCTTGGAGAAAGGAAATGCAAACTTCTTCCTGATGTGTTTTTGTTTTTTTCCTGGTCTTTCTAAAGGGTCAGATTTTTTCAATTTCATATAAAGTTCAGTACACCTCCCCCCACCCCCTTGCCACACGTTTTTGTTTTTCACTGTTAGGCATTTGAATGGGAAGACATTGGATTGGGATTTCATTGAGGGAGTTAACTTCATTGGCATTAGTCAGCAGGCTCTGCATAGCAACATGTTTCTAACATCTTTTATAATCTGCCTATTTTACCTCAAAAAGACATTTTCATGCCTAAATCAAATTTTTTCATGTTACATTCTTCACTCTTTCTCCAGCCATATTTTAGCTAGCAAACGAGAAGTAGTCTAGTAAAAAGTTTTAGTTCTAATGGCCTTTGTCTATGTTAAATTGGGGAACTTTTCAAAGATGCCCATAAGAAGCAGACCTTCCGCTATGGATAAATACCTAGAGGTGCTTTGTGTATTTCTCTTGTTCTCATTAAGGCTTCTTATTCATTTGTCCTTCATTGTAAGAACGAATCCTAGGACATAGAAAAGGCAGTCACTTTTTTTTCCCCCTTGGATAGGGAATCAAATTCTGGATTTGGATGGAAAACAGTCCCTTGTGGCTGTTTTAATTATTCTGCTGTCGTTATTCATTCCTCCAACAAATGTTTATTTGGTGCCTACTAAGTGCCAGGCGCCATTCTAGGAATAATTGGCATTGTAATGACTTTACAGAACTCTATGGAGCAGTAGGGGAGGATGTTAGGAAAGGGACAGTTTGAGGTTGAAGCCCAAGAGCACAGTGAGAAGGAAGCTATATGGCACTTCAGCCTGGAAAGAGTAGAATTGAGCCCTCAAGGGTGTAGCTTCCAGAGCCAGACTGCCTATATTCACACCCTCATGCCCTGGTTTACTAACTGAAGACCTTTGATAAGTTGCAAGTTAACTTAATCAATTAGCCTCAGTTTCCTCATTTGTGAAGTGGAGATAAGAAAGAGGATCTGCTTCATCGGATGTTGATAAATGTTAGCAGAGTTAATACATGTAATACTTCGCATGCAGAACATTGAGAACAAGACCTAGCACACGTAGGAACTCGGTGAGCCTTAGTTACCGTCATAAACATTCTAGAACCATGCTCTCTTTCTCAGGTTCAAGAAGCCTGCAGTTAGGTAGGAGAACCAGGGAGCCGGACATGAATGTTGAATTTGCCAGTATGTGCCTTGTTGTGGATCCTGAGTGTCGCCAGTACCCTGAGCTGGCCTGTGGTGGCCTGTGTGGCCAGCTCGTCCGCTGGCAGGGAGGGGGGCTTGTCAGCAGGCAGCGGGGCCCTTCACTGCCCTGAACTCAGTGCTGGCTGGGGAGCTCTTCAGCCTTTCGAGATGAAATTGCGGCTCAGTGGACAAACTTTGCTGCATTTTTGTGGTTTCTTCTCTCTGACAGGCAGGAGTGTGGGAAAACCGGAAGCAGCTCAGCACCAAAAATGCACAGAAGGGGGGAAAAAAAGCAGGATTTCTTCAGAATTTAAGAAACAGAATCCAAGTAGCAAAAGGCATGCTGTAAGGCGTTGTTCCAGGAAATAGTTTCCAATTTGCCTTTAAAATTCTAGCACAAGTCTCTGAAGCTAAATAACTCAGTACTAATGGAGACCTTTGCATTCCCTCACTTACATGTATAATGTACAGGGTCTTGGGGAGCCCCACAGTTTTTAATATTCTTCTGACTTTTAGGGAAAGGAATGGCATTGTTCTTATTTGATCCAACTCAATGAAAAGTTCCCTCTAAAAAGTATTCAGATAATGTTTTTTTTAACTAACCTTTTTATTTTATAATAATTTTAGATTTACAGAAAAGTTGTAGAGATAGAACACATAAAAATAGGAACACCCCGTTTTCCCCACTGTTAACATCATTTATCACCATGGTACATTTGAAGAAGGTACCCTCCTGAGAAGCTGTCATTGATACATTATTAAGAACTAAACTCCAGACTTCATTTGGATTGATGAAGTATTATTTTATTTTTTATTTATTTTTTTAATGTTCATTCATTTTTGAGAGACAGAGAGAGACCTAACACAAGCAGTGGAGGGGCAGAGAGAGAGGGAGACACAGAATCTGAAGCAGGCTCTGGGCTCTGAGCTGTCAGCACAGAGCCCAACATGGGATTCAAACCCACAAACCGTGACATCATGACCCGAGCCGAAGTCCAACGCTTAACTGACTGAGCCACCCAGGCATTCCTTGATGAAGTTATTTTTAATCTGGAGAAAACGTTCATGGATCCTTGAGTATCAGTCAGTAGATTCTTATTGTTCTAAAGTAATTCATGTTCGTAGCCTGCCTAGCAAGTTACTTAACATTTATGTGACTTTGTTTCCTATTTAAAGTGGAAATAATAATGGTACTTGCCTCATGGGGTTATCCAGGGAAATGAATGAATGAATGTCAGGCACAAATATCATACCTGGTACATACCGTATGCTAAATAAGTGTTAGGCATCATACGATTATCACTTAGGTTAATACTGGGATGTCATTTGAAGAAAATTTTCATGTGACTTTTTACTTTCTTCCTGCAAGATAGGTTGCTTCATTTGCTAGGAGCTCATTTTGGCCCTTATTCTGGCTCCGTTCAGATTAATCAGGAACCATCAGTTATGAGTGGTGATACTGAGTCACACTCAGGAATGCCAGAGTGGCCCCAAGAGACACAACTAATGAGAAGTTGTAATGAGCTTTTGACTGCGCCAAGCCCTGTGTTTTTGGGTTGAACTTCAAACTTCTCCTAGCACAGAAGTTGGCACTGGACAAATATAGAAGCAATTTCCAAGAGCATCAAAGTTTCCACATCCTAGAGGGTTGAGTTTAGAGAACAATAGAACATAAAAGATGGAATGTCATTTGGATGTTGGTGCAGAGGGAGTTGAGAATCAGAACAGTGGGGTCCTATGTCTCTCTGATAATAGTCAAGTCGCTTTCCCTCTGAAGGTTTCAATTTCCCATCTGTAAAACAAAACCACTGTCCCCACTGAATAATTAACCAAAATAACTTGTTTTCTGTCTATTCCATTGAAAGCTTTTTATGAGCACATTTGTTTTTTAATCCTGTTGCTTTGCAGCCATTTCCTCATCCCCTCTTGGCCCAGAAGTTCTTTGTTACAGTCCTCAAATTCATATACTTATATTTCCTTTAGCTAAATCTTGTTTGTCGTTCTGTGAAAAGAATGATTTAGATTTTTTATTTTACCCTTCCTATAGGGCCAATTGCCTTTCTTGATCTTCCTCTCTAGTGTTTGCAACACTTCATAATTTAGTACCCGCTTCAGATCCTCCTTTTAAAACTATTTGTGGTATTTCTTCCAAACAGTCAGCTGAACTAAGAGGAATGACAGCCTAGGAACAAATACATGCACATGAACTGTGTCTTCCTTATAAATGACCTTTTTCTCAGAGCCAGACTCATACTCTCCAGGAAACATGAAGAAAGAAACCTGAAGAGATTAAAATTTGCCAGGGTCATGGGCAAAAGTCACAGGCTAGAGATGACTTCGCAAGGGCAGAGTCAAAGCTGTTGTACCTGGGGCTTCTCTGAAGAAAGTAAACTACAAAAGAAACACCGGGCTTAAGTAAAGTGCCTTTCTTTCAGTAGCTGGGATTACCTTTCCTTGCCCAGGTTTTAGGATATTCTACATCAGAGTGACCTCAGTGGAAATTGAAGGTAACTGCTTGTTCTGTGTCAGCACCCAGGACAGTGGTGTTTGTTAATGGCTGCTGGGCATTAGGAAGGGAGGAGAGTCGCCAGGAGCCCAGCAGCGTGGGAGACCAGTACCAGTTCACGTGACCTGAGCATGTGTGATGTTAGCCATATGATGAAAGATGCTCAGAGATTAATGTCAGACAAATATAAAAATGGGGATCGGGCTTAAAAAATATGCTATATCTCTTTTTTTATGATTGAATATTTATTAATATTTATTGTAGTCATTGGGGGTTTGTTTTTCTTTTTTGTGTTTTGCAATTTACATCCCAGTTAGTTAGCATGTAGTGCAATAATGATTTTAGGAATAGAATCCAGTGATTCATCCCCAACATATAATACTCGGTGCTCATCCCAACAAGTGTCCTCACTTTGCCCTTTGCCCATTTAGCCCATCCCCCCACCTGCAACTCCTCCAGCAACCCTCAGTTTGTCCTCTGTATTTAAGGGTCTCTTAATGCTTTTCCCCCCTCCCTGCTTTTATATTATTTTTGCTTCCCTTCCCTGATGCTTATCTGTTTTGTATCTTAAATTCCACATGAGTGAAGTCATGATATTTGTCTTTCTTTGACTGACGTATTTCGCTTAGCATAATACATTCTAGTTCCACCCATGTTGTTGCAAATGACAAGATTTCATTCTTTTTGGGGCGCCTGGGTGGCTTAGTCAATTAAGCGTCCGACTTTCGCTTGGGTCGTGATCTCGCGGTTCGTGGGTTCGAGCCCCACATCGGGCTCTGTGCTGACTGCCAGCTCGGAGCCTGGAGCCTGTTTCGGTCTGTGAATCCCTCTCTCTCTCTGACCCTCCCCTGCTCACGCTGTCTCTCTCTCTCTCTCCTAGAAATAAATAAAACATTTAAAAAAAAAAAAAAGATTTCATTATTTTTGATTACCGAGTAATATTCCATTGTGCATGTGCGTGTGTGTGTGTGTGTGTGCCACATCTTCTTTATCCATTCATCAGTCGATGGACATTTGGGCTCTTTCCATATTTTGGCTATTGTCAATAGCACTGCTGTAAATATTGGGGTGCATGTGCCCCTTCGAAACAGCATACCTTATCCCTTGGATAAATACCTAGTAGTGCAATTGCTGGGTTGTAGGGTAGTCCTATTTTTAATTTTTTGAGGAACCTTCGTACTGTTTTCCAGAGTGACTGCATCAGTTTGCATTTCCACCAGCAGTGCAAAATTCGTTTCTCTTTGTCCACATCCTCACCAACATCTGTTGTTGCCTAAGTTGTTAATGTTAGCCATACTGACAGGTGTGAGGTGGTATATCATCATGGTTTTGATTTGTATTTCCCTGACGATGAGTGATGTTGACCATTTCTTCATGTGTCTGTTGGCCATTTGGATATCTTCTTTGGAAAAGTGTCTATTTATGTCTTTTGTCCATTTCCTCACTGGATTATTTGCTTTATCTTTTTAACATATGAGTCATTAACATGAGGCAAAGTGATTGGCAGTTATAATGATCCAAAAATAGGTTCTTGATGTGAGGATACAAGATGTCATATCTTCTATCGGCCTTTCAGCCTTTTTTCTTATGCATAGTTTCAAGAAATATGATTGAATCTGTGGTATACCCATCCTTAAGTACAGGATTCTCTAAACTATGCATTTCCAAAATATATGATGATAGGCTTTTAGTGCTGAAAGATAAAAGATTGCAAGCATAGTACAAGGTTATGAGTGTAGCAAGGCACACAGCTCGTCAGTGGCAGAGCCAAAGCCAAATCTTTGTCACCTACTGTGCCAATTGCAGACTCTTCCCAGTAGACCACCAATTTCAAAGGCCCCCACCAACCCATTCACATCCATTCCGTACAGCAAATGACAGGTTAATCATCCTAAAATATTGTCTTTAGGAAAATGCAGTATAAGCACTTAGGAGCTCGCTTCCCTCCCTTTCCACACCAGTTTTACTGCTTAAGTGGCCACTGAAATACTCAAAAGGAAGAAGAATTATTGCCACTCTCATACTAAAGTATGGGGAGAATTTGTGTTAAATGTAGCATGAAAAGGATTGAATTGAAGAACACTACTAAAAGCTTTTATATACTCTCTTCCTTTTGAGAGTGAAGTCTAGGAAATGGGTGGGCAGCTTGGAGCCCACCAGATAACACCCTCTCACTCTGAAGGGCAGGGCCTGGAAGTAGGAGGAGGGAGGGCTAGTCAAGGAGCCTGCCACTTAGACTCTTTGCTCCATCAGTCCTCAGCTTTTGGACCCCTGTGGTGACATTAGGAGAGCTTAGGGTTTGCTTTTGACATGGATGACAACATTGGTCAGAGAACTGAGTGCTTGTAACCACACCTAACCAGAAGTTGCCACTAGTGTGTGTATGGTCCAGTGGGGAGGGGAAGGACATGAGAGTCATGGAATGATAGGCCTTTCCTTGGTGATTCATACTTGGGTAGTTTACATTAGAATCTTCTCATCCCTGCCACTAAGATGTTAAAACGGTTATTAAAATGGGACTCTGACTGCTGGATATTTCCCATCTCTCATTTTTCTTTTATTATCTGCATAGGAAAATCCCTTTATGAAAGATTTGGGCAGGATCTTACGGATTTTGTAGAATCCGTACCAGTTCCTCCACGATCATGAGCCTTTAACGTCAAAATGACTTTCCTCTCTGAGGGTGAGCAAATATTTAACAATCTTGGGGGCTAGGAGTAGATGGTATAGCTTAAAAGAAAGCTCCATGGAGAAGATTTCAGGGAGCTGCCAACCTCTGAAATATGTTAAAGCAAGCAAGAAAACATTTTAGAAAACCCCTAATGTTGGGGTGTCTGGGTGGCTCGGTCGGTTAAACATCCGACTTCAGCTCAGGTCATGATCTCACAGTTCGTGGGTTCAAGCCCTGTGCCGGGCTCTGTGCTGACAGCCAGCTCAGAGCCTGGAGCCTATTTCAGATTCTGTATCTCTCTCTCTCTCTCTCTCTGACCCTCCCCTGCTCACGCTGTCTCTCTCCCTCCCTCTCTCTCTCTCAAAAATAAATAAAAAACATTAAAAAAAGAAAAAGAAAATCCCTAATGTGTATTCTTGACCAAACTTAAGCATAGAGTGCATTGATGTGGAGAGTGTTAAAGAGCTATCTGATGGGGCGCCTGGGTGGCTCAGTCAGTTAGGCATCTGACTTCAGCTCAGGTCATGATCTCACAGAGCTCGTGAGTTCGAGCCCCTTGTTGGGCTTTGTGCTGACAGCTCAGAGCCTGGAGCCGCCTCCTGATTCTGCATCTCCCTCTCTCTCTCTCTCTCTCTGGCCTTCTCTGACTCGTGATCTGTCTCTCTCAAAAAAGTAAATAAAACATTAAAAAAAAAAAGAGCTATCTCATGTAGACAGCAGGCAGTCTGCTATCGGGGAATATGAGAAAAACCTAAGTGAAAAATTGGGTTAAACACGGTAAATTGGGCACTGTAGAAAATTGAATGAGTGAAATAGAGGACAGATTTCAAAAATTCTTTCAAAATTCTGAGGAAAAAGTATACAAAGATAAAAATATTGAGATAAAAGATGGATTCCACCTAAAATAACAAATTCCAGAAAGAGAAGTAATAGTCATTATATAGGCAAAATAGACCTAACATAAGGACATGAGGGTTGTGAACAATGTAATTGTGAGATTAAACTAATAGGTACACAGTTTTGTGCCCTGAAGAGCTTCCATGAAATATTCTTCAAAACTAGAACAGGGGCGGTTAGGTGGCTCAGTCAGTTGGGTGTCTGGCTTCGGCTCAGGTCATGATCTCACAGTTAGTGAGCTTGCGCCCCACATTGGGCTCTGTGCTGACAGCTCAGAGCCTGGAGCTTGCTATGGATTCTGTTGTGCATGTGCACACGTGCGTGCGTGCACACACACATACACACACCACCCGTGTGTCCCTCCCCAGCTTGCACTCTGTCTCTCTCTCTCAAAAATACATAAACATTAAAAAATGTATATTAAATACAGGAACATTTCAATTAAATCCTCAAAGAATAGCAAGTATACAGAACTCATACTCTGGCTACTTTACAATAAAATGAGATATTAAAATAAAAGTCTGGACAAAATGCCCAAATCATTTTGGAATTTTTATTTTATTTAATGTTTACTTATTTTGAGAGAGAGGGGGGAGCACATGAGCAGGGGAGGGGCAGAGAGAGAGAGAGAATATCCCAAACAGGCTCCATACTCAGCGCAGAGCCTGATGCGGGGCTCAAACCCACAAACCTTGATATCATGACCTGAGCCAGGATCACGAATTGGACACTTAACTGTCTGAGCCATCCAGCCATCCCTAAAGTTGAAATGCTTTTTAAAATAATAAAAAGAACTGTACATATCAAAACTTATCATTGAAATGTAACCAAAGATGCACTCAAAGGCAAATTCATAATCTTAGTTATTTTCATTGTTATGAGACTGACACGCTGCCTACTGCGCTAAGGAGGCACCTATATTTTTCATTGTTATAATGTAGGAAGATTGAAAAGAAATTAACCAAGATACAAACAGCAGATTGGCTTCAGCTGATATACTGGCTTTGGCTGATTACTTAGAGTGTTTTGTTGACAAGAGTTATGAGCACTTCTCTGAGCCCAGCAAGCAAGAGTGCTCTGATAGATTAGTAATGTCTGCTGCAGACAGGAAGAATGAGTGGTGAATATGCACACCACATGTTTGTCATACCTGAACATAGCTTCCATCCGCTGAAGTCAGAAAAGGGTCAATAAAACAAAGCTAAGAAAAACAGATCAAAGGAAATCAAGAAGAAAAGCAGTATAAAGTGAAAAGCAGCAAAAAGTTAAATTCAAAACCTTATTTAGCTTAGGGTATGGGGAAAAGGGAGGATAAAATAAACAGCCGTGCCAGGAAAAGAAGAGAAGTAAAAATAAGAAAACGGTTTTAACAGTAGACATAGGGGAGACTGAAAAATTATGAGAACGCTGCATAATTCTGTGCTACTAAATTTTAAAACTGAATGAAAGGTAGTATTTTTTAAAATACGAACTATCAAGATTGGTTCTTGAATAAAAAGAACACCCAAGTAGAACAGGGTAGAAATTTTAAACTATCCAAATTGGTTCTTAAAGAAATGGGGTACATGAGTAAGCCTAGGGAACCATTTTAAAGTATCATCTCTAAAATAATTCTTTGAACCTTTTTTCCAAAATCTTTGGAGGCTTCCAGGTGCCTACATGATAAAGTTGAGAGTCCTTAGTCTGACATGAAAGCCTTCTGCAGTATGTCCTCTTTCCTGTCTGCGGCCTTTTCTGTACAGTCTGACAGTCTGCACCCCACACGTCCTTCCGTACGGTGTTCCTACATGCTCATGTTATCCCCTCTTCCTCAGGCCCTTTGCCCTCTTGACTCTAAGTCCCGTGTTTTATTCAAGATCAGGTTTTAATTTATCACCTTGATACAGCTTTGCCAAGAGCTTCCGCTAACTCTACGGTCTACTTCCTTGTCTGATTTTCCTTTTTATGTGTTCTTCTTGTCATAGGCCTCTAGGGACAGATATCTTGTCTCTGTTTACCCTTTATCACGTATGTACTGAATGTCCATTATGCTAGGCATTGCCCTGAGTATTGGTGATAACACCAGTGTACAGGACAGACACAAGCCCAATGTCCATGAAGTTTATCTTCAAGAGCTGAGAGAGAAATGTATTCCTCAGCCCCTGATCTAGTTTCTATTTGTTCTACAAGTTCTCAGGAGATGGTGGTAGAGGAGGTAGTGGTAAAGATGGAGATGTGCTGGAGGTGGTGGTTGGGGTGGTGGTGGGGGTGACATGGTTTGTGTATCAAGGTTTTTGTGTTAGGGATCACCAAATAGCAATTATCTCATCATTAGTTATTTATGCTGCATAGAGTAGAGCAGAGCAGTGAAGCACAATTGCTAACAGCCCAGGATTTCATATTAGATTTGAATCCAGGCCCCTTCATTTAATTGATTGTTATCTGGGGCTGTCTCTAAGCCTCAGTTTCATTATCTGTAAAATATTACCTGCACTGTGAGTTGTTCTTAGGGTTAAATGAGATCAGATATTTTGCTGACATATATCAAGTGTCCAGTGTGTGTGTGCTGTTATGGTTATAAGTTCTGCTGCCCCCATTGTGCCCTATGAAAAGAAATTGCATTTTTATTGTTAGTAAGCTGATATCCCTAAGTATGATTTGGCTCTGGCTGGCAACGCTATGGAAACTCAAATACATTCTGAGATCCTGAACACTAATAATGCTAATGACTATTGAAGGCAAGGGCTTAGCTTCAAATAAAACAAAAGATTTGATTTGGACACACTGACTTCCAGTCAAGTTGTCTCCATAAGTTCACACTTAATACTCCCCTTCTGCTTCAAACACACTGCAGTGATTAAAAAAAAAAAAAAAGGACCTAGCTGAGCTTCAGAACGAGGGAAGCCTCTCCTTGGCCCCCAAATATACAGAAATAACTGAGAATCAGTGTATAAGGCTGAAACACCAAGCTTTCTGAACTCTGCTTTTGGGAGCAGGCAGTGACAGCCCGGAGTTCAGCCCCTGTGGCACATTGGGACCTGAACGTACCCTCCCTGCCCAAGAGGAAAGACTAAGAAGCCAGGCTCATTAATTGAAAATAAAACAGTAATTTTTCATCTGGAGAAGATGTGGCCCCAGGAGACATCTGGCAGTGCCTGGAGTAAATTTTGATTATCATAGCTGGGCACGGGTGAGGGGTTTCTGCTGGCATCTAAGGAGTCGAGTCTAGGGATGCTGGTGAACATCCTGAAAGCACAGGATAGCTCCCCACCACAAAGAATTATCCAGTGCAAAATGTCAGTAGCACCAAGGTACTACTGGATTGCAATGGGCTCTCTTAATGGAGACTGATGAAGCTGACATGGACCCACTGCCTGAGGCCACATGTTTATTTGAGACTGTGGGCCTACAGAGTCAGGAGATAGTGACACACCCTTGCAACTGCTCATGTTGCAGAAGTCACCTGGATTTCCAAATATGACTGAGGCAAGAGCACTGAAATACTGCTGTGAAGTATGGCTCTAGACTAGGGTAACCGGCCCTGGGTGGAGGCAGTTATAAAACCTTCTGCCAGGCATGGGTGAGCAAGTACAGAGACAAGGGAGGAAATGATTCCTGTTCAGAATGAGCCTACTAACTGAAATACAGAACACACAAGTAAATCTGAAACTAAGAAAGATTGCCAACAAAGCCAACAACTGAAACACGAATTCCTTAGAAATGAAATTAATATTTTTGAACACCCAGACACATTAGGTCCAGTATCCGGTAGGATTATCTTGTGACATGTGATTCTAATCAGAGTATCAGAAGGGAGACCTGAGGACGAGGTGGACAAGTTATACTTTAAGAAACAATAACTGAAACTTCTCTGGAATTGAAGAAATAAATGAATCCTTGCCTAAAAAATGCGCCCCATGTACCAAAATAAATGCACATCTAGACATATCATAATGAAACTGTAGAACCCAGAGTATAAAGGAAAGAGTTACATGCTACTTGAGAGAAAATTCGCAAAGGAACCCAGAATACCACATTTTTCTCTTTAGCAATAGTAGGTGGCAGAAAAGAAGAGCTAATAGCTTCAGAGTGTTGTGGTAAAGTAACTTTCAGTCTAGAATTTTATACACAGCTAAACTGTCATTCAAGAGACAAGCCAAAATAAAACAGAGATATTCAAAATCTTAAGAGTATACCACCCATGAACTTCACTGAAAAAACTAGCAAAGACTGGATAAGATAAAAGTGAACATAGAAGTGTTGGATAACATGAAGCAGTGAAGGACCAGACTTTTATTAAATGGTAATAAATGCTAATGACTATAAACATAAGTGTTGGTCTTTTAAAAATATAAAACACGTTTGGACCAAGAGGATTTAGTGGATAGTGAAAATATAGCAGGTCTGTGTCATGTTCTAAGGTCAAGACAGAAAAAAAGTAGAAAAAATAACTAAATTGTATACTTAGGAAAAAAAATAGCTAAATAATTGATATATACTCTGTAGCTTTCAAACCAATAGGAGGAAAGAGAAGAGAATGTAGAAACTTTGAGTCCAGTGAAAGGCAGGAAAAGAAAAACAAGGCAAAGGAACAGGATGGTAAGTAGAAAATAAAAACTAAAATAGTAGAAATAAATCCAATTACATGAGTAATCACAGTAAATGTTAACAGGATTATACTCTTCTATTAAAAGATAGATTCCTAAATTGCATTTTTTTAAAGTAGGCATCATGCCCACTCTGGAACCCAAAGTGGGGCTTGAACTCACCACCGTGAGATCAAGACCTGAACTGAGATTGAGTCAGACACTTAACCAACTGAACCACCCAGGCACCCAGAAATTGTATTTTTCAAAATGTTCGGTTATAGCCTGCTTAAAAGAGAGATACCTATAGTAAAAGCTTACAGTGCAAAGGATTAGAAGAAGATAAACCATGCAATACTAATTGGGAGCATGAGTATAGCAACAGATAAAATAGAATTAAACCAAAAGCATTCATTGGGATAAAGAGAAGCACTGGTATGCAGATAACATAATAAATTCAAAATCTGTAAATCAAATGCTGACAACAGTGTAAGGAAATTTTGGAAAATTATCAATCATAATGGGTGCTTCTATCAATAACTGATAGGTGCCCCAAACAAATTACTGAGGATTTGGAATATTTGAAATGCCAAGTAACAATTTGCTTTGGTAAGTGGCTTTTTATCTTTTCTGAGCACCACTTATAATTTTAAAAAATACATTTTATATAAGTAACCTAGTAAAAATATCCATGTTATGTATATAAAATAAAGGTTTCACAGAATACTAATTCCTATTATTTTAAAAATGCTGTTCAGGTCCCCTAAATTGATTTTGCAACCCCCTTACGAGCCACAAGTCATAGTCTGAGAAACATTAATAGCTATGCATAGGCTCCTGCATCCCAAAGGGAAAATATACATTCTCTGCAAGGATATGTTTACAAAAATTCAGCATAGACTTTTGGAAGTGAAGGCTCCACACATGTCAAAAAAGTCTGTATCAGTTTACACTCTTTAACAGTAAAGACACTTTAATTAGGGAAAACCAAAAGTTAATTTTTTAAAAAGACTCGTGTTTGGAAATTTTTTAGAATACAGTATACAATACCCAGGTGTTAGGTAATCATAGTGAAAATCATAAAACACTTCGAAATGGATGTCTGTGGAAAATGCTACATACCACATTTTCAGGATAGCCAGAACTGTACTCAGAAGTAAACCTGGAACTTTAAGTTTATTAAAAAGACAAAAAATAAAAATAAAACATAAAATAAAAAGACAAGAAGGATTGAAAATAAGTGAGTGAATCATTTAACTTGAAAAACTATAAAAGGAACAACAGAGTAAATTAATCAAAATCAAATAATAAAAATACAGAAATCACCTCAAACAGCCTGGCACGTGGGAGAATGTGAGAGAACAGTACCTCAAGCAGTGTCTGGCACATGGTAGAGGCTCATTAAATACTTGGTGAGTGAATGAATGAAATGGAGAACAAACAGTAGAGGGGGTCACATCTGGAAAAACTAATACGGTACATTTAAAAGAGAGGAAAAGACCCACATAGATAATACTAAGAATAGAAAGGAACATAACAGCAAATGTAGTGGATTGTGGGTTAGACAGTGTGTAGTATGTTTATAAATTGGAGCTTTATGCACCAATACTGCACCGAAGTTGACTTCACAAAGGCTTTTTGAATTGGCCTTGGAATTGGACCCAAATTAATAATGTTCTAATTGTTATTGGCTAAGGATTAGTATATTAGCTTCTGTTTGTGAAATGCAGTGTTTGTGGACTGCCAGATAAAAGGAAGAAGCACATATACGCTTGCTTGCATGCATGTAGGTTGTAAGGAACATTGTGAGATGTTTCATCCGTGAGTAAACATTTGCCAAAGCAGAGTCAGAGGACCTGTCCCTTTTGGAATTAAGTTCTTTAGCCTAACTTGTGCCTTGAGATTTCTTCTCTCCTTTGGGAACTGAAAACAGTTGATTGTCACCAGAATTTTATAAAAATGAGCAAGCGTGGGGTTTCTTTTCAGGACCTTCACAGATGCCACCAAGCCTGTCTGCCACAGCCCTAACAAGGTCACCATTTTGAGCTCTCCTCTTCCTGTGAAGTTTTGAGCACTTTTCTTTTGTGGCTCCTTCCTTCTATAGAAAGGTCATCCCCGATGTGGTGGCATGAATCCAAGATAAGCTTTCACTTAAACCATTGGAATAGAAAACTAGTACCTCTCTGTTAGAGATGTGGAAAGCCTTGAAAAGAACTCAAAGAGAAACAATATAGCACCAAACCACAGTCAATCTTGTGAAGTAATGAACAAAACAGATCTTAAAGAAAGGATATCACTTTCAGAAAAGTTTCCACTGATCAAAATAATGGGGGAAAAGAACAGAGGAAACCGCAAATAAAGGAAATAAAGATCCATGAAAAAGCATGTCCGAAGCCTTACCAACAAAATGGATAGTAGGGATTTTGCTTATTGTTACCATCCTTGACTGGTGATGATATGTTGTATAGGCTGGCTGTATGGTGTGCTCTTGATGCCGGTGGAATTCCTAGCCAGCTGTTTGATCAGCATATATTCCCCAAGTAGAGAGCAGTACTAGAAGACCTCTTTCAATGATAAGTGTAGGCACTATTTTGGATTGTAGAGATATTATTTATTTGTAGTACGTTACCGAACTATGTCTTTGAAAGGCCCAGAAAGTCTGTTCTTCCTTACTCAGAGAAGGAATAATACCCATGTTAGGCCTTTTCTTGGACTTCAGGAAAATGCAAGAGATCAAAAGGATAGGCAGGGGTGGAGCAAGTGAATTGAATTCTGGGTTAGAAAGTGTACATTTAACACTTAAGGAAACTCTTCAGGTATTAGCTATGAACACATCCCAAGGAAGATACTGCCTTAGTTGAACAAAGCATGTCATTATTAATGGAATTCTTTTAAACAGAATTCTTCGTTGCTACTATGCATGCTGCTACACATGGCCACATATCTTACTGTGGTTTTAAAGTGCCTCAGGGCATTGGGAATCCTGCCCTTTGGCGATAATTACACAGTTCATTCTGTGGAGAAGGGTGTGAACTAAGCCCATCACCACAGTTGAGATTGTAGGAAGCCTCAACCTCTCATCCCTGGGCTGTATCTCATGCCCTTCCATCTCCTGGACCCTATACCACTTACCAGAAGAGCAATTATGGAACACTGTGGGACTGCATGGTCATATCCAGCACTGTCCTTGGTTTAAACTCTAACTTCTGTATAATATAAAATTAACATCACCTTCCTTGTCCCATTTTTTCAGTATTCCTCACCACAAAACTCTTGATACTTTTAGAAGTCCCTTTTCTGAGTTCATCTTTTAGCGACATCTTCATATTCCATATGTTCTGTGGTCAGAAAACAGCAAGCGATGGAGCTGCACCAAACACACATTTAGCTTTGCACACTCAGCTCTTCAGAGAGAAAGAGAGTGTACGATTTCAGTGGCGGCCGACTCCATTTGATGTTCCCCTTGGGGAGAGCCGGGAGGCGTGCCGTTCCTCCCATCGGTCTATTTCCCATGAGCCTCCTGCGTAGGACGACCACCCCACTGTGCTGTGTGTAATTCTCATGCTTCGAGGCATGTTCTGTGACAAGCCAACCACTTCATTTGGTGCACAGTCGAAGAAACAGTGTTTCATTCTGATGCTGAAAAATGTGTACATTAGATTTGTCGAGAGGTAGTTTGTCAATCTCAAATGAGACCTCTCTTCGTAAGGGAGTTTAAGAGTAGTTGTGACCGTGAGATGTCTGTCTTGTAGGCTGCCAGTTAACTACCTTTTGACTTTAATAGCAAATTGCTGTTAACTTCCATGTTCTGAATATGTTACAGTCATTCTTCTATCTAGCACTCACATTCCATATTCAATTAGAGTCACTGTGTTACCCGACTTAATACTTCTATATGTAGATAAGCTTATGGTGAATGCAAAGATGGTTAGCATTTCTAAGTGAAACTACCAGTACTAATAAAGTTGATGTTTGTTTACCCATTGATACAATACTAGACACTGTGCTAAGATGTCCTTTTCAGTCACCATCTCCTTGAGGATTAAACCTCAACAATCCTATGAGGTAGGTCCTGGTAACTTGATGTTAACGCACAGTAACTGACTCAGACAAGCAGGGGAATACATATCTTCCTATGTAAAGAGTTTCTAAAATGCAGATACTCCCAGGAAAGCTGCAGATTATTGCAGAAGCAGATCAACAAGTGCAAATTCACACACAGGCCCTAGGCAAGCTGTGGTTCAAAGTTCTCGCTTAGGAGTGGGCTGACCAGAAGGTGGAATGTATTTTCCCAGGGAAATGACGCTTACACGACAAAAAGCATATTTACCCACGATGTGCCTGAAGTAGTAATAACATAGACCCAAACCATTTTGTGTACCAGTGTTTTCATGGAAAAATTCACTCTGAACTTCCTCCTAAATGGCTGTTGGATACGTTTCTTCACCACGGGGGGAATGGGGAGCCTGTGCTAGAAATAGCAGGATCATTAGAAATGTTCAAAGTCTGAGTCAGTGGTGGCTCCCAAGGCCTGTGATGAGAGTTGATGGAGAAAGGAGGGTGGAAGAGTGGCTCAAACTGGGGACAGAGGGGACAGACAGCAGTCCAGAACATGTTGGGAGAGGAACAGGAGAAAGCCCATGAAGGTGAAGGGTGGGATAAGAATTCCACAGAGGGAGTAGAAGAAAAAAAAGAATTCCAGAGAGGAGAGGAGAAGGAGTTTGAAGATCCAGAACTCACTAGTTCTAAACACCCAGGGACTCTGCTCTTCCCTCGGGTAGCTCACTGTTTGCTGCTTTTGTTTCTTCTACCGACTCTGGTATTTTGCCCACCTGCTTCCCTCTTAACTGTTAACACTCAGCCGTTCCTCCGTGATACTGAGACCAGCTTCGTGGCCTTTCTTGACACAGCTGCCCCCTAACACAGGCAAATGGCCCTAAGGGTTTTTAACTTTTATAGAGGAAAGAGCCCATCCTGGGCTCTAGAACTTTTCATTTTTCACTTGGACCTTGAAGAGCCCATATTAGCTACAGATGCTTTGAGTAGTTCTTCAGGTCTCTGAAGGGCTGAAATAAAACGGATAAGCATTCCCGATGTAGCTTTGCAAGGCCAAGGCCTGTGGGACAAACGAGAATTCCCTCTGTTCCTTTCTCTCCCTTTTGTCTCTGTGGCTCCCTTGTCCTCCAATGAAAGTGGAAAGGAGTAGGCGGGGCCCACACCACAGCTTGCTGGAGGGGAAGCAGTCCAAGACAGAGTGATCCTTGCATCACTGCTGGGGTGTGCTCTCCATGGGGGGGTGTGGGGGCCCCATGGGCACGTAAGCGTCTGCCAGAGTCTCCAAGTGCTCTTTGCATCACCTTCCCCTGTACCCACTAATCCACATCTTCCTCACTTCTCTTTTAATATAAATCATCTGGACCCCTGGGAACTATAAAAAGCCTAGGTTCTCCCCCTTTATCCCAGGCCCACTGAGTCAGAATCTCCAAGGGAAGGGCCTAGAGGGCTGTATGATTAACAAGTGACCCCAGGTGGTTCCTGTCAAGGACATTTGGCAAACCCAGCACTGCTTGACCACCCTTCCATCTTGCTGGTCTTTAAAAGCCCCTCGGAGGTTCTAAACCCCTTTCTGCCTCAGGATCCTTACACGCATATTCTATTCTCCATGAAAAGCTCTTTCCTGCTCTCTGCTCTTGGCCAATACCTACCTCTCATAACGTCATCACTTTGCTGAAATACAACAGTTTCAGAGAAAGACCGTTCTTGACCACCCTCGTCACCATCTCAATGATGTTCCCTTGTTTCATTCTCTTAAAACACTTTGTGCTTTTTCTCCGTAGCATTTATCACATAGTTTGTACCTTATCTATTTGCCTAATGTCTACGTCCTGACTAGTACCAAGCATGGAATACTTAATAAGTATCTTTTGCGTGGATGAATAAATGGAAAAATAGTGCTAGAAGTGTTCTAAAGGTTGGATTGATTGCTGTTCAAGAAATAAAGAACAAAGATTATTAAAAAAAATTTTAAACTTCAAAAGTAAAATTTTTACACATCAACTAAAATCAAGGTAACTGGGTTCAACAGGTAATTTGCATTTATGGGATAATGGATCAGATCATATTTTAAAATAGTTATTAGATACCTAATGTGTACAAAGTACAATATTAGCAGCTATGGATACAACAGTGAATGAGCTGATACAATCTCTGCCTTTATGGAGTTTAGTTTTAGCAAGGATGACAGACAGATATGAAGCAACCAGTTACACAATCCCGTAATTATAATTTCGGTAAATGCAATGAAAGAATTACAGAGCTGTAAGAGCCGCCTGTACTAGGGAGATCCGGCATGGCCTATAGGGCATCAAGTGAATCATAGAATTTCTAAGACATGTGGCTGGGGAACCTGTGCCCAAAGCCTCCAATATACTCTGTCCTGTCTCTTCTCAAAGTTGGCATGAAGGGAGGTGCTTCTGTGTAACCGTTTCTCAACTTTAGCCCTGTTTTTTATATAAGTTTATTTATTTTGAGAGAGAGAGAGACAGAATCCCAAGCAGGCTCCACACTGTCAGCATGGAGCCCGATGTGGGGCTTGAACTCACGAACCATGAGATAATGACCTGAACCGAAATCAAGAGTCGGACGCTTAACCAACGGAGCCACCCAGGCACCCCTCACATTTGGCACTGTTGACATCTTGGGCTGCAAAATTCTTTGGGGGTACCTTCCAGTGCACTTTCGGAAATATTTAGCATCATTCCTGACCTCTACCCACCAGATGCCAGTAGACCACACCGTTGTGCCAACCACAAATGTGTCAACATTGCCAAATGGCTCTTGTGTTAGGGTGGGGGTAGGCACAAAATCTGTCCCCCCTTTCTACCTCAGTTAAGAACCGCTGGTCTACGTGAATTTTGGTTTTTAAAAAATGCCTTTACTTATCATTTATCCAAGTCAATACTGGGAACTTCATTTATTCGTTCAGTAAAGAAATATTTGTTGAGCGCTTATTCGCTGCCAGGCACGGTTCTAAGCACCAGAGACACAGCAGTGGTCAAATCCTGTGCTTTCTTGAAACTACATTCCAGTGGAGAGAGACAGACAACACATTTTAATATACGTAATATTTCAGAAGGGATAGTTGGTCACAGGAGCCCTTCCTAAGATGACATTTGCACCAAGTCTTGAAAGAAGCAGGGAAAGAAGCAAGAGCAAGAGGCAAAGCTATTGGAGGGCCTGCAATTGATCTCACCTTTCTATGGGCTGATCTAACCAAGCTGCTTATGTTTCAGAGGATCCACAGAAGGGCAGCTGAATGGACTCCAGAGCAGCCTTAACTCTGCAGCCTTTGTGCCCATCACCAGCTCCGCAGGTCAGTGGGCACGCCAGCTCTTCCGCGGTCGGGACAACAGGGAGGGTGCTGGCCTGGGTGTATTCTCTCTTCCGTCTCCGAAGAAACCTGAAGTTCAAAGAAGGAAGAAGCCTCCTGGCTTTTGAAGCACTAGCAAATGAGCACTTTAGGATGGAATGGTTCTCCAGTACTAGTTTGGGGTAGATGACATTTCTTGGTCTGGGAGAATGCTATCAGATTTGCAGCATTTAGCAAATATGCCTGTATTTGACCAGTGTTTCACTGTTGATACAGTATTCCCACCGGTAGTGTCTCTCCCTAACTTTTCAGCACAGTGGAGCTCTGGCCTTTGATCACAGTTCCCTGTCATGCTAATGTAATGGCCTATTGATCTATTGCCAGGTGCTTCCTGAGGTCGTTTTAAAGCTTCTCTGTAGGTACCCACATCTAAGTCAGACAACATTGGTCTAGGAATAGGTTCTGTACGTACTAATTCATAAGAATATGCTGACAGGTAATCAAAAAATTAAAAGAAAATCACGTGGAGTCAATTCAAAAAGTACTTAAATTATTGGGTACCTACTGTGGAGAAAGTGAGAGGTCAGCTGAGAGACCTAAAGGGTGGACCAGGCAGTCCCTCCTATCGGGGAACTTACAGACTTAGGAAAAGAGGAGAGTGAGCAGGGAGCAGGCGGCGGGGGGGTGGGGGGGGGGAGAGGAGGGTGGTAAATATCAGGAACTAGGTAAGGATGCAGAGAACAGAGAATAACCATAGACAGTTGGCTGGACACCCACTGTGTTCTAAATGCTTTATTTACATGGAATAACTCATTTGTTCACAAAACAGGCATAGAATGGGAACTTTGCTCCCTATTTCACAGCTGAAGAAATAAAGGCACAGATGATGAAACACATCTAATATCTCACAGCTAGTAAATGGTGGGGCCGTATTTGAACTGGAGCTAACTGTCCCGGGCTCTTCAGGGATTAGAGAGGACTTTCTGGAGGAAGAAACATCCAGGCGGAGCATTGAATGTTGACAACTCTGCCGGGAGAGGGGAGGTGTGGGGCTGAAGGAGTTCCAGGAAGAGGGAGTGATACGCGCACAGTCGGGGGTGGCGGGGTAGCAGGGTGAAAATGCATCGTGTTCCGGGAGCCCTCGGGTGTCACTGTGGCTGGGGACTAGGGCACGGGCAGGGAGCAACAAGAAAGAGGTCATAGAAGTAGCAGGACCGATATATGAGCCATGGAGGGAACTCGGTCCTGGGTGCAATAAGGAGCCATCAGGGAGTCCAGAGCCAGGGTGCGAAGGGTGTGTGTGTGACATAATGCATGATTACAAGATCGCCTGGTTAGACTGCGTCACAGGGAGAATTACACATACCTCAGGCTTACTATGGGATTAAAGGAAGCCATAGATAGAGGAGAGCTCTATAACCACACCCACATCAGTTAATAATGTAAGAGTATAGAGATCTTGTTCTCTGCTTAATATTTTAGAACCCAAATTCAAGAAACGGTTGATAGGTTAAAAAAGAAAGAAAGAAAAAGAAAGAAAGAAACGGTTGATAGGTATCTGCTTGCCTCTCCCCTCCCCCCAAAAGAATTACTAGAATATGGTAGTTATTTTTAAGGAACTAAAATCTCCCCCTGAAGGTGTTACGGCCTGGGAAGTGGGTGGCCGGGAGAACTGTGCACTATATACAGATGAATAGATTATCCGGCTACCGCTGGAAAGGTTTACAAAGCCTAGGAGATCCCGGAAACCTGTCTACTGCATTTGCAGGTCTGACTGATGTATTAAGTATAAAGCTGAGCTCTCTCCGTGTGCTCTGGTGGGGGATGTTGGAGATTTGAGGGGCCAGCTGGGTCATACTCTCAGCATCTTGATCACTAAGTAGTATTTATTGACTCTTGAAGTTATGTGTTAGAGATTTTGTAACAGTTGTAATGAATTCGGTATCAGCATAAAACCACAGAGCAGCGAGGAAAGTTGTGTGTCTCCCTGGGTTCTAATATCTACCTTTCCCCCCTGCATCTGCCTTAAGACAAGGGCATTATTTTTTTCACCTTGTTTAGGTAGCCTGCTGTTTACTGCTTTTATCTCCATTGACTCTGGACCTCTAAAGTGCCTTGAATTTGTTTCTAGTCTGTGACTTTGCTGATGTCCCCTGTCCTCAGTTAAAGAAACACTGATCAACTTGGTATATGAGTCTCAGGCGTTTTCCACACTTCCCAGTAAACATTTTGCCTGAGCAGTGTAATGGTAACCAACCCCATTAGAGTTACTGGTACAGCTAGTAAGTAACTACCTGGCACTTCAGTGTTTCAGCTACAAATCATGTGTTTTTCTGTATGACATGTAGATTTAAAAGTGTTATTCTAGGGGTTCAGAAGGGTGTCCTGTAAAAAGGAGAAGGTTGGGCAGCTATTAAAGCTTCTCTTTAAGCCCAGAAGGGGGAACAGCCCCCTAATAAGTCAGTCATATGACTCTCAGAGATAGGAAGTTTGTGCCTCTCTAGGAATCACTAAGCTGACTTTGAAAGGTATTTAGCCCCTGTATGGTCCAGTTAACTCAGTTGGTTAAACATGGTATTACTGAGTCCGCGAATATAGCAAAAGTCTGTTTCCTGGCCCCTTGACCCGTCTGCAGGTCTGGCCAACCAGGCCTTAAAGCTGTATGACTTTGTTCCTCAGGCACCTGAATGACATACTGGTTCATCCCAGAGCACCACTGAAAAACAACTCAGAATCCTTCCCCACTGATGGTGACCTAGTGACATTCTTCTAAGTGTGAATGTTGAATGAGGTAGCGGACGCAAAAGCTGCTAGCAGAAGACCTGGAATGTTCCATGAATGTTACTTTTTCCTTGACTTCCCTACTTCAGGCTGTGTGTTCTGAGTCTGCTATGGAAGGGAAGACGTAGAGTCAGCAAATTTGGAAATTTGAGAGGGAAGCTAGAGTGAGGGCCTTTGGCTCAAAGCCAAAGCCATTGGCCTTCGTTCTTTACAACCATGGCATTCTGGAGTTTTAAAGTGGTGATGGGGAACTAAAATAGCAGAGAGCACCGAAATAGATAACTGGCATTTCTTTCATACTGACTTCATATCATAAACTATCATTCTTGTAGGGTCTGAAGCTACACCAGCGGCCCTCAGCCCTCGCCCTAACTTCAGCCTCCACCTTTTCTGTACTGGAGCCCACCCTCTACCTGCCCCCTGCCCCAGTTTGTTTTGTTTTGTTTTGTTTAAAAAGCTCTTATTGATCTGTAGTTGATGGAAAGATTCTGACCAGCCTTTGAACACCAATGCTGGATTTCCTTTACAAGAAGAAACAATGTCCTTGTTAAATATTTGTTATTTGGGGCCTTGATAAAATACATTTTAGCTTTATCCTCTTTCTTTGCATGGGGATGGGGCAGCACATCAGTGTGACTCTGCCTGCCCACCTCCCTGTCTCCCTGTAATACAAGACTAAGGAACTTACTTTAATAGAAAATAATCCCAATGGAGCTTAAACTCTAAGGACCTAGAAGCCACTTTAACTTTCAAGCCAAATTATTTGCTGGGCAATTTTCAGCAGAATGACCTCTGATTCGTATCCTTTTCGCCAAGTGTTACATAGCTGTTATAGATCCCAGGTGGATCTGGAATATAATAAGTTAATAGTGAAAATGAACAAAGCTCTTAAGATGCTTTCCCTAGTGTCTCACATCCTTTGTTACTCCCAAAACGTTCTTCTCTCCCCGGAGCCAGAGGGATAAGAATTTGGGTTTATTACCCACTCCTAGGGTGTTAGAAAGCAAGGGGCACAGATTTGGTGTTTGGCAGGAAATGGTGGAGTATCAGCATCTGGGCAAACGATGATCCCCTAAAACCTAGTTTTGTTTTGTTTTGTTTTAATTTATTTTTTTGAAATACACATAGCTGTTTTCTCCTTTCTTTATGTTCAGTGTATTTCTCAGCCTTCCCTTTCCTTCTTTGGTTCCTTCTGCTGCCTGCCACCTAATACTAGGTACTGGGCCGTTTTCCAGGCCTGGTGTCCTTTGCTGGTCTTCTCTCCGGCTGTTGTCCTCTCTAAAGCCTAGTTTTAGATTTGACCTCTTGTCCTTTCACCAAGATCAAATAAAGTGTTAAGTAGGGATTTTTTTTTTTTTACATTTTTCAGGACCTTTGGAAGCTCCCCAAGTTATTTTCGCCAGATCCAAACCCTTGCCCACACAATCTGGAGCCCTTGCTACAGTTATAGGACAGAGAAAATCAAAGTCGGTGAAGTCAGGGCCAATTTAAGGTAACAGTAAGAATAAGAGCATATTTTTTTTTATTATAACTTGCTGACTTTATGCCACAGCAAGAGACTTAATAGCTATCAAGAGAAGTGATAGTTTCTCCAAATGACAAGGAAATTGACATTTTATAAAACCAGAGCTCAGGGGGAGTCTCCAAACTGTGAGTCAGTTAAGCTACTCCTAGCTTGCTTCTGTAATAGCCTGCCAGTAGGTGGCGCTGTGGCAGTAAGAAATTTCCTCACTATTCTGGAGGCTTTTGTTTAAAAATATGGGGACATTGAGGCCAGTCAAAGAAAGAAAACTAAAGCTATAATAGAGTTATCACAGGTAAAGTGTAACAGAATACATTGAAGAGAATGATATTTGAAGTTCAAGTCGCAAAAGCCTCTAAAGAGAATGTTCTTAAAGAGATTTATTATTTTAAAGAAGGCTTTTACACTAGAGTTGTGTAGTTTGTGAACTGGACTTTCAAATAATGGGAGGCAGGAAGGAAGAAAATTAAAAAATAATTTTTTTTGGTGAGGTTGAGTAATTAATTATGCTGTTTGTCTGAGTTAAGATAAGCATATGCTATAATTGGCCACAAAGCAAACTGTAAATCCCAGCCTACCACCCATCTGTAGAAATCTGACATTGAAAGGGTGGTCTGACTTGATCTTGTGAGGCTGTAGCCACACTTCACCAGCACTGCCCCACAGTATTTTGTTCCCAGCTGTGGCCTTTAAGACTTTCCAGAAAATTCTCTGAAACCACAAGGTTTTGATGATTCCTTTCCTCTTTGCTCTACCCTACACACTAAAGCATTAATGGCACACCTGCTATGAGCTTAATACCCTTCTTACCTCTGGAGGAATACTTATAAGCTTATTTGAGAAGCATTATTCATCAAAATACCCCAGGAGAGCAAAGGAGGGAGGAAAATTATTTACCCACCACAGGATTCATTTACATTGGATCAGAAAGCTTCAAATATCTTTCCCCAGCCCATCTAAACTCTTTCCAAAAAGGAATGAGGAGAGAGAAGGGAACACCAAATCCATGGCTTGGTCATCTACCAAAATGTACCAGAAAAACTGAAAACAGCTAGAGTTCTATTGGTAATACTTGGCCAATGGTCCTCTAATTCTGATATCCAATGATGAACAACTAATGAAATAGAGAAAACTAAAGCAGGAAGGTCAATATTTCCTTGAGGAGACTGGCAGCCAGAAGAATGAATGCGACATCAAGCTCCAAACTAAACCGATGGCCTGCCAAGAAGTACTAATGTCCCATCGGCTTCCAGGGCTGTGAGACTTGGACCTGCCGCAGTTGTAATATCACTTTCCTTGAACCTATTTCATTAGTATCCCTTACAGTCCACCCAGAACATTACATGGCAAAATAGGACCATCAGCAGAGAAACCTTGGGAAAGAGCCCATCTCTCAACACTTAAATCTCTTGCAAACACGGCCCTGCTGAGCCTGAGCAGCACATAAGCTAGGGAAGGTAATGCCGTCCTTTGTGATTAGCCGAGGCAGTAAGACCTCATGCCAAGTGTTCATGGCTTCAGTACAGAGTGGGTGGAGTGGGTCGGGAGGCCTCAGCATCCCAGCCTGCCGTGGGGAGGCTCCATAGGCAGGCCCACCAGCCTGGCAGGTAGTAGGTGGCAGATGGTGATGTGCTGCCTCCTCCTGAACGGGAGAAACGGGGGGTTCACAGAGTGAGGAGGCAGAACCCTAGCGCCCAGCGCCCATCACTTGGCTGCTTGCTTTCTCCTTGACGTGAATGCAGTTGAGGCAGGCTCACTGCTCCAGCAGAGGTTCCTTCAACTGTAGTCGCAGAATGGATGCTATCAGGAGCCTGTCCTACAGCCTCTTCACATATGGGGTCCAGGAGGCCAGTGGCTGAGATGAGTGTTTGCACAGCATGTTACCTAAGACAGAAAGCAGCAGCCGTCCTTATCTAAGAATGAGGCAGCTGCCCTAAGCCTACCGGGACTCGGATTTTCTAAGACCCCCACTACGCTGCCCCAGGCAAGGGCCATATTTAAATATACACATTATCTTACGTCTTGTTAGATTCTGTATTGTCTGTTTGACATCTCTTCATCGCAGAGCCAGTTAACTGTGTTTTCTGTATTCTTGATGCTTTGCCATCCGGGACCTTACCGAGTCGGAGAGACTGCCCCTCCCAGGGCTAGCTAATTCCTAGAGATCGTAACAACTTGCCCACGAGGATGCCTTTCAGATAGAGGCTAACCAGTCCCCAATTTATATCCCCAATTG
Source organism: Proteles cristata cristata (assembly GCA_017311185.1). Taxonomy (NCBI): domain Eukaryota; kingdom Metazoa; phylum Chordata; class Mammalia; order Carnivora; family Hyaenidae; genus Proteles; species Proteles cristata. The sequence continues at coordinate 6,477 of JAESUZ010002877.1, read as the reverse complement.
CCTCCTTATCTAACTCTCACATGGAAAACCCGCATTTCCCCAGATCACTCAAGGGCCAGGTACCAGGCGAACAGAGACCACTGCTGTAGCCCATAGCCCACCAGAATTTTTTAAAAATTTTTTAATGTTTATTTATTTTTGAGAGTGAGAGCAAGAAAGCACATGGGTGGGGGAGGGGCAGAGAGAGAGGGAGACAGAGTCCAAAGCAGGCTCCAGGCGCGGAGCTGTCGGCACAGAGCCCTATGCGGGGCTCGAACCCACGAACCATGAGATCACGACCTGAGCCAAAAGTCAGACGCTCAACCAACTGAGCCACCCAGGCACCCCCAGAATTTTTAAAACTAGCCAGCCTTAAGCTATTTGCCCTGCTCTGCCTTGCCTTTACCAGAGAAATCCCAAGTAGGGCTGTGGCCTAGACTTTCTCCCCACTCCTGTCTTCTGTCTCCTGACCACACTCGTGTTTTCCCCTGTGACTCTGTGTGGCATGCAGTGACCTTCTCTCTGGGACCCTGAGTATAATCAGCTTCCTCCTGCCAAGCCTCATTCTCATCTCCTCCATAGCCATACTGACTTAACTGTACCATACCCAACTTGTACATTCTTAGAACATCAACACAGAGAATGTCTTTACTGTGCAGTGCAAGGAGCCCAGAGGAAAAAAAAAATCTCCATCAATTAGGTTTCTATCCCCAAGTTCTAAGCAACTGGTCACAACACTCCATGATAGGCTGGGTTGTACACGTGGTGTTTTTACAGTGTGTGTGGTGCTAGCCTTAATCTGGCTGCAGCCACACAAGAAGGATGTGGGTCCCTCTCCGTGGCAAAATCGGCTGGCGGGTGGCCATTGAAATTTCATGCTTTCTTGTCCTGAGGCCTCTTTCATTTCATTTAGTAACCGTTTCTACATTCAGACACAAAACTCAAGCATAGAAGAACAACCTAGTTGGAAGTGGGGGAGGAAGTGACCTGGCTTTCAGTTTGGGGGAAGCAGGAGGACACTTCTTCTAAGATCCCCAAAGGAGGTTCATTTGCCTTAAAGAAGACCCGGGAACTCTCTTTCTGAAATGGATTGAGAAGTGGACCACTAAGAAAGATACCATCTGAAAATTGATACTGTCTCTTGCTGAGCTGGCCAACTGCCAAGAGAGGAGTGATGATTCTTCAATTGTTAACAATTACTACTTTGTTAGAAAGAGACAGGAAAGTGCAACGGCCCCTTTCTCAAATTACGTTTATGTTACAGAAGCACAGGCACCCACTGGAAAAAAATGCTTGGCACCCGGGATTGTGAGGCTTGTACCTACCACTGCCTCTTGTTGAATATTCGTATTGTCCTGTGTAATATCCATTCACTTTGGGTGGGAAAAGATCCTGTTTATTCTTGTAGTCCTGAACTGGGCAAGTAACCAGCATGACATGGCCTTACTTTGTGAGTTTTTATACTTATCACTACAAGTTATCAATCTATAGTCTGTGGTTATCCATCCCATGAACCCACACATCTTGCTGCTAGTTTCAATGAAATGCTTGTTATAGGCACATACCTTTGCTTTACCGTCCTTATGTCCTCAGGTCATAATTGCTCCTGAAAGTTCTAAAGAAAGAAACGGCATGCTAAGCCATGCCTGTCTTTGGAAAAAGCAAGCTTTGTGTATGGAAATATTTACAACTCTGCTTGCCTGATCTGTAGAACGTACTGGGCCCCAGAGTGTGTGGGTGGGTAAGTGTAGGGCGTGGAAAATGGTGACTTGATGCATGTTGCACCATTGGCATGGCTGGCATGGATATTTATGCTTTATTCTTTGAAATTATAAAGAGAAAGACTCAGATTCTCTTCTCTTCAGAATGAAGAGCATCACTAGTAAAAATAGAGCAATAATGTCTCCTTCGTCTTTGTGTTCTCCTCTTTGGAACGCGCCATCAGTAAAACAAAGCATATTTCCCTAGTACAAAATGAGGCTGTAACTTGGAAAGCCAACCTGATTGTAAGATGGCGATGTGAAGAAAAAAGGCCAGCTGCTTAGAGTATTTATTTGTTTATGGTTATCAGGAAGAAAAATCATTGCTTTTTATATTCAGTTAGACTGAAAACTGACTGAGGTTTTTCTCCTTCCATCCATTCACTTCTCATTCACTTCCCAGGAAAGTTAAGATGTATTTGTTTATGGGGAAAACCCAAATGAAGATGTTTTAGAACTTCACAAGAGTTAAGCTTTTTTTTTTTTTTTTAATTAAGTCATGAATTGCTTGTAGTTGATCAGGCATTGGAACATGGAAATCTTGAAAACTGCAGCTCTTTTTTTTTTTTTTTTTTTTAGAAATATGACCCTTGCAGGCCTACAGTGTTTAGTCATCTTTACATCTGTTCTCCAGTGCAAATTGTCACAGTGTGTATGTACATATCCTTACCGTCCTCTATTTATGCAGAGAATTTGAGTCAGCTGCAATAGCCTTTTGATTATCAAAAGAGTAGCAGCCTCAGTTTACCTCTTTAAGGAAAGTTATTGTACATAAGCATAAGGAACAGTCTCAGAGGCCAGACCTCATAAAAACCTGCAGCCTTGAGGCACCTACGTGGCTCAGTCTGTTAAGCCTCCAACTGCGGCTCAGGTCATGATCTCTTGGTCCGTGAGTTCGAGCCCCACTGACAGCCCAGAGCCTGGAGGCTGCTTTGGGTTCTTTGTTTCCCTCTCTCTCTGCCCCTCCCCTGCTTGCACTCTGTCTCTCGCTGTCTCTCAAATATAAATAAATGTTAAAAAAAAACCCTGCCACCTCATTTAGGACAATCAGCAGTTACAGTAGCTAAACAGCAAATCTGTTAGTCCATCCCTGATGCCGGGTCATCCGTTGTCTCCTCAGCGACCGCCTGCACTGTGTTCCAGGTTAGCAACTTTGCCACATTCGATATTCAACCTCTCTCAGTGTGGTTGGTACTCTCTCCACTTGTTACATCCAGCTTTCAAAGGACAGAATTAGAATCCTCCTCATTCCTTCCTTCAGCAATATGCCATGGGTGTGCAGAACCGAAGGTGGTCCCTTGCAATGCTCCCTTGCAGACCAGTGCCAGCCGCTACTGGGGTCGCATGACACCGTGGTAGGAAGCGGCCAGCTTCAGCATTTCTGAAGTTGTCTGCAGGTGGCATTATAGCTAGCAACTACAGCATACTTTTCATCCCTAGCATAGAGTCTTAAAATAGGCAACCACATGCAATAAAATAATAAAACATAAAGGGAGAATCAAGGCCAAAAGTAAAGATATTTCCAATTTTTCAAATATAAGATCAAATAAAATTACCGTATTCAAGGTTAAATTTGGTTCTGAGTCTCCTCAGAGACCAGACAAGACAAAAAGGGAAACATGAAAAATCAGGGTATATAGTTGTCATTTTCAAAAAGGAAGCCATACTCTGGAGGAAACTAAGCTTTTTCCTAGCTCTTATTCTACGGGAAGTATTTCATATGCTTTAGAGAGAGGACACCGAAAGAAGTAACAGTGCCCCACTTGTGGGGATGAGCACTGAGTGTTATGTGGAAACTAATTTGACAATAAACTATTTGTAAAAAAAAAAAAAAAAAAAAAGAAGTAACAGTGCCCTCCCCAAACCGCAGTGTGTTACACGGGGCTACTTCTTGGCGTGAGCTACAGGAAGTCAACACACATCAGTGCAAGTCAACGAAAACGGTTTTGTGAGGGACAGGGCTATTGTAGTCCAGGTCTCTCTGTGGTCCCACATAACCCCAGGGCAAGGCAGTGATTCTGTAGAGAATGGGATGGATCACACGTGTCTTAGACAATCCTAAATGTAATTTCTCTCGGCTGATTGCTTGGTAAGAACTAGTCTTGCTCTTGGGCAGGGACCCAGACACCTCATCTTCTAGTGCTTTGGAAAGCAGGTGGCAGAGGGAACGTCTTGTCAAAACTGCAGAGCTAAGCAGTTTCCTCAGCCAACGTATGTTCGTTCTCTGTTCCTTTATTCACGTTTAGTTTCCTCTGCCGAGGCACCATCTGCCTCCTCTTGCCTGCTTCCCTCCAATATGGCTAATTCCTATTTGTCCTTTCTCCTTCCCAACCCTACCCCATTCCCACCCCCAGTTTGAGTTAGATGGTTTTTCGCTGCACTGACTTCTATCTACTGTAGCGTCTACAACACTCTAGTATCTTTCTGGATTACTTGACCATTCTCCCACTAGGGCTATAATTCTCTAGAGGGCAAAGAGGAGTTCTAATTTGAGTCTAAAATTCTGGGGCTTAGCACAGTGCCCAGCCCATTGTAGGGACTTAACAAAATTCTGATTGAATAGATGGATGAGTGAATTTTCATATTTCTGCCCACACCGAGAATCACTGTCCACATATAGAAATCCTTCTTATCCTCTAAGTTCCCAGGTAAGTTTTGTCCAATAATCTATATTCGTGTAATTAGATTTATCTTGGCCATTTTTTTTAAATTTTTTTTTAATGTTTTATTTATTTCTAGGAGAGAGAGACAGCGTGAGCAGGGGAGGGTCAGAGAGAGAGGGAGTCACAGACTGAAAGAGGCTCCAGGCTCTGAGCTGGCAGTCAGCACAGAGCCCGACGCGGGGCTCGAACCCACAACCACGAGATCATGACCTAAGCGAAAGTCGGACGCTTAACCGACTAAGCCACCCAGGCGCCCCTATCTTGCCATTTTTTAAGTCCCTACAGCAGTTAGAATTTATATGGCAGAGTTTGGCACTTCATTGTATTCTTGTCATCTTTTATCCTACTTACTTCTTGGGTAAATTGTCCCCAGTAAGACTGTAACTTCTGTGAGGGCATGATTACGTTCTGTATGTTTCTAGAATCCCCTAGCAATACCCAAAATGCTTCATTACCATGTAATATCAGCCCTAAAGAAAAGAATACATAAAACATATACAATTTTTCTGAAAAATAACCTATTCCCCCTGTTCTTCTGGTTTCAAGTAAAGTACTTAACCTCAAGTTAGAATGCATTAACCTTAAATTTCATAAATAATGCATTTTATTATTTTTAAATAATTTTTTAAAGTTTATTTTTATTTTGAGAGAGAAAGAGAGGGCAAGTGAGGGGAGGGCAGAGAAAGAGGAAAACAGAGTCCTAAGCAGGTTCCATACTGTCAACCCAGAACCTGATATGGGGCTCAAACCCACAAACCATCATATCTGGATCCTTAACTGACTGAGCCATGCAGGCACTCCTATAATGCATTTTGTTATTAAGCAGTCTTAAAAATCGGAACAACCTTTCTTATAAATAACCTGCTACAGTATTCCTAGCCTGTTTCTTGCAGTATTGTAAAACTCCTTCCTCTAAAATAGAGGACTCCTCACTGTCCTTCACATTCTACATGCAGATAAGGCGGAGTAGACTATAAGCCTAGTTGTTACAATGCAGAATTCAGATGTTCTATTTATTTTTTTAATTTTTTTTCATGTTTTATTTATTTCTGGGAGAGAGAGAGAGACAGTGCGAGCAGGAGGGTCAGAGAGAGAGTCACAGACAGGAGCAGGCTCAAGGCTCGAGCTGGCAGTCAGCACAGAGCCTGACGCGGGGCTCGAACCCATGAACTGCGAGATCATGACCTAAGCGAAAGTCGGACGCTTAACCAACTAAGCCACCCAGGCGCCCCTCAGATGTTCTATTTTAGACCCCATCCAAGGATCTTACTTTAAGGAGCAAAGGTTCCCTTAAAATGAGGCTTAGTTTATTTGAAAAACATACTCCTTCAGCCTCCTTCTCCTTTTTCCCCTCTGTATCAACTAATTGGAGCTCTTTGACCTCATAACACAGATCAGGTTTTGTTTTTGAACACTGAACTGTCTTTTTTATCCTTTTCTGAATTTTCCATGAATTTTTTAGGCTCCTCTTAAATTCTGTAATACCTGACACTGGAAAACACACTCTTTGCTTAGAGATCTGTCTTTATTATGTATAGTGTAGGATGTATCATCATGGTTCTGGGGTCATGTTCTACATTATTTATATTGTACAGTGTTCTCAAAAACAAAACAAGTTCTCTCAATCCTTACCTCCTCCTTTCCCTACTCACTCTTGCTTCAAGTTCAGTGCCATAATACGGTGTTTTCTAAAAACTATAAAAATAGAATTACCATACAATTCAGAAAATCCACTTTTGGATATCTACCCGAAACGAACTGAAAGCAGGGCCTTGATTAGTTATCTGTACACTCAGCTTCATAGCAGCACTACTCACAGTAGCTTAAAGGTGGAAGCATCCCAAGTGTCCATCGATGAATGAATGGATAAATGAAATGTCGTGCGTGCAAACAGTGGAACCTTATTCAGCCTTTAAAAAGGGAGGAAGTCCTGACACATATTACATCATGGATGAACCTTAGAGGATTTATGCTAACTACAAGAAGCCAATCACAAGAAGACTAATGTTGTATAATTCCACTTAGTTAAGGTAGCTAGAGCAGTCAGATTCAGAGACAGAAAGCGGAATGGTGGT
>JAESUZ010002876.1:0-39660 GCA_017311185.1 Proteles cristata cristata | reverse complement strand
ACAAGTTACTAGTTAAACGTTAAACAGTGTAATCCTTACATTAATCCAGAATCTGACTTGTTTTCTTTCTTCAAGTCACTAAACGTTAGATAAAGAGATTTTGAAACAGTAAAGAACACAAAAGTAACACAACAAACAGCACATTGGTGTGAAGTCTCTAAATATAGAGGCCATGTATTACAGGTTCCTGTCATAACTTTCTAAAACTCCCACAATGCAAGTTGTCCACTCCCTTAGACATTTTACAATTATAAAATCCTTTCAAGAAGAGGAAAAAAGGTATTATAATAACAAGAAATCTCTTGATAACGTACTGGAAGGTAATTTTCCTCTCCAGGCTTTACCTTTGGTTTTTCTGAAGAGATCAAATTTCCTTTCAAAATTGATGAATGACAACATGTCACCATTTATAGAAAATTGCATTAGGTTTTGATACAGACTATTCACAGAAAGGTATATAAAACTAACATTTTTTTCAAGTAAAAAATGAGAAATAGCTGTGTGTGTGCACTAATACAATTTCAAAAAAGAATTGATAACCAGTGTTTACTTTCCAAGGGCCTCCATTTAATGCTATGGTATGTCAGGAATGGGGTCTCATCATCACATAGCCATAAGCAGCATGAACACAAAAACCTCCCGTCAGCAGTCTTGTTCGTCCGTCCATAATCACCATCAAATACTAAGAACACCAGTATAAAGCACTTCAGAAAAGAGTATCAAGGAGCATAAATGAAAAAGAGGTTTCCTCCATTTAAAAGTCCAGCAGTAGGGGCGCCTGGGTGGCTTAGTCGGTTAAGCGTCCGACTTTCGCTTAGGTCATGATCTCGCGGTTCGTGGATTCGAGCCCCGCGTCGGGCTCTGTGCTGACTGCCAGCTCAGAGCCTGGAGCCTATTTCAGAGTCTGTGTGTCTCTCTCTCTCTGACCCTCCCCTGCTCACTCTGTCTCTCTCTCTCTCCTAGAAAAAATAAAAATATTTAAAAAAAAAAAAAAAAAGCCCAGAAGTAGTTTAGGTCTTCAGACTTTTCAAGAGCCCTTTGCCATTACTTTTCAAACATAAGAGACTGATGAGAAACAAGGAAAGAATTCCCTAGTTCTATTAATTATATGAGATAAAACTTCATTGCAGTGCAACAAATATTCTGTAGATCACTGTACAGATGAGCCCAACTCTTTTTGAGTTGTCAATGAAGGGAAAGTAATTTGTACCTCAAATCCATTTACGGAAGGCCATAAAGTGATAAAAATCATTTTACTAGGAGTACACTCAATGTCAAACACTCGTGATAAAGTAAAGGAGCAAAGAAGGTATAAATAGCAAAGATCAGAAATTGTTCACTATTATTGTAACATATAAGACATAGTTTATGAAAACATTCACAATAAGACCCGGAGGACACCTAAGATCCCTGAGAGCATTTGGTAATCAAGCAGTGAGTGGTGAAGGACTTGACACCTTGCACTTGAATGACAGCCTGTCTTGCACTGATACTTTTGTTGAATGCTTTGGTATTTGGGACCTATAGAATTCTGGACACAGGGAGAAAAAAGATGTGGTGCTTGCCCTTGGGGAACTGCAAATAAGGAGGCTGTGTGTGGCAGAATAAAAACATTCTTAAGTGCTTTCATTTTCTCATTTAAAGAAACACACAATAGAGGGAAATTTTATTTAGGTAGATGGAGAGCAGACTATTTCAAAGGCATAAGCTGTGAAAACAGAATAGATGGTTTCGATGCAGCCAAATGGGTTTTGGTTCTGTGCTACAATTTATTTGTTCCTTCAGAGCTGTTAATGTATATCAGATAGTTAAAAGCATCTACTCAAGGTTTTGACAGTGTTTTAATAACTTAACTACAATCCCTGACATGTTTATAGGTCCTTCAGCCAAAAATAATACAAGGCCTTTCAATCACTTTTCCCAAGAAAGATCAGTCAAAAAGAAGCCATTAAAAAAAAAAAGAACAAGAAAAAGAAAAGCTGTTGATTTTCACTCCACATCACGGACTGATGGAAATCCAAATGGGAAACAATAAATTATTGGCTTAGAAAATAGAGACCTTCTTGAATAAAGTTGTGGTAACTCACTATTTTATATCCCAAAGGTTGAAAAATATTTACTTTCTCCTAGAAAGGCCCTAGTTTTATTGAACTAAGCACGCCCTATAAAAATGAACCATTTCTCTGATACTTGATACTTAAGTCCTACTTATCTTAACACGAGCAAGTTGCATCACGTTGGAATTCAGCTGGCTATAATTAATGTCAGGTAAGAATTTTTAATCTGAGCCTTTAAGCCACACACCCTCCCCAAGGGAAATAATTTTAAAATAAACAGTGACTGACTGATTTTCAAGCAGTACTTTTTCACACAAGTCATTAGTTGAATAAGACATTGTTTAATTACTGAAAGTCACCAATAGCCAAATTTTCATGGATTATAAATCACAGAACACAGCAAACAAATTAGCTCCACTAAAAAGGTGAAAATCAATATGTGAGGCCTAGGAACAATGATCTGTCTGGTGCCTGGACTGGAACCTCCGTATACAATTTTCCACTAAAGGAACCAGGGTTCCTGGGAGAAATGACTGATTCCTGGGCCGAAGCAGAAAAGTACGAAGTGAACCAGGAATATCTCCTCATAACAGAAAGCCAGGGAAGAAAAAATGTCAAAGCTTACTAGGGGTGAAAGGTCTCAGGGGGCCAGTTTAAAGAGGCTCTAGTTGGCCAAAGATGAAAATATTTGAGTGTCAAGAGAATAACTGCTATGGGGCACCTGGGTGGCTCGACTGGTTAAGGATCCAAAACTCGGTTTCGGCCCAGGTCATGATCTTACGCTTCATGAGTTCTGGCCCCATGTCGGGCTCTGCGCTGACAGGGCAGAGCCTGCCTGGGATTCTCTTTCTCTCCTTCTCTCCCCGCCTCTCTCTCTCAAAATAAATAAATAAACTTTAAAATTTTTTTAAAAAAGGAATAACTGCTATGGAATGAAACACATCAAGTATGTTTGTGAGTTTATAATCAGACTTTTAAAAATGATCAGTTGCACAGCTTTGTGACTATACTAGGAACTAGTGAATTTCACAATTTGAAAGAGTGAATTTTATAGCATGTGTATTATATTTTGAATTTTTAAATAAGATCACCTTTAGAGAGTGGTAGAGAACCAACTCGTTGTTTTGCAAAAGTAAGTGGAAAGATTCATCTTATCCTACATGAACTTTCCTCAGGCTAAACAAATATCTGATAAAGGGAATTTTCTTTTAATAATTCTACTAATATATGAAGAAGATTTGATGGAATTAGAATATTACCATTTTGCAACCCCTAATGAATTAATGAATCGAGGCAATTACCATCAACGGCTGCGAACCAGGGTGACTAGACATAAGACTCACGACAAAAGGACACAAAGCCATCACCTAAAAAAATCAAACCTGAACCTGATCAACTCTTTAGCTCTAGTTGCCAATTTACAAGTAATACAGGGAACAGAGAAACATATCAATGAAACCACAGGGATGCAATCCACAAAATTCAGATGGTGAGAAACACGAGAGGACCTGCTTTCTTCAACAGATAAATTAGAGCACAAAATTGGAGAGGAAACCAGTGATAGATAAGAAAGACTTAAAAGACATTATTAATGAAATGCACTGTATGAACTTTATTTCAATCTTGATTAAAACAAACGAGTATAAAAAAAAGATGAGAAATGTGAACACTGGATTGTTGTCAACGTGAACTGGATATATGCTGATATAAACAAATTATTGTTTAGGTATAATGATGATGTGATCATATCTTCAAAAGAGTCTTTAATCTTTTCGAGATACATTATCAAAATATTTACAGATAATATGATATGCCATTGGGGAAAGACCTATACTTTGAAAACTACAAGCCACTGATGAAAGAAATCAAAGGTGACACAAACAAATGGAAAGATATATTGTGCTTATGGATTGGCAGAATTAATATTGTTCAAATGTCCAAAGCAATGTACAGATTCAATGCAATCTCTATCAAAATACCAAAGCATTCTTCACGGAACTAGAACAAATAATCCTAAAATTTGTATGAATAACCAAAGCAATTTTGAGAAAGAAGAACAAAGCTGGCAGTATCGCAGTCTCAGACTTCAAGCTATATTACAAAGCTATAGTAATCAAAACAGTATGGTACTGGCACAAAAAAGACACACAGATCAGTGGAACAGGATAGAGAGCCCAGAAATAAGCCCATGCTTATAAGGTCAATTAATCTAGAACAAAGGAAGCAAGCACATAAAATGGGGAAAAGACAATCTCTTCAACAAATGGTGCTAGGAAAAATGAACAGCTACATGCAAAAGAATGAACTGGACAAATCTTTTACACCACACACAAAAATAAACTCAAAATGGACCAAAGACCTAAATGTGAGACCTAAAATGATAAAACTCTTAAAAGAAAATATAGGCAATAATCTCTTTGACATCAGCCTTAGCAACATATTTATGTCTCCTGAGGCAAGGGAAACAAAAGTAAAAATAAACTCTTGAGACTAAAACAAAAAAAGAAGATTTTGCACAGCAAAGGAAAACTTCAACAAAATAAAAAGGCAATCGAATGAATGGGAGAAAATATTTGATATTCGATATATCTGATAAAGGGTTAATATCAAAATATATAAAGAACTTATACAAGTTAACACCAACAAATGAACAAACAAACAAAAACAACCAAACAATCTGATTAAAAAAGGGGCAGGGGACCTGAACAGACATTTTTCCAAAGAAGACCTGCAGGCCACATGAAAAGATGCTCCACATCACTAATCATCAGAGAAATGCATATTAAAACCACAATGAGATACCCTATATCTGTCCAAATGGCTAGTATCAATAAAAAAGACAAGAAACAATAAACGTTGGCGAGGATGTGGAGAGAAGGGAACCCTTTTGTGCCCTGTTTGTGGGAATGTGAATTAGTGCAACCACTGTGGCGAACAGTCTGGAGGTTTCTCAAAAAATTTTCTCAAAATTTTTTTTAAAAATAGAAATACCAGGGCGCCTGCGTGGCTCAGTTGGTTACACGCCCGACTTCGGCACAGGTCATGATCTCACGTTTCGTGGGTTTGAGACCCGCATCAGGCTCTGTGCTGACAGCTAGCTCAGAGCCTGAAGCCTATTTCGGATTCTGCATCTCCCTCTCTCTCTGACCCTCCCCTGCTCATGCTCTCTCTCTCTCTCTCTCTCAGAAATAAATAAAACATTAAAAAATTTTTTAATATTTATTTTTGAGAGAGAGACAGTACAAGTGTGCGTGAGGAGGAGAGAAGAAGGGCAGAGAGACAGGGAGACAGAGGATCGGAAATGAGCTCTGCTGTGACAGCACAGAGACCAACATGGGGCTTAAACTCATGAACCCTGATATCATGACCTGAGCCAAAGTTGGACGCTTAACTGACTGAGCCACCAGGTGCCCCTATTTATTTCTGTAAGTAAGCTCTATGCCCAACATGGGGCTTGAACTCACAACCCCAAGATCAAGAGTCGCATGTTCCACCAACTGAGCCATCCAGGCGTCCCTGCAACATTATTTATAATAGTCAAGATATGGAAGCAACCTAAGTGTCCATTGATAGATGAAAGGATGAAGAAGATGTGGAATGTGTGTGTATATGTACACAGGCAATGGAATATTACTCAGCCATAAAAAAAGAATGAGACCTTACCATTGCAGCAACAAGGATGGCCCTAGAGGAGACTGTGTTAGGTGAAATAAGTCAGAGAAAAATAAATACTATATGATTTCACTTATATGTGGAATCTAAAAAAACAAAACAAATGAATAAATAAACAATCAAAAAACAGAAAGAGACTCATCAATAACAGAGAACAAGCTGGTAGTTGCCAGAGAGGAGGTGGGTGGGGGCATGGGTGTAATAGGTGAAGGCGCCTAAGAGGTAAAACTTCCAGTTATAAAATATATAAGTCACAGAGATGAAAAACACAGTACAGGGAATATAGTCAATAATACCATAATAATATGGAAAGGTGACAGATGGTGACTACACTTATTGCGGTGAGCATTTCATAATATACAGACTTGTCGAATCACTATGTTGTATGCCTGAAACTAATGTAATATTGTGTGTCAATTGTACTTCAATAAAGAAAATGATATGCATTATTCCCTTTGTGTATATACTTGAAATTTTCCATAGCAAGTTTAAAAAACAAACAAAAATATGGGGCACCTGGGTGGCTCAGTTGGAGAGGTGTCCATCTCCAGCTCAGGTCATGATCTCACAGTTCATGAGTTCGAGCCCAGCGTCGGACTTTATGCTGACAGTTCAGAGCCTGGAACCTGCTTCGGATTCTATGTCTCCCTGTCCCTCTGCCCCTCCTCCGCTCATGCTCTGTCTGCCTCTCTCCATCTCAAAAATAAAATAAACATTTAAAATTAATTAATTAAAAAACAAAAATAGGGGCGCCTGGGTGGCTCAGTCGGTTGGGCATCCGACTTCAGCTCAGGTCATGATCTCACGGTTGGTGGGTCCGAGCCCTGCGTTGGGCTCTGTGCTGACATCCAGCTCAGAGCCTGGACCCTGCTTCAGATTCTGTGTCTCCCTCTCTCTCTGACCCTCCCCTGCTCACGCTGTCTCTCTCTCTCTCAGAAATAAATAAAACATTTAAAAAACCCAAAAACCAAAAATAAACATACAAAGAAAAAAATTACTTTCACATTTCAAAGAATCTCTGGAATGGGACAAATATTACAGATATTCATTGCTTCCCTTCTTGCTTTTCTGTGGGCCTTAGAACAGCACTGATTTTTTAAAAAACCATCAGCATAATTAAACAATGAAATACATAAACTAAGACACGATTAGCAAAAGAGCAATAGTTTTCAAATTTGCAAGCAATATCTTGCTAAAGATGTGGGCTGCTCAATTCCTAGAAATTCTAAATTTTAGTAGGTCTGGTATAGGATGGAGGAATCTGCAGTTGAAACAGGAGCCCAGGTGATACATAGACACCTGGGCCACACACCAATATATTTGAAGAAACATTATAACCCCCCGCTAAATGCCTCTTTGTCCACATTTACAGAGGTTTTCTTAGATTATACAGAAGTAAATGCTGGATATGGCACACCTTCAATATTACTATCTAAAATGGTTGTGCTAATACACATTGCTTCCAGGAGAAGGAGAGAATTCCCATTTCTCCATTTCTTTTTTTTTTTTTAATTTTTTTTAATGTTTTATTTATTTCTAGGAGAGAGACACAGCGTGAAAGGGTAGAAAGTCTAGATGGCGGAAACAGGCTCCTGAGCTGGCAGTCAGCACAGAGCCCGACGCGGGGCCCGAACCCACGAACCGCGAGATCATGACCTAGGCGAAAGTCGGACGCTTAACGGACTAAGCCACCCAGGCGCCCCCCATTTCTCCATTTCTTAGCCAACTCTTGATGTGCTCATACTTTTTAATTTTTGCCAACATAACTACCTTACAGAATGATCTTTCGGTTAGGAACATTTGCTAAAGCAGCTCTTGAAAAATCTGCCACATTTGAACGAAGACTCCTTTTTAAGGACATAATCACTTTTCACCCCAAAATTCGTTAAATAAATATGCTCAAAGAAGTGATAATTCAACATTACAGTTTTTTTTTTTTTTTATTTTTAATTTATTTCTAGGAGAGAGAGAGAGAGACAGCGTGAGCAGGGGAGGGTCAGAGAGAGTCACAGACTGAAACAGGCTCCAGGCTCTGAGCTGGCAGTCAGCACAGAGCCCGACGCGGGGCTCGAACCCACGAATCGCGAGATCATGACCTAAGCGAAAGTCGGACGCTTAACCGACTAAGCCACCCAGGCGCCCCTCAACATTACAGTTTAAAGCAAAAATATTCTCACCAATTACAAGACATAAGAATTCCTCATCAGAGGATCTCATATGGAACAAATTTGAATTGTGCTCTATGTTTATATGAACCACAAATGTTTTTTGCTTGTTTTGCACACAGACATCAAGCAAATAGAAACAAACATCCCAAATTGAGAACAAAACAGGAAGAAGCAGCTGCCAGAAATGTGGAAAGTTTCGTAACTCTTGAAAAGGTGAAGCAAGCCAAGGACAAAGCAGGAATCTGACAGAGTAAAATTAAGGTTCCAATGAAGTGTCAGTTGTGCATGTAGGACTCAGGTGACCGGCAACGGAGTCCCCAGTTTATGGTAATGAAAATTCACATTAACATTAAGAAGTAGAGTCAGAGCATGAAATGATCTGGTCTGGTGAGGAGTTGGGAAGGTTTTTCCCTGTAAAGCATGACCCCGGGAGTAGTCAGAAAAAACGAATTATTAATTTGGTTACAGAGTCCCGTGCTCTGGAGCAGAGCTTCTGGAACTTTATGCGCACACAACCCTCCCTCCCCGCCCCCGGGGGTGTTGTGAACCTGCTGTTCTGCCGCTGGGGAGCCAGGACCTCCCGGAGACTCATTTCCAGCAAGCCCCTTTCCCCAGGCCTCTGGGCTGAACCCCGGGGGATTCCCGGGAAAGCTCGGTGCGGTTGCTCCTCGAGCTGACTGCTCAAGTGTGTTGCTGAGAAGTCGTGTGCCGCTGCTAGGACAGTGGGACGGGCAAGGGGTAGAAACTCTTTCCCTAATGAGGCCTGGAAGTGCTCCGGGGATCATTACCTGAACCCACGTCCCCGGCCCGGGGAACTCAATATTCGGAGGTGGGGAGAGATGATAGATACGGGGAACATGGACAGGTTCTGGCCGTTCCTAGCCAAGAGACGCAGTTGTTTTTTTTAGTTTTTGTCAAGTTGGTTTCTATATAACACCCAGTGCTCATCCCCACAAGTACCCTCTTATGCCCATCACCCTCCTTCCCCCCCAACCCATGAGTCCCTCAGTTTGTTTCTCAGACATTCAAGAGTCTCTCATCGGCCTCCCTCCCTCTCCCCAACTATTTCCCCCTTATTCCTCCCCATGGTCCCTCCATTAAGTTCCTCCTAATCCTCCTATACGTGCAAACATATGGTAGCTGCCCTTCTCTGCCTGACTTATTTCGCTCAGCATAACACCCTCAAGGTCCATCCATGTTGCTACACATGGCCAGATTTCATTCTTTCTCATTGCCATGTAGTATTCCATGGTATAGATAAACCACATCTTCTTGATCCATTCATCTGTGGATGGACACTTAGGCTCTTTCCAGGTTTTAGCTATTGTGGAGAGTGCTGCTATGAACATTGGGGTACATGTGCTCCTATGCATCAACATTTCTGTATCCCTTGGGTCAATTCCTAGCAGTGCTATTGCTGGGTCATAGGGGAGTTCTATTGTTGGTTTCCTGAGGAACCTCCACACTGTTTTCCAGAGGGGCTGTACCAGTTTACATTCCCACCAACAGTGTAGGAGGGTGCCCGTTTCTCCACATCCTCGCCAGCATCTAGAGTTCTCTGATTGGCTCATTTGAGCCACTCTGACTGGCGTGAGGTGGTATCTCAGTGTGGTTTTGATGTGTATTTCCCTGATGAGGGATGCTGAGCATCGTTTCATGTGTCTGTTGGCCATCTGGATGTCCTCTTTGGAGAAGTGTCTGTTCATATCTTCTGCCCATTTCTTCACTGGGTTGTTTGTTTTTCGGGTGTGGAGTTTGGTGAGCTCCTTATAGATTTTGGATATTAACCCTTTATGTGATATAGCATTTGCAACTATCTTTTCCCATTCCGTCGGTTGCCTATTAGTTTTATGGATTGTTTCCTTTGCTGTGCAGAAGTTTTCATCTTGATGAGGTCCCAATAGTTCATTTTTGTTCTTGATTCCCTTGCCTTTGGGGATGTGTCACGTAAGAAATTGCTGCGGTTGAGGTCAAATTCCTCCTTTCTCCTTTAGGGTTTTGATGGTGTCCTGTCTCACGTTCAGGTCCTTGATCCACTTTGAGTTTATTTTTGTGCATGGTGTGAGAAAATGATCTCCTTTCATTCTTCTGCATGTTGCTGTCCAGTTCTCCCAGCACCATCTGTTAAAAAGGCTGTCTTTTTTCCATTGGATGCTCTTCCCTGCTTTGTCAAAGATTAGTTGGCTGTACACTTTTGGGTCCACTTCTGAGTTCTCAATTCTGTTCCATTGGTCTATGTGTCTGTTTTTGTGCCAATACCATACTGTCTTGATGATGACAGCTTTGTAGTAGAGGCTAAAGTCTGGGATGGTGATGCCTCCCATTTTGGTTTTATTTTTCAGGATTACTTTGGCTATTCGGGGTCTTTTGTGGTTCCATACAAATTCTTGGATAGTTTGTTCCAGTTTTGAGAAGTATGCTGGTGCAATTTTGATTGGAATTGCATTGAATGTGTAGAGTGCCTTAGGTAGTAATGACATCTTAACTATATTTATTCTTCCTATCCATGAGCATGGAATGTTTTTCCATTTCTTTGTGTGTTCTTCAATTTCCTTCATAAGTTTTCTATAGTTTTCATCATACAGATCTCTTATATCTTTGGTTAGGTTTATTCCTAGGTATTTTATGGGTTTTTTTTTGTGCAATTATGAGTGGGAGCAGTTTCTTGATTTCTCTTTCTGTTGCTTCATTGTTGGTGTGTAAAAATGCAACCGATTTTTGTATGTTGATTTTGTACCCTGCAACTTTGCTGAATTCTTGGATCAGTTCTAGTAGGCTTCTGGTGGAGTCTGTCGGGTTTTCTATGTCGGGTATCATGTCCAAGAGACGCAGTCTTGACAGTCTTGAACCATCCTTGATCTTGGGTGGGGCGGGGAAAGGGTTTCCTAAGCTTGGGGAAGATCTCCCTGCAGACTGAAAGAGCTCACCCCACTTCGGGGAAAACCACCTACCCACGCACACAGCGGGCAACAATTTGTAACTACAACTGTAACTACAAAAAGGTTCGCAACCCCTGAGGCAGGAGAAGACCTCGTTCACCGAGGGCTCGCCCCGTGTCCTGCTGGCGGCTCGCTGCTTTCCTCAGTTCTCTCCCCTGAACCTGGACCTCACCGTGGCTTCCAGTAAAGCCGCGGGGCCAGCCTCCACGTCCGCCGCATTCCGGCCCTTCCCCCCCACCTCCCCCCGTCCCCAGCGAGCCCGCCGGGACCCCTTTGCCC
Source organism: Proteles cristata cristata (assembly GCA_017311185.1). Classification (NCBI taxonomy): domain Eukaryota; kingdom Metazoa; phylum Chordata; class Mammalia; order Carnivora; family Hyaenidae; genus Proteles; species Proteles cristata. The sequence continues at coordinate 28,545 of JAESUZ010002876.1, read as the reverse complement.
TCCAGCTGCCGCCGCTCTCTTCCGGCCCCCGCCGTCGCGGCACAGGCGGCTCTGGGCTCCCCGCAGCCCCGTGGCCCTGGACGGAAGAGAGTCTGGCCTCTGGCCTCGCCACAGAACCACGGGGCGGCCTCGGTGCCGCGTGCTCGCCCTCGGGTCCCCCCCGCCCCCCCACCTCCGGCAGGCAGGGGCCAAGGAGCTGGAGTGAGGTGCGGGGCCAGAGGCCGGGCGGCTGCGCTTAGAGGTGCGAGCAGAATTCAAAGGTCGCGGTGAGGAAACACGAGCCCATAAGAGAGAGGAAGGATGGTTTGGAGCAAGTGCAAAGGGCCTGAGACGGCGAGGCCTAGGGGTTGCCCCACCTTACAGACGATGGGGGCAAGGACTGCGGAGGTCAAGGGACGTGCCCGCGGTCACACATCTGGAACTCTCCACCGCTAGGCGATAAGGCAACAGAGTCCGTCTGCTTTTCGGTGTCTCAACGGAGCAACAGCTGGGGTTTTTAGAGAACGGGGCTGTAAGGGAAGATTCACACGCTCCGCGAGTTGTCTTTCACAGGGATGGCTACCAACGACCAGGGCACACACTCCTGTAAGAGGACCTCTGCACTACTACAGCTGACCTGCCAGAGGGGATGATGACACATGTTAGAAGAGCGTAACTCTTGAGGGTTAGAAGAAGGTAACTGGGTGGGAATAGTGGCCCATACCCTTCTTGCCATTCTTCTCCGGTCTGGAACCTGTGCCCTGTGAGCAAGCTGGAGCAGGAGTGGTCAGGTCCCAGGACGGCCGCCCGCTGCACATGCAGTAGGACTTCTGTCCCCCAGTGGAGGCTGCACAGGGGATGGCACCTCTCTCATCCTCTGCCTCGAACCTACCTGGATATATAGGTTCTGCAACATGGCGGAGGTGATGAGAGATGCCGACGGCCCGCCCTTCCCGGAAAGCTAGTCCCTTACCGGGAGCCCAAAACCAGACTTTTAACTGTAGAAAACAAATTGATGGTTACTAGAGGGGAGGTCAGTGGGGGGATGGGTTACAAAAGGAAGGGGATTAAGAGTACAGTTATTTTGAGGGCACCTGGTGGCCCGGTCGGTTAAGTATCTGGCTCTGGATTTGGGCTCAGATCATGATCTCACTGAGCATCAGGCTCCATGCTGGGTGCAGAGCCTGCTTGGGATTATCTCTCTCCTTCTCTGCTGCTCCCTAGCTCATGCACATGCTCACTCATGCACACTCTCTTTCTCTTTATCTCTCTTTGTCCAAAAAAATAAAACAAAAATGTACAGAATTGTTGCATCACTATATTGTACACTTGAAATTAATATAACTGTACGTTAACTATACTGGAATTAAAATAATACATACATACATACTGTGTACATTACCCACAGAATGCTTTTGAAAAACTGGAAAGTCACACTTACCAGTATCGAAAGGAGTATATATGGCTTCCAAAGAAATGAAGAAAATAGGGGCGCCTGAGTGGCTCAGTCGGTTAAGCGTCCGACTTCAGCTCAGGTCATGATCTTGCAGTCTGTGAGTTTGAGCCCCGCATCCGGCTCTGTGCAGTCAGCTCAGAGCCTGGAACCTGCTTTGGATTCTGTGTCTCCCTCTCTCTCTGCCCCTTCCCCACACATGCTCTGTCTCTCTCTGTCTCAAAAGTGAATAAACGTTTAAAAAAAAAAAAAAAGAAATGAAAAAGATAAAAGCAAACAAAAGGGGAAAAGAAATTTAAAATTCATAAAACAAATTTGAAAAGTAAGGACACATCAAAAATAGCATTAAAATATGACATTTATAATAAAAAATATATTAGTGATCATGATAAATATCATGGAATCGATTCCCCTATTAAAAATTAAGATTCAGGGGCACCTGGGTGGCCCAGTGGGTTAAGCATCCAACTTCAGCTCTGGTCATGATCTGACAGTTCATGGGTTCAAGCCTCACATCAGGCTCTGTTCTGACAGCTCAGAGCCTGGAGCCTGCTTTGGATTCTGTGTCTCCCTTTCTCTCTGCCCCTCCCCCACTTGTACTCTCTCTCTCTCTCTCTCTCTCTCTGACTCTCGAAAATAAATAAGACGTTAAAAAAATTTTAAATTAAGATTCATAGGGGTGCTTCGCAATTCAGTCAGCAGAGCATGTGACTCTTGATCTTGGGGTTGTAAGTTTGAGTCCCATGTTGGATGTAGAGATTACTTAAAAGTAAAATCTTGGGGCACCTGGGTAACTCAGTTGCTTAAGCATCCGACTTTAGCTCAGGTCATGATCTCATGGTTCATGGGTTAGAGCCTCATGTCGTGCTCTGTACTGATAGCTCAGAACCTGGAGTCTGCTTCAGATTCTGTGTCTCCCTCTCTCTTGCCTCTCTCCTGCTCTCATTCTGTTTCTCTCTCAAAAAATAAATAATAAACATTAAAAAATTTTTAAGTAAAATCTTTGAAAATAAATAAGAATTAGGATTCACAAACTGGATTAAGAATTCTATTTTATGTTATTGAAGTGAAACACAAAATGAAACAAAAAGATTAATGTAAAGGAAGAAGAAATATCTAAAAGATAATGCAAATTTAAAGGAATAAAAGATGTACTTACATTAGTACAATCTGACATTTAAAAAATGACATTGAGGAGCACCTGGGTGGCTCAGTCGGTTAAGCGTTCCACTTCGGCTCAGGTCAAGAGCTCGTGGTCTGTGCGTTTGAGCCCCGCGTCGGGCTCTGGGCTGACGGCTCAGAGCCTGGAGCCTGTTTCGGATTCTGTGTCTCCCTCTCTCTCTGCTCTCCCATGCTCGTGCTCTGTCTCTCTCTCTCTGTCTCTCAAAACTAAATAAACGTTTAAAAAAATTTTAAACTCTTGAATGCTGAGAACAAACAGGGTTGATGGGGGTGGTGGAGGGGGAAGGGGGATGATGGGGATGGAGGAGGGCACTTGTGGGGATGAGCACTGGGTGTTATATGGAAACCAACTTGACAATAAATTATTTAAGAAAAAAAATTTAATAAAAAAATTTTTTTAAATGACATTGAGAGGCACCTTGGTGGCTCATCTGGTTAAGTATCCGACTCTTGATTTAGGCTCAGGTCATGAACTCGCAGTTCATGAGTCTGAGCCCCGCATTGGGCTCTGCACTGACAGTGTGGAGCCTGCTAGGGATTCTGTCTCCTCTCTCTCTCCCCTCCCCTGCTCATGCTGTCTTTCTCTCTCTCTAAAATAAACTTAAAAAAATAAGCAAAATAAAATGACACTGAAATTTATAAAGCCAAAATATGAAGGATAGTGATCATTTAACAATATGATTAATAATTCTTGTTTCAATAGATTCCTGGGAAAAAAACATGTATTGAATGGTAGATAATATATCATTTTTGTTTCCTAGTGCCCATGCAGCATTTATAAAAGCTTGAATATACAGCTGTAGTAACAGTGGCATGTAAGCAGGGTTCCATTGCTAAAGAAGATTCACAGGACCCAAAGTGACATGGCTTACAAATGTAAAGAGTTTATTACAGGGGAAGGACATGTTTTAGCAACAGCACCGAAGTCAGAATAGACATCACAGTAAACGAGTCACAGCAGGGGGCTGCAGAGGCCAGGTGCAGGCTCCTACAGTCTTCTTGTGGCCCTACCAAATGTCCTGCACTCATATCTCCCCTGCCCCAACCCATCAGCCATTTCTTTCAGGAGCGCTGAATCTTTTTACTGGAGAATGGTATTGAGAAACAAAGATCTGGGGGCTATGTGTGCTCCTTGCTGCTGGTGTTTCACTGCCTAGACCACTGCAGAAGCCAGAGCCAGGAAATGTATCTAAGTATACTACCCTATGTATACATACATATCTGTATCTCTGTATATTATCTACTAACTGCAGTACATTTATGTACAGTTCTTTTTATTGTTAGTCTTCCCTTCCCTAGTCAAAACACCATTTTTTCTTTTTTTTAACTGATGTATAATTGACATACAACAGTACATCAGTTACAGGTGTACAACATAATGATGTGACATTTGTATATACTGCAAAATGACCACCATAATAAGTCCAGTTAACATCTGCCACCCTACACATATTTCTTGTGATGACAACTTTAAAGACTTCCTCTCTTAGCAACGTTCAAATATGTAATATGGTATTAACTCTAGTCACCACGCTGTACATTATATCCCCATGACCTCTTTATTTTCTAACTGGAAACGTTTGCCTCCTTTCACCCATTTTGCCCAGACCTCACCCGTCTCCTCCGGTGGCCACCAATCTATCCTCTGTGTCCATAAGCTTAAAAACAGTTTTTCCAAGTTACTTAACTTTCCCGCCTGCCTTCTTCAGTGAAGTTATGCCATCCATTTTTTAAAAATTCTTTACAAATATTTATTTATTTTAGGGGCGCCTGGGTGGCTTAGTCGGTTAAGCGTCCGACTTTCGCTTAGGTCATGATCTCGGGTTTGTGGGTTCGAGCCCCGCGTCGGGCTCTGTGCTGACTGCCGGCTCGGAGCCTGGAGCCTATTTCAGTCTGGGACTCCCTCTCTCTGACCCCCCCCTGCTCACGCTGTCTCTCTCTCTCTCTCTCCTAGAAATAAATAAAAAATATTAAAAAAATATTTATTTATTTTAGAGAGGGAAAGAGAGAGAGCACAAGCAGGGAGGGGCAGAGAGAAAGAGAGAGACATAGAATTCGAAGAGGCTCCAGGCTCCGAGCTGTCAGCACAGAGGCCAGTGTGGGGCTCAAACTGCAAGATCAGGACCTGAGTCGAAGTCGGACACTTAACCGATTGAGCCACCCAGGCTCCCCTATGACATCCATTTTTAATACAATCAGATTCTTTTGTCACAGTCTGCATTCCATTCTGGGATCACTGACAGAATGATTTTTAAAATTTTGCAAAGAGTAAATGAAGTTCATTCTTGGTGATGTAACATTCTGCGTGGGGTTTTTTGAGTTTTTATTTATTCATTATTTATTTATTGTGTGTGTGTGCGTGTGCGTGTGTGTGTGTGTGAGAGAGAGAGAGAGAGAGAGAGAGAGAAAGGAGGGAGGGTCAGAGAGAGAGGGAGAGAGAGAATCCCAAGCAGCCTCAAGAGTCAGACGCTTAACTCCTGGGTTTTTGACCACTGTAGAGCCATAAGTCCACCACCACCCTTGGAAAAGCCATCCTGTCCTCAATCCTTCCCTCTTCTACAAGCGCTGGTAATGACTGCTCTGCTTTCTGTACTGTGGTAGACTGAATAATGACCGGAGAAAATATCCAAGTCCTGATCTCGGCAACCCATGAATATGGCAAAAGAGACTTCGCAGGGGTGATTAAGTTAAGAATTTCATGAGGGAGAGATTATCCAGGTGAGGCCTAAATGAAATCACAAAGGTCCTTAAAAGAGAGCAGCAAGGCAGACAAAGAAGGTAGGAGGAGACGTGAGGATGGACGCAAGGGGCGGCAGTGCGGTGACGAACGGCTCACAAGCTAAGTCATACAGGCAGCCGCCAGACGCCGGAAGACTCATGAAAACAAGTCGTCCCTTAGATCCTCCAGAAGGAACTAGTCCTGCAACACCTTGACTTTAGCCTAGTGAAATGGAGTTTTTAGTTCTGGCCTCGAGAACTCTGGGAGGATACATCTGCGTCGTTGTCAGCCACCAAGTTTGTGGTGATTTTTCACAGCAGCCATAGGAAACCACATCTCCCTCTACTTCTGCCTTTTCCACGACGTCTTCTGAATGGCATATGCTTCCGGATCTTGGAATCTGGCCTCCGACACTTGGCAAAGTGCATTTACGATTCATCCGTGTTTACGCTACATGTATTTTACCACTACAAAAAGGACTCATTCGTGTTATTCAGAGACTTAGTAGATCTTTCCTTCTTATCACTGACTAGCATTCCATTGTGTACATGGACCAGTTTGTTTATCCATTCACCTGTTAAAGGACATCTGGTAGATTCTGATGAATAAAACTGTCGTAAGCATTTGCATACAAGTTTTTGTGTGCACATCAATTGTCCATTAACTCGGCTATTACAGAAAACTCGTAGGTATGCATAGCTTTTAGGACATGGGGGTGACAATTTAAATATCATTACCAGGGAAACACATTATTAAGTAATACAAACAAAAAGAACTACAGGCTTTTTAAGGCCAAAGTTACGTTCACAGAACAAGCCATAAGTTCTGAGTTCCAGATGTCTTACAAGACCCTTTCATTAGTAATAGCGTTTTCAAGGACATATTAAAAAACCAGAAAAATCTTATTCTGGTGCTGGGATTCCTTACACCAGCAATTAGGACAGCCTGTGGGTTTCCAGACCAAATACTGAAATTCCGTTAATTAGAACGGAAAGAAATAAAGACAGACCTAGGAAAATTAAAACTTACTATGGAAAGGAAAAGGGCAAAATAGAATTATAAACAGTTGGAATACTGGCATGGAATGCTTTCCATCCTACAGTGTGAATAGCAAAAACTGACAATATCTGAATTTCTGGTTGATTATATTGGCAATCCGTTCATCCCTAGTCCTTAGTACTGTCGCCATTGAAACTTTTTCAATTAATTTTATGAAGTCATTCAAACTTACTCGCTTTTTCCAACAGATGTGCAGTGACACCTCTGTCAGCGGACTTTTGCCAAACATAAAAGTGACAAAATTTTTCCCTGAGGGACCAACGCTACAGAGGAACAGTTCCAAGTTGTATCCCTCAATGCAAAATCAGGTACACATCACACACTATCAAAAAGGCTTAGAAAACTAACTGCAAAGTGTATACTAAATATTAGTTGGGGGTTGAGATTTTTCTCCTATTTACAGGCTAACAAGTTAGCCTGTTACCAGTTCCTAGTTCCTGGATGCCAGCAGCCATCTGCATATTTGTGTGGGTTCCCCACTCCCCGAATCCCACCTGGGTCATGCAGAGGAGCCCGGATAGATTCGCTGTGTACATAACGTACTTTTGCGTTGCAGCTGAGGAAAAGCGGCCTTGGGGAGTTCACATCTTTTAAAGCAAGCCCATCATTTGTTCAGAAGGAGCTGTCGCCTCATCCCTCAAGGCAGTTCCCTACAAACGAAGCCCTGAGAAGTGGCGCTGGTAAAGGGCGGTCTGGGTCTTGCATTCCAGACACGTCAAACAAGCACAAACAGTGGTGGTGTGGGCTGTGACAGATAGTACCTTCCAGCAATAGTGTGCCCGGACAGAAAAGGGGCTATCTATCCTTCCACGTGAAGTGGACAGTGAGAGGTACACCCAAAGATTTGCTCCTAGGAATAGTTTCCTTCACTACTGTCTTTTAGGGGCTAGAATGCACCCACTTTTCAGTTGGTACCAGCAAACTGTGTATAAAGCAGGCCTGTGCTTTACCTGATAACCAGTCATAGAGAACTCTCCGGGAAGTCGTAACTGTGGGTTACGGGAGAAGTAAATCAGTGGGAGCAAGTGCCATGGGAGTTTAAAACCCCTCTTCATGCAGTTTGCTTGTGCCTCCTGAGCAGCTTGGACTCACTCGTGTTTATGTAGCGCTACCATTTTCTTCTTTCTTTTTTTAACGTTTATTTTTAAGAGAGACAGAGACAGAACGCTAGCAGGAGAGGGGCAGAGAGAGAGGCAGACACAGAATCCAAAGCAGGTTCTAGGCTCTGAGCTGTCGGCACAGAGCCCAACGCGGGACTTGAACTCACGAGCCCTGAGATCATGACCTGAGCCAAAGTGGGACGCTTAACTGACTGAGCCGCCCAGGCACCCCTAGTGCTACCATTTTCTAATGGAATAGGGTTGTCACATCCAATTTTATGTTTCCATGGATCAGATGACACTCACTTCCTAATGGTCATTACAAGTGGCACACCTCACTCTCCTTTCACCTTCCAGATTTCCTGCCCATGCTTTCCACTGAGTGAACCTACCCAGAAGCTGGAGGGCAAGGAAACCAATTGACGCTGTCCCTTCCCATGGCACAGAGCAGGTGGAGAGGGTGGAGTGAATCAGCAAGGACAAATGGAAGATATCTAGCGCAGCCCATAAATGGCGTTGATGTCACTAGTGTGATTTTCTAAAACATTAAGCCGTTCTTGGTAAAGCTCCAAACAAAACAACACATACTCCTTTCAATTACACAGTAGTTCCATTCCTGGAAAATTCCAGGATATTAAAACCATGAAAAAAAGACTTTGAGTTATGCTCACTTCAGCAGCAATATACTAGAATTGGCATTATACAGAGAAGACAAGCATAGCCCCTGCACTAGAATGACATGCAAATTTGTAAAAGCATTCCATACTTAAAAAAAACACATTTTAGAAAGAGAAAATGTAAAACAAGGTCAGGTTTAGGTTCAGATAATGACAAATGAGTTTTTCATATACACGAACGTCTAAGGGGACATTTGAAAATTATGTAAGATGTAGGAAAATTCATCCTTGTAAGAAAGTCACGTGTACTGAATGACATATGACATTCTTGGCTTCTGTCCAACTAACCGCCGGGAGATCCCGGCCAGGCGATTCGTGTCGGTCACAGCAACAAGCCAAGGAGCCCCACATGTTTTTGAAGTAGGCCCTTGGGTGACACTGCCCCTCGTGAGACCCACTCTCTTAAGGTGAAACATTCATCCTTGCAGAATCTGAGGCTGGTACCTCATTCACGTAGCATCTGCAGGCAACACTCAACGGAAGAAATGACTTCTCAAATTATGGATTTTCGTTCAGTCCAACATACACAGTCTCTGACCCAGTTACCAAACACTTGCTTCCATTGCTGGTGATGTACAATTATGAATTTGAATTTTAAGATTTCATATAAATACAAAGTAAGAAAATAACTGAATATGAAGCTCAAACTTTGCATGGAGCCAGATAAAGGCTATAAATAACCACATTTAATGTCATTTGATATTAAACTTGAACATTTTTCTACTTGTTTTCAAGTTTATTTTGAGTGAGAGAGAGAGAGAGCACAAGCAGGGGAGGGGTAGAGAGAGAGAATCCGGAGCGCTGATGGCACAGAGCCATTTGTGTGACCTGATCTCATGAATGGTGAGATCATGGCCTGAGCTGAAACCAAGGGTCGGACTGACTGAGTCACCCAGGCGCCCCACGTTTTTCTACTTTTAACTAATATATTTTAAGGAATACATCCACATTATATAAAAATACAGAAATATATAGGGGTGCCTGATCTCATGGTTTACAAGATGAACCCAGCGTCAGGCTCCTTGCTGATGGCATGGAGCCTGCTTGGGATTCTCTCTCTCTCTCTCTCTCTCTCTGCTCCTCCCAACTCGCAGGAATTCATGTGAATGCTCTCTCTCTCTCTCTCATAATAAATAAACTTAAAAAAATACAAAATATATAAATAAAAATAAAAACATCACATTCTGTAGTAGGCAGAAAGGCCCCCTCAAAGATGTCCACGACCGAGTCCCAGGAAACTGTAAATGTTACCGTAAAAGGGACTTTGCAGATGTGACTAAATTAAGGATCTTGAGGTGGGTAGATTGTCCTGGATTCCCAAGTGGGTCCAATGTCCCCACGAGTGTCCTTATAAAAGGGAAGCAGGAGGGTCAGAAGACAGAGAAGGTGATGTGATAATAAGCATATATTGGAGTGACGCAACCAGAAGCAAGGAATGCAAGCAGCCTCAAGAAACTGAAAGATGTAAGCAATGGATTCATTCCTAGAGCTTCCAAAAGGAATCGGCCCTGCAGACACCTCGGTGTTAGTCCCACAAGCCTCTTTATACTTCTGACCTACAAAACTGTAAGAGAAGAAATTTGTGTTTTAGGCAATGAATGTGTGGTACTTTGTTGCAACAACAATAGGAAACTCACAAACACTCACCACTCCCAATCCCCACCTTGTTAGCACCTTGGTACCTGTACTGCTTTCAGATCTTTTACTGTCCCATTATATGTGTGTATGTGTATGTGTGTGTACTTCTTGCAAAAATGGATCACAGTTGGATCACGTGCTATTTTATAACCTGCTTTAAAATTTGTTTAATGTTTTACTTATTTTTGAGAGAAAGACAAACAGAGAGAGACAGAGTACAAGTGGGGAAGGGGCAGGGAGACACGGAGACACAGAATCGGAAGCAGGCTCAAGGACCTGAACCGACAACACAGAGCCCGATGTGGGGCTTAAACTCATGAACCGTGAGATCATGACTTGAGCCAAAGTTGGACACAACCGACTGAGCCACCCAGGTGCCCCATAACCTGCTTTTTTTTTTTTTTTTAAGTCTACAAACTCCGTATGTCCATTTCATCAAATATCTAAGCTATAATAAAAATTTCCCAAAGGACACAAAAATGCCCTTAACAGTTGTTTGGTTCATATCAGGATCTGTTCGAGGGCCACACATAGCATATGATTATTAGGTCCTTTTGAAGGATGGTTGAAGAGATGGTTCCATAGTTGCTCTCAAGAATGTGCTGCCTTCTGGTTCATTTAGTTACTATCTCTGGTGCTATTTAGTTTGTTCTTTTAACTCCCGTATTTGCTGTAACATTTTTACTAAACATTTTTGGCTGGAATCCTCTATAGGTGATGGGTATTCTTATTGAATCGCATCAGAAAACACATAATCCATTAATCCATTAATGACGTCAAGACTGACCAGTGGATTAAGGTGACGACTGCCCAATCCCTTTATTTTACAGTTATATTTTTGCCCTGAAACTAGGAAGTGATCCTTGTTATTTTTGCATTTTAAAATGCCTCCGGCTGACTCAGTTGTTAGAGCACGTGACTCTTGATGTCAGAGTTGTGAGTTCAGTCCCCACGTTGGGTGTAGACATTACTCAAAAATAAGATCTTAAAAAACAAACAAACCCAGTTTCCATTTACCATTTTAACATCTGTTGATACGGTGTTATAATGATAATTATCATGGTAATTTCATTCAGGTTTGTGATGTTTTTCAAAATCTATCATCTCTTCTACATTTACTACTAATTAGCATTCACCTGTGAAATAAAGCTTTCCCTCATCTATGGGGAAATTTGGTTACATGAAATATAAATTCTACTGGAAAGGCAGGCTAAAGTGCTTAATTTTTTTTGCCATTAATTATCAATTTTCATAGTAAGTAGTTGATTTAATAGCTTCCTCAAATGATGATAAATAAAAAATTTCAGATTTTCTCTACTTTGAACATCATTATTAAATCATGAGTTTTCAGAGAGTCCATCTGTTTGAATTCATTACCACCATTAGTCTTTCTAAGACTCTAAATGTCATGACCATGGCCAGTGGAACAGAACCCCAGTGATCTTTAAGAACTTTATTGATTTCTAGCACAACAAAAAAATCCCTATTTCCTCGTATTCTCCCTGTTCCAGCGTTGGAGTAAGCTATTTCTCCAAAAGGTCCAGCTGCCTTTTAATGAGGAATGGTTTTCAGAGGCCACAACTTGAGCACTACATGTATTCATTATTACTGGGGTGACATTGCTTTTAGGCCATTTCAATGCACAGAGGTGGAAAATTTACATATCAAGGCAGACAGACTGTGGATGGCCCCTATGATCCCTGCCTCCTGATGTTCCTGCTCCCGGTGTGCTCCCCCTCCTGAATGTGGGAGGAACCATGACTTGCTTGTAGTCAGCAGTGTATGGCAAAGATGACAGCGTGCACATGACACATATACGTGATTAGGTGTGTATGACTAATGTCAGTTTCACAAGGAGACCATCTCCCTTGCTGGGTGTAAAGAAGCCAGCTGCCAGGCAACGGCCACTTGGCAAAGAACTGAGGGCAGCCTTGGGTTGACAGCCAGCAAGACACTGAGCCCCTCAGTCCAGCAGCCTGCAAGGAAGGAAAAACTGCCCAGAACCACCGAGTCTGGGAGCAGATGCTAGCACAGCCTTGACTGATGCCTTGATTGAGCCTTTGCGAGTCCCAATGGCGCAGCATTTAGCTAAGCCATGCCCAGAATTCCGACTCGCAGAAAGTGTGAGATAATAAATGTAACTTGTATTAAGCGTCTAACCTTGTGGTAATATCATGTAGCAATAGATAACTAACACACTATTTAATCATGGGCTTATATAAAATTTTTAATCCAATTTTCACACTACAGTGTTTTTCTTAATTCCTTGTATTTTATTCTAATATTCTTACAAATAAAGAGACTATTGGTCCTATCCCCTGAAGGACCACACACCAAATGGTGAACAGAAAACTGAAAATGAGGGATCTCTTCTCCTTTCTCTCTTTGAAGGCAAACATTTTTCGTTCATATTTTCTCATTTATAGCCTTGCTCATTTAAGTAAACTAAGTCTATGAAATCACTTTATAGTGATTCCTTTAAATGCTGAAAAGTATAATATTTTGTATTAATATAGTACTTCATGGTTTTTTTATACTTTATTTTTATTTACTTATTTAATGTTTATTTTTGAGAGAAAGGGAGACAGACAGAGCGCTAGTGGGGGAGGGGCAGAGAGAGAGGGAGACACAGAATCTGAAACAGTCTCCAGTCTCTGAGCTGTCAACATAGAACCTGACGTGGGGCTTGAACTCACAAAACATGAGATCATGACCTGAGCCAAAGTCAGAGACTTAATTGACTGAGCCACCCAGGTACCCCATAGTACTTCATGGTTTAAAACTAATTTTTTCTTGTCAAAGTTTCTCTAATAAATTTTGGAATGGCAGTCAATTAACAGAAGTTTAGGCAAAATTACCGTAAAAATTATTTGCTTCTTACTAACAATGCTTATTTAACACAAACAAAGCACATCTATGCTTTTAGAATGTTTTTTGACAACAATGCAGTTTGATTCTTCATATTTTTTAATGTTTATTTATTTATGGGAGAGCGAGGGTGTGTGACTGTGCATGCACGTGTGAGTAGCAGAGGGGCAAAGAGAGAGAGACAGAGAGACAGATAATTCGAAGCAGCTCTGAGCTGTCTGCACAGATTCCAACGTGGGACTCAAACTGATGAACCTTGAGATCGTGACCTGAGCCAAAGTCAGACGTTTAACCAACTGAGCCACGCAGGCGCCCCTGATTATTCATATTTTTCAGAAACATATGAAATAGAATTCAAAGCCCAAGCTCTGAACAACCACTTATGATGAACAAATATGTCCCTAATGTAAACCAATCACTTTCTTCTTTGAATATTTAGTAACATATATTTAATTTTTAAAATTATACAAGTAAATGTATATTTCTATTATTTCTGATAAAAAGTTAAATGTTGTTAAATGTCCACTGGAAGTAATGTTACTAATAATGACAAAAGCAGAAAAATACTCAGATTCATTTTGGTTTTGGGTTTTTTTTTTTTTTTTGGACTTATTTTGGTTTTTTTGTTTGTTTTTGAGAGAGAAAGAGAGAGAGTGCAAGTGGGGAAGAGGAGCAGAGAGAGGGAGAATCCCAAGCAGGCTCCATGCTGAGTGTGGCTCGATCACACAAACCTGGTGGGGTCACGACCTGAGCCAAAATCAAGAGTCAGATGCTCAACTAACTGAGCCATCCAGGCACCCCACTCAGATTTATTTTGAATACTTGTCTATTACTTTCAGGTTTAGCATAGATGTTATACAACAAATAATTCAGCCTGACAAAAGCCATTTCCCAAAAGCACTACTTCCAGTCATAATTTCTCTATTGAATAAGACTTGACAGTAAATATTGTGAAATTTCTCACAACTCCCTTGCACATGAATCAGTAAGTATTACTATAATGTATCTTCTAGAAGGTAGCAGGGCTGACTTTACAGAAGCTTGAGGAATAGTGGGTAGGTTCTTTGACCAAAAATATCATACCCGCTAAAAAAGAAGTTAAGTTATTTAAGTCAAAGATTTTCTGGCACAGCTTCACATGTCCTTTAAAATTCTGTTCTAACCAACTTGACAATAAACTATTTGTAAATAAAATAAAATAAAATAAAATTCTGTTCTATGTCATGAAACTCTTTTTCTGGATTAGTAATGCATTGAAGAGGCTGAAGGCACCTTGAGAAATGGGGCTGGGTTTTATTTACTTTTCTGTCCTAGGATCTAGTATAAAACCTGGTGTATTTTTTTAACTTTTTTCTTTAAGTTTATTCATTATTGAGACAGAGGGAACACACATGAGCAGGGGAGGGGCAGAGAGAGGGAGGGGGCAGAGAGAAGGAGAGAGAGAATCCCAGATGCCGGGCTCAAACCCACAAACCGTGAACTCATGATCTGGGCTGAGATCAACAGTCAGACACTTCACTGACTGAGCCACCAGGTACCCCTGAAACCTGGCATAGGGGCACTTGCGTGGCTCAGTGAGTGAAGTGTCAGACTTCGGCTCAGGTCATGATCTCGCGGTTTGTGGGTTCGAGCCCTGCACTGGGTTCTGTGCTGGCAGCTCAGAGCCTGGAACCTGCTAAAGACTCTGTGTCTCCCTCTCTCTCTGCCCTTCTCCCGCTCATGCTCTGTCTCTCTCTGTCTCAAAAATAAATAAAAACTATAAAAAAAATTTTTAAATAAAAACAAAACCTGGCATATTAAGTCAATGTTAAATAAATGAATGAATCATTAGAGGAAGGAAGGGAGGAAGGAATAAAGGTAGAAAGAAAGGAAGGAAGGGATGCAAAGGATCTAATGAGATGGTCTTAAGTGGCTTTAAGTTACTGTGAAATATATTTAAATGTTTTTAAATGAATAAGGAAATAAAAAGCAATGAAAAACTGAAAGAAGTTAACCAAAACCTTAGTGAAAGCTGCAGATTTCCATGAATCAATGAAAGAAACAGGTATTAATAACAGGATCTCAGAAAGATGGTAAAGTAGAAGCATCCTGAGCTCACTTCATCCCACAGACACAACAAAGCTCTAAATACATATAATGCAACTCACTCTGAAAATGACCTGAACAGAACAGATCTTCCATAGCTAAAGATTTTATGTGAAGGCCATATCATGAAGGATAGGAGGGGCACCTGGGTGGCTTTGTCAGTTGAGCATCTGACTTTGGCTCAAGTCATGATCTCGAGCTCTGTGGGTTCGAGCCCTGCATTGGGCTGTGTGCTGACAGCTTGGAGCCTGGAGCCTGCTTCGGATTCTCCATCTCCCTCTCTCTTTGCCCCTCTCCCACTTGCATTCTCTCTCTGTCTCTTTCAAAAATTTAAAAAAAAATTAAAAAAGGGGGGATGATGGGCAGGGACACAGTTGAGAACCAGACCTTCCACGAGAGGGAGAGACATTACAGACACAGAAATCGTCTCTGAGGAACAAGAGGATCAAGCCCCACGTTGGACATCTCCAGCCCTGGGGAGCTGCACTGGGAAGATGAGCCCCCATAACATCTGAGTTTGAAGATGAGTAGGGCTTAATCCCACGAGGGTCAGAAGTCTATAGGAAACAGAGTCTCCATTCTTTTTATTTTTATTTTATTTTTTATTTTTTCTTTTTTAATTTTTTTTTTATGTTTCATTTATTTCTAGGAGAGAGAGAGAGACAGTGCGAGCAGGGGAGGGTCAGAGAGAGAGGGAGACACAGACTCTGAAACAGTCTCCAGGCTCTGAGCTGGCAGTCAGCACAGAGCCCGACGCGGGGCTCGAACCCACGAACCGCGAGATCATGACCTAAGCGAAAGTCGGACGCTTAACCAACTAAGCCATCCAGGCGCCCCCATTCTTTTTATTTTTAAGTTGTTTAAGAGACAGAGTGCATGTGCTCACGTGCATGTGAGCAGGGGCGGGGCATAGAGAGAGGGAGAGAGAGAATCCCAAGCAGGCTCCACACTGTCAGCACTGAGCCCGACTTGGGCCTCTAATTCATGAACCATGAGATCATGACCTGAGCAGAAATCAAGAGTTGGACACTTAACCAACTGAGCCACCCAAGCGTCCCTGAGTCTTCATACTTTTTTAAATAATGTTTTAATTTATTTGTTTAGAGAGAGAGAAAGAGAGAGAGAATGCACGTGTGAGAGAGCAGAAGAGGAGCAGAGAGAGGGAGAGAGAGCATCTCAAACAGGCTCCATTGTGTTAGTGCAGAGCCCAACCTGGGGCTCGAACTCACAAACCATGAGACCATGACTTGAGCTAAAACCAAGAGTCAGATGCTTAATTGACTGAGCCACCCCGGTGCTCCACTGAGTCTCCATTCTTAAAGAGCTGCCACAGAGGCAGCAGTTTGAAAAGCACGTGGGTTATACATGAAGGAGATTTACTGACTAACTTTACAGCATGTGCTGGAGAGACAAAGATCTTTGGGAGCTTACTCTAGAAATGGGAGTTTTGGCAGGTACCATTTATCTTATCCTCCTTCAGCTTAGCTAGCCAGATGCTTGTGGGAGTCAATTCTGACACTCTCTACCTACCTTACTAGCACCTATTACCCCACTCTGGCATTCACCTATAGACCTGCCATGGCAGGTGCTTCTCCAAAGCAACTTCTACCCTGCCACACCTGGTGGGCAGCTTTGGTTGGGGCTGACTTCTCCCTAAAGCAACTACCACCCCACTACACCTGGCAGGCAGCCCCAGTGGTATTGAATCCCTCCAAAGTGACTCCTGCCCCAGGAAGTGGGTGGGGGTGAGGGGAGCCAGCCCTGTCTGCCAACACAACCATAGCAGTTGTGGCCTGGTTCTGGTAACCAGGGAAGACTGCACTACTGGGCACCATAGGATACCTTCTAAATAAGGCTACTACCTTCAAGAGTAGGAGACATAGCTGATCTACTTAATACATAGAAACAAATACAAAGAGTCAGACAAAATGAAGAGACAGAAGAATATGTTCCAAACAAAAGAACAAGACAAAATCTCAGAAAAAGAACTAAACAAAACGGAGATAAGCAATCTACCTGACAAAAAGTTCGAAGTAATGGTCATAAAGATACTCACTGGATTTGGCAGAAGAGTGATAACCTCAACAAAGAGATAGAAAATACAAAACAGAAACAATCAAAGCTGAAGAATACAATAACTGAAACAAAAAATATATTAGAGGGAATCAACAGCATATCAGAGCATGCAGAGGAATAAATCAGAGATATGGAAGACAAGGTAATGGAGAGCATCCAAGCTGAATAGCAAAAAGAAAAAGTAACTTCTAAAAATGATGACAGATGAAGGGATCAGCACAACACCATCAGGTGTACTAACATTCACATAATAGGGGTCCTAGAAGAAGAAGAGAGGGAGAAAGGGGCATAAAACTTATCTGAAGAAACAATAGCTGAAAACTTCCCTAACCTGGGAAAGGAAAGAGACATGCAGGTCCAGGAAGCACAGAAAACCCCAAACAAGATGAACCCAAAGAGGTCCACACCAAGACACATAATAACTAAAATAAAAAATTAAAGATAAAGAATCTCAAAAGCAGCAAGGGAAAAGCAAATAGTTATGTATAAGAAAAATGCTATAGGGTTATCAGTTGATTTTTCAGCAGAAACTTTCTAGGCCAAGAGGAAGGGGCATGATATATTCAAAGTCCTAAAAGGAAAAAAACATACAACCAGCAAGGTTATCATTCAGAAATGAGGGAAAGATAGTTTTCCTAGATAAACAAAAGTTAAAGGGGTTCATCACCACTAACCCAGCCTTACAAGAAATATTAAGGCAAAAGAGACCATAACTAGAAGTGAGAGACTGATAAAAGGACAAAATTTAAGGTAGTAGGATCAATCAGTTATAGAGCTAATATTAATGTTAAAAGATAAAAGAACCACAATCAATTATATCTACAAAAATTAGTAAAGAGTTGGGGCACCTGGATGGCTCAGTCGGTTGAGCATCTGACTTGGGCTCAGGTCATGATCTCGCAGTCTGTGGGTTCGAGCCCCGCATCACGCTCTGTGCTGACAGCTCAGAGCCTGAAGCCTGCTTCAGATTCTGTGTCTCCCTCTCTCTCTGCCCCTTTCCTGCTCATGCTCTGTCTCTCTCTGTCTCTCAAGAATGAATAAACGTTTAAAAAATTAAAACAAAAAAACCCAAATTAGTTAAGAGATACACAAAATATAAAGATATAAAATATGACTTCATATATTAAAGCATGGAGGGGAGAGTAAAAGTGTAGTGCTTTTAGAATGTGTTCAAACTTAAACAGCCATCCACTTAATATAGACTGCTATACACATGTTATATATGAGCCTCATAGAAACCAGAAATCAAAAACCTTTAGTAGGTACACAAAACATAAAGAGAAAGGAATCCAAGTATAACATTGAAGAAAGTCACATAATCATAAGGGATGTGAACAAGAGAAGAAAAAAATAGAGAAGAACTACAAAACAATGGGAAAACAATTAACAAAGGGCAGTAAGTATATACCTATCAGGATTGACTTTGAGATGTAAATGGACTAAATGCTGCAATCAAAAGGCAGAGAATGACTGAATGGATAAAAACAACATCAACAACGACAAACAAGACCCATCTACAGACTGCCTACAAGAACCTCACTTCAGACCTAAAGAGACACACAGACTGAAAGCGAAGGGATGGAAAAAAATATTCCAAGCAAGTTGAAACAACAACAACAACAACAACAAAAGGCTGGGGTAGTAATACTTAAATCAGGCAAGACAGACATTAAAAAGGCTGTAAGCAGTCAGAGTGGCTAAAATGAGCAAATCAGAGAACTCTAGATGCTGGCGAGGATGTGGAGAAACGGGCACCCTCCTACACTGTTGGTGGGAATGTAAACTGGTACAGCCCCTCTGGAAGACAGTGTGGAGGTTCCTCAGGAAACTAACAATAGAACTCCCCTAGGACCCAGCAATAGCACTGCTAGGAATTTACCCAAGAGACACAGGAGTGCTGATGCACAGGGGCACATGGACCCCAATGTTCATAGCAGCACTCTCCACAATAGCTAAAACATGGAAAGAGCCTAAGTGTCCATCCACAGATGAATGGATCAAGAAGATGTGGTTTATCTATACCATGGAATACTACATGGCAATGAGAAACAATGAAATCTGGCCATGTGTAGCAACATGGATGGACCTTGAGGGTGTTATGCTGAGCGAAATAAGTCAGGCAGAGAAGGACAAATATCATGTTGTGCACGTATAGGAGGATTAGGAGGAACTTAACAGAGGACCAAGGGGGAGAAGAAGGGGGAAATGGTGGGGAAAGGGAGAGAGGCAAACCATGAGAGACTCTTGAATGCTGACAAAAACTGAGGACTGATGGATGTGGGGGGTGGAGGGATGGGCATGGAGGAGGACACTTGTGGGGATGAGCACTGGGTGTTATGTGGAAACTAATTTGACAATAAACTATTTGTAAAAAAAAATAATAAATAAAAAAATAAAAAGGCTGTAACAAGAGACAAGGAAGGGCATTACATAATGATAAAGGGATCAATCCAACAAGAGGATATAAGAATTGTAAATATCTATGTATCAACATAGGACCATTTAAATACATAAAGCAAATATCAACAGACACAAAGGGAGAAACTGACAGTAATACAATAATAGTGGAGACTTTATCACCCCACTTATACCAATGGATAGACGATCAGGGAGAAAATCAATAAGTAAACTGTGACTTTAAATGACACATTAAACCAGAGGGACTTAACAGATATATACAGAGTATTCCATCCCAAAACAACAGAATCAATGTTCTTTTCAAGTACACCGGAAACATTTTCCAGGATAGATCACATGTTAGGCCATAAAACAAGTTTCAATAAAGTTAAGAAAACTGAAATCATTATCAAGCATCTTCTCCAACTACAATGCTATGAAACTAGAAATCAATTACAAGAAGAAAACTGGAAAAAACACAAACACATGAAGGCTAAACAACATGGTTTTAAACAACCAATGCATCAATGAGGAAATAAAAAAAATATCTGGAGACAAATGAAAATAAAAACACAATGGTTCAAAATCTTTGGGACATAGCAAAAGTAGATCTAAGAGAGAAGTTTATAGCCATAAAGGTCTAACTCAAGAAATAAGAAAAATCTCAAATAAACAATCTAACCTTACACTTAAAGGATCTAGAAAAAGAACAAAGTTCAAAGCTAGTCGAAGGGAGAAAATAATAAAGAACAGAGTGAAAATAAATGAAATAGGGGCACTGGGTGGCTCAGTCAGTTAGGCATCTGACTTTGGCTCAGGTCATGATTTCACAGTTCATGAGTTCAAGCCCCACGACAGGCTCTGTGCTGACAGCTCAGAGCATGGTGCCTGCTTCAGATGCTGTGTGTGTGTGTCTCTCTCTCTGCCCCTCCCCGGCTCATACTCTGTCTCTCAAAAATAAAGAAAAGATTAAAAAAAAAAAAAAGGAAAGAAAAGAAATAGAGATTTAAGAAAAGATCCATGAAATTAACACCTGGTTCTTTGAAAGGATAAACAAAATAGATAAACCATTAGCCAGATTCCTTAAGAGAAAAAGATATAGGACTAAATAAATAAAATCAGAAAAAAAGAGAAGTTATAACTGATTCCACAAAAATACAAAAGATTATAACAGACTACTATGAAAAAGTATATGCTAACAAAGTGAACAACCTAGAAGAAGGGGATGAATTCCTAGAAACATATAATCTTCCAAGGCTGAATCAGAAAGAAATAGAAAATCTAAACAGACTGATTACTAGTAACAAAATTGAATCAACAATCAGAAAACTCCCAACAAACAAAACAGGACCAGAAGGATACACAGGTTAATTCTACCAAATATTTAAAGAAGAGTTAATACCTATCCTTCTCAAAATTTCTAAAAACAGAAGAAGGAGGAATGCTTCCAAATTCATTGTATGAGACCACCATTACCCTGATAGCCAAATCAGACAAAGACAATACAAAAAAAGAAACAAAGAAAAGAAAAAGAAAAATATAGATGAATGTCTCTAATAAACATAGATACAAATATCCTCAACAAACTATTAACAAACCAAATTCAACAATACATTAGAGGAATCATTCAGTATGATCAAGTAGGATTTTTCCAGGATGCAAGAATGGCTCAATATCCACAAATCAATCAACATGATATACCACATTAACAAAATGGAGGATAAAAATCCTATAATCATCACAATAGATACAGAAAAAGCATTTGACAAAATGTAACATCCATTCACGATAAAAACTCAACAAAGCAGGTGTAGAAAGAACATGACTAAACAAAATAAAGGCCATATATGACAAACTCACAACTAACATCATACTCAATGATAAAAAGCAAAACGCTTTACCTCTAAAATCAGGAAAAAGTTGGAGCGCCTGGGTGGCTTAGTCAGTTAAGCGTCCAACTTTCGCTTAGGTCATGATCTCGCAGTTCATGGGTTCAAGCCCCGCATCGGGCTCTGTGCTGACTGTCAGCTCAGAGCCTGGAGCCTGTTTCAGTCTGTGATTCCCTCTCTCTCTGACCCTCCCCTGCTCACGCCATCTCTCTCTCTCCTAGAAATAAATAAAACATTAAAAAAATTTTTTTTAAATAAAATAAAATCAGGAAAAAGACAAGGCTGCCCACTGTCCTCACTCTGATTTACAGAGTACTAGAAATACTAGCCACAGACATTAGACAAGAAAAAGAAATGAAAGGCATCCAAACTGGTAAGAAGAAGTAAAACTATCACTATTTGAAGATGACATGATACTATCTATAGAAAACACTAAACACTCTACGAAAAAAATATGAGAACTAATTAAATGAATTCAGTGGAGGTACAGGATACAAAATTAACATACAGAAATCTGTTGCAGGGCTGCCTGGGTGGCTCAGTTGATTGAGCATCTGACTCTTGATTTTGCCTCAGGTCATGATCCCAAGGTTGTGGGATCGAGCCCTACATCGGGCTTCATGCTGAGTGTGGAGCCTGCTTAAGATTCTCTCTCTTTCCCTCTGCCCCTCTCCCTGACTTTCTGTCTCGAAAAAAAAAGAAGAAGAAGAAGAGGAAGAAGAAGGAAAGAAATCTATTGCCTTTCTACACACTGGTAACTAAGTAGCAGAAAGAGAAATTAAGAAAAGTGTAAATTCCATTTATAATTGCATCAAAAAGAATAAAATACCTAGGAATGAAGTTCACCAAAAAGCTGAAAGATTTGTAAGGTGAAAACTGTAAGATACTGATGAAAGAAACTGAGGATGACACAAATGGAAAGATAAACCACGCTCATGATCAGAAGAATTAATATTGTTAAAATGTCCATATTACTCAAAGGAAACTACAAATTGAATGCAATCTCTACCAAAATACCATAGCATTTTTCATAGAACTAGAACAAATAATCCTAAAATTTGTATGGAACCTCAAAAGACTGTGGATAGCCAAAGAAATCTTGGGAAAGAAGAACGAAACTCGAAGTATCACAATCTTAGGATAAAACTATACTACAAAGCTATAGTAATCAAAATGGTATGAGTACCGGTACAAAAACAAATGCATAGATTGATAGAATAGAAGAGCCCAGAAATAAACCCAGACTTACACTGTTAATTAATTTATGACAAAGGAGGCAAACATAAAATGGGGAAAAGACAATCTTTAATAAACGGTATAGAAAACTGTACAGCTACATGCAAAAGAGTGAAACTGGACTACTCTTTTACACCATATACAAAAATAAACTCAAAAGGATTAAAGACCTAAATGAGCTCACTGAAACCATAAAAACTCTTAAAAGAAAATACAGGCAGCAAACTCTTAGGTATTAGCCTTAGCAATACTTTTTCTGAATCTGTCTCTGCAGGTAAGGGGAATAAATAAAAGCAAAAATAAAGTGGGGCGCCTGGGTGGCTCAGTCGGTTGAGTGTCCAACTTCGGCTCAGGTCATGGTCTCATGGTTCATGGGTTTGAGCCCTGCATCGGGCTCTGTGCTGACAGCTCAGAGCCTGGAGCCTGTTTCAGAGTCTGTGCCTCTCTCTCTCTCTGATCCTCCCCTGCTCATGCTGTCTTTATCTCTCTCTCAAAAATAAATAATATATATATATTTTTTCAATGTTTTATTTATTTCTAGGAGAGAGAGAGAGACAGCACGAGCACGCTTAACCGACTAAGCCACCCAGGCGCCGCAAATAAAATATTTTTTTTTTAAAAAAAGCAAAAATAGAGTGCCTGAGTGGCTCAGTTGGTTGAGTGTCCGACTTCGGCTGCTCTTATTTCTGTGTCGCCCTCTCTTTTTGTCCCTCCCCCTCCCCTTCTCATGCTCTCTCTCTCGCAAAAATAAACCGCTGTAACTACATCAAAATAAAAAACTTTTTTTTTATGTTTTATTTATTTCTAGGAGAGAGAGAGACAGCGCGAGCAGGGGAGGGAAAGAGAGAAAGGGAGACACAGAATCCGAAACAGGCTCCAGGCTCTGAGCTGGCAGTCAGCACAGAGCCTGACGCGGGCTCGAACCCACGAACCGCGAGATCATGACCTAAGCGAAAGTTTGGCAGCGACTGACACTAGCCACCCAGGTCTCCAAAACTTTTTAAAAAAGATTTTAAGGGGCACCTGGGTGGTTTGTAGTCGGTTGACTGCTCTGTGCTGACAGATATCTCAGAGCCTGGAGCCTGTTTCAGATTCTCTCTCTCTCTCTCTCTCTCTCTCTCTCTCTCTCAGAAATAAAAAAAAAATTAAAAATTAAAACAAGGGGCGCCTGGGTGGCTTAGTCGGTTAAGCGTCCGACTTTCGCTTGGGTCATGATCTCACGGCTTGTGGGTTCGAGCCCCGTGTCGGGCTCTGTGCTGACTGCCAGCTCAGAGCCTGGAGCCTATTTCAGAGTCTGTGTCTCCCTCTCTCTCTGACCTTCCCCCGCTCATGCTGTCTCTCTCTCTCTCTCCTAGAAATAAAAATATTAAAAAAAAAATTAAAACAAAAGATTTTAAAACATTTTTTAAAGTAATGTCTACACTCAGCATGGGGCTCAAGCTAACCACACCGAGATCAAGAATTGCATGGTTGGGGCACCTGGGTGGCTCAGTTAGTTGAGAACCCAACTCTTGATTTTAGCTCAGGGCATGATCTCCTAGTTGTGAGACTGAGTCCTATGTTGGGCTCTACACTGAGCATGGAGACTGATTAAGATTCTCTCTCTCCCTTTGCTCCTGTACCCTACTCACACACTCTATCTCTGTCTCTCAAAAAAAAGAGTTGTTTGCTGTACTGACTGAGCTAGCCAGGCACTCCAAACTAAAAAACTTTTGCACAGTGAAAGAAACCATGAACAAAATGAAAAGGCAACCTACTGAACAGGAAAAGATATTTATAAATGATGTATCTGTTAAGGGGTTAATATCCAAATGGGCAGAGCACATGGATAGACACTTTCTGGAAGAAGAAATACAGAGAGCCAACAGGCACATGAAAAGATGCTCAACATCACCAAACATTAGGGAAATGCAAATCAAAACCAACATGAGATATCACTTTACACCAGTCAGCATGGCTAGAATCAAAAAGAAAAGAAATAATAAGTGTTGTGAAAATGTGTAGAAAAGGAACTTTCATGCACTGTTAGTGGGAATGTAAATTGATGCAACCACTGTGGCAAACAGTATGAAGTTTCCTTAAAAAATTAAAAATATAAATACCAGGGGCACCTGGGTGGCTCAGTTAGTTACCATGGGACTTAGCTCAGGTCATGATCTCACAGTTCATGGGCTCAAGCCCCACATCAGGCTCCACAGTGTCCATGCAAAACTTGTTTGGGATTCTCACTTTCTCCTTTCTCTCTGACCTTCCCCAGCTTTATGTTGTCTCTCAAAATAAATAAACTTAAAAAAAAAATAGAAATAGAAATACCAGGGGCTCCTGGGTGGCTCAGTTGGTTCAGCGTCCGACTTCGGCTCAGGTCATGATCTTGCAGTCCTGAATTTGAGCCCGTTGTCAGACTCTGTGCTGACAGCTCAGAGTCTGGATCCTACTTTGATTTTTGGTTTCTGTTTTTAATTCTTTTAATGTTTTATTTATTTCTGAGAGAGAGAGAGAGAGAGACAGCGTGAGCAGGGGAGGGTCAGACAGAGAGGGAGACACAGAATCCAAGGCAGGCTCCCAGCTCTGAGCTAGCTGCCAGCACAGAGCCTGACGCAGGGCTCAAATCCACAAACTATGAGATCATGACCTGAGCTGAAGTCAGAGGCCTAACCGACTGAGCCACCCAGGCGCCCTCTGGATCCTACTTTGGATTCTGTGTCTCCCCTTCTCTTTGTCCTCCCTCACTCATGCTCTGTCTCTGTCAAAAATAACTAAACATTAAAAAAAAAAGAAGAGGGGTGCCTAGGTGGCTCAGTCAGTTAAGTGTCCAACTTTGGTTCAGGTCATGATCTCACGGTGGGTGGGTTCAAGCCCAGTGTTGGGCTCTGTGCAGACAGCTCGGATCCTGGAGCCTGCTTCGGATTCTGTGTCTCTCTCTTTCTCTGCCCCTTCCCCACTCACATTCTCTCTCTCTCAAAAATAATATAAAAACATTAAAAAAAATAAAAGACATAGATATACCATACAATTCAGTAATTCCACTTCTGGGTATTTACCCAAAGAAAACACTAACTCAAAAAGATATATGTACCCTTGTGTTTACTGCAGCATTATTTATAATAGCCAAGATATGGAAGCAACTTTGGTGTCCATCAATAGATGAACGGATAAAGAAGATATGGTATATACATGCAATGGAATATCACCTAGCCATAAAAGGGAATGATAACTTGCCATTCACCACAACATGGATGGACCTAGAAGGTATTATGCTAAGTGATTAAGTCAGACAGAGAAAGACAAATAATATGACTTTATCTATGTCTGAAATCTAAACATCAAGACAAATGAACAAACAAAACCAAAAACAGATTCATAAATATGAACTGTTGATTGCCAAAGGGGAGGGAATGGGAGGATGAACCAGTGAAGGGGATAAAGAAGCACAAACTTCCAATTATCAAATAAATAAGTCACGGAGATGAAAAGTACATCATGGGAAATATAGTCAATAATAGTGTAATAAATCAGTATGGCAACATATGGAAACTATACTTATTGTGGTGAGCATTGCATAATGTATATAATTGTCAAATCAGGATGTTGTACTTGAAACATTTATATAATATTGTATGTCAAATGTACTTCTATTAAAAATAAAAAATAATAATAGTAATAATTTTTAAAGTTTATTTATTTATTTTGAGAGAGAGAGAATCAAGGGGGAAGGAGGAGGAGGGGAACAGAGGATCTGAAGTGGGCTCTGCACTGACAGCAGTGAGCCTGATGTGAGATCATGACCATGAGACACTTAACCAACTGAGCCACCCAGGCACCCTAGTAATAATAATTTTTTAAAAATTCAATGCAATAGATATTAATAGGCTATACACCCAGAAATGAGGATTATGTGGACTGCAGGTACAACCCCTATTTAAATTTTGGACTCCATCTCATTTTGTCTTTAAAAAGGGGAGTAGTCTACACACCGGATCTCACAACCCAGCCAGCCTTTGGCCAAACCACTTCAGTCAAAATAGACTCTGAAGTAACAGGGACAATACTGCCCTCTAGGGAACACTTTGGAACCTTGTGGGTACTTTTTTGGACACAACTAGAGTGAAACTTCCAAAACATCAGTGATAAAGGGATTCTTAAAAGCCACAAGAGAAAAAAGGCATTATCACTAAGAAATGAAAATTAGACTGTCAACATATTTTATATCAGTTAACAACTGACACCAGAAGACAGTGGAATAATATTTTCAAAGTGAAAGAGGGAAATTATTAGCAACATAGGATTTTATACCTAGGTTAAATTATCATTCTAGAGTAAAAACAGAATAGAGACATTTACAGAAAGAGAAGTAATTTACCACTTACAGGCTCTCACTAAAAGAAATATGGTGTTTTTAAAATTTTAATTCCAGTATAGTTAACAAACAGTTATATTAGTTTCAGGTGTACAAATAGTGATTCAACAATTCTGTGCATTACTTATTGTTCATCTTAAGTGTACTCTTAATCCCCTTCACCTAGTTCACCCATTCCCCACCCCCCCCCAACCTCCCCTCTGGTAACCATCAGTTTGTTCTCTATAGTTAAGAGTCTGCTTTTCGTTTGTTCCTTTTTTTTTCCATTGGCTTATCTTTTTTCTTAAATTCTACATTTGAATGAAATCATATAGTATTTGCCTTTCTCTGACTGACCTATTTCGCAAGCATTATATTCTATAGAAAAGAAATGTAATAATCAAGAAAGATAGCATCCCCATTTCCCAGCCTTGGTGAAGGAGTTGAAGCCTAACTTTGATAAGCAACAATTAGCAAGCACAGCTGGCCTAATCACATAGCCCAACCTCGCCACTAATGTCCAGTACTTTTCCACTAGCTCACCTCAATGCTTACACTTTAGAGGTCAGTTCAATGTCTCTCCCTCATTGCAATAGTTTTGAATAGTCCTTGCCTTTTTAAGTCATCGGGGCAATTTTTCTTTTACAACAATCTTTAAAAATGTTGCTGTTAGAATGAGTACATTTGAAGAAGGCAAAGTTTCTACAAATTACCCAGTTGCAGTTTATGCTAATATTGGAGTCTCCCTCCATTCAGGGCAATGTAGAACAATGGCACCGTGCAATAGTTAATAACTCCTATAGACTCAAGTTGGGAATTCTCTAAAGGCTTGACCAGGGATCTAGCTAGAATTTATACTTCTGATCTCAAAAAATGAACTAAAAAGGGGGGGAAATGTATATAACAGGGGCAAGTGGAGAGCAAATTCTGCAAAGGACTTTGAGCCTATAAATGGAAACTGTTTCAAAAGTTGATTTCTTCCAGAAACTCAAACTTCTTTCCTGCTATTGGCATCAATACTAACAACCTGTATTCTAATCGCATCTTTCACACGTATGAGGCAAAAGTCTCCAATTCTATCTTGGCCTCCCACATAACCCATGGTCCAATCTTAATCTTCCTCTCTTTTACATTAAAACCCCCCAAAAACATTTCTCCTAGGGGCGTCGGGGTGGCTCAATCAATTAACCATCTGGCTCTTGATTTTGGCTCAAGTCATGATCTCACAGTTCGTGGGTTGAGGCCCTGTATCAGAATATGTGCTGACAGCACAGAGCCTGCTTGCAATTCTCTCCCTCCCTCCCTCCCTCTCTCTCTCTCTCTCTCTCTCTCTGCCCTTCCCCCACTCTGTCTCTCTCTCTCCCTCAAAAATAAATAAACTTTAAAAAAACATTTCTCCTATCAAATAGAAAGGCCAGTGAACAAAGATAGTGTTGTCCTGTTCACAGTACCTAGCAAATGATACAGATTTAATGAACATTAGCTGAATACATTAATGAATTCCAAAGTTGAATATTCTCAAAAAATATTAAAAAATCAAAGAAATAATGGGGATGTACTGATTTCTGGTGCCAGCTAAGATCAAGTAAGGCCACTACAGTCTCTTCTCTCCAACTTATAACAACTAAAGTCTCTGGGGAAAAACACACAACAAGCAATTATCTGAGAACTCTGAAAAGTCTGTAAAAGCAGGTGGATTGGGAAGGGAAGTAAAAATGTGATATGGTTTGTCCAGGGGTGAGTTGCCCGTACATTTTAATCTACTTTCTCTCTCTCTCTCTCTCTTTTTTTTTTTATATTTTTATTTATTTCCAGGAGAGAGAGAGACAGCGTGAGCAGGGGAGGGTCAGA
>JAESUZ010002875.1:0-25720 GCA_017311185.1 Proteles cristata cristata | reverse complement strand
CTTGTCCACTGTGTGGCAAGTTTTAACTAGGTGTGTTTTGGTCTGCTGATTAAAGAGGCTAGATCCTATTTCCCCTAGAGCTGAAGCTTTGCAGAACACTATGAGTAGTAGACTTGGTGTGTGCAGGGGATTTGTGCTGATCTTCTAGGGGAGAGGCCTGCTGTGCTGGATCTCCAGCTGACTTGTCCTAGTAAAGATGCACCTGCAGGGCACAGGTGGACAGAACTTGGTGTAAGTGGCTTCTGCCTCAACTGAGGGAGCTGTGTTGCTCAGAGAAGTCTGTCTATGCTGATGGATGGGGGAAATGGTATCACCCTGGTCTCTCCTCCTGAAAGAGGGGAGTTTGTGCCCACTGCTGTTCAGGAAGCCCTCACAGAAGCCCTCTTCCCTCATAGAAGACCAATCTTTCCTCTTGCTTCCCAGGCTTCCATCAGGACCTTGCCTTTATACTGTGTCCCAGACATCTCTACCTGGTGGCACAGTGCTCTTGTGTTTTATCTCAGGTGCACAGTTGGGTTTCAAAATTCCAAATTTTAGGAACCTAGCATAGCACAGGCCCACACTGATCCTCTGTGGGAGGATCTCACCATACTGTGGCTTATGCCAGTTTGTCCCAGATAAGCAGTTGCACGACTGTGAAGGAGTTTGGACTTTGTGGTAAAACACAGCCAAAAGCTGGCTTCCAGTTTACATGCCTTCAGCAGGTGCCTCTGGTGCTATGCTGGTTATTGGGCTATTAAATGGTGCCCACTGTCTCTTGTCTCCTGAGGGGCAATGTGACATTTTCTAAATGCACCCCAAGAAGGGAAAACTGTCTCTCTCAGTGTGATCCAGTGGATCCTAAAACTATGCTGCCTTTCCCCAGGCCTCTTCCCTTCTTCTCCATAGGAGCCCCACTAAGCCGACCTGGCCCAATCCCAGCAATGGTGGAAACTTTTAAAACTTTAGATTTTGAGCTCCACTTCTTTTAAAAACTTGTGATAATCAGCCCCTCTCCTTTTCCCAGTCATTGGCTTTGGGGAAATATTTTTCTTGTGTTATACCCTACCCTGTACACTGCATCCTTTTCCGAGTCATTGGCTTTGGGGAAATTTTTTTCTTGTGTTATACCCTGTACACTGCATTCTCTTTCTCTCTCTTTCTCCTCTCTCTATATGCAGGGCTCCCTCCCCTCTGCAGGACCTGCAGATCTTTTCTCCACCAAATCAACTCTTTGTACTCTCTATTTTTTTTTGCTTTTAAGTTGTAGTTTATTTATTTTTTACAAATAGTTTATTGTCAAATTAGTTTCCACATAACACCCAGTGCCTATCCCCACAAGTGTCCTCCTCCATGCCCATCCCCCCTCCCCCCCACATCCATCAGTCCTCAGTTTTTGTCAGCATTCAAGAGTCTCTCATGGTTTGCCTCTCTCCCTTTCCCCCACCATTTCCCCCCTTCTTCTCCCCCTTGTTCCTCAGTTATGTACCCCCTACTTTCAACGATGTGGCTGTTTTTCCCTTCTTCGTGTACAGTTTGTTTTCTCAGTCCTCAGATGAATTTCTTGGATGTTGAAAATGGTTTGATATTTACCTAGCTATGTTGAAGGGACAAGGCAAGCATAGGGTCCCACTACTCTTAAATCTTTGTAGTTTTTTAATGTTGTAAAAATACATATACATCTTTAAATCTTCAGGACATTGTATAGCTTATGAGGATTGGAGCAATGCCAGCCAGCCTCTGGCAGCAACCAGAAATAGCAGTCTTCATCCAGAACTGAGAAGCTTGTTATATGGAGGATAAGGTCTTTATTACCCACCCTGGCTTCAGCCATGCCAGAAATGTGGGTTTCCACAGGGATGGGTAGCTGAAACTTTACCAAGGTCTGATATCAAATGATAATAACTGCACTTTACCAGCCAAGCTTTCCCCGGGAAAGTTGCACACTTTCAGCAGTCACTTCAGACAACTTCTGGCAGTGCAATTTTTGTTTGGGTAGAGAGAGATTTCTGAATTTTCCTATTCCAGCATCCTACTCCCTTTTACCTCAGGCTCTCTTGTTCATTTTTTCCCTCTTTCTTGTGTATACTGGGTAATCTTATTTGACCTGTCTTCAAGTTCAGTGATTTTTTTTTTTAATTTATCTATTTATTCTTGAGAGAGAGAGAGCGCGTGCACACTATTGGGGGCAGAGGGAGAGGGAGAGAATAGCAAGTAGGCTCCACACTGTCAGTTCAGAGTGCAACACAGAGCTCAAACTCAGAAACTGTGAGATCTTTACCTGAACTGAAATCAGGAGTCAGATGCTTAAAGGATTAAGTCGAGAGAGGAGGCAAGATGGTGAAGAAGTAGGGAGCTTCGTACATTTCACTCACCCCTATGTCTCCAACGGAGAAGGCATGAAGCCATAGGAACCCTTACAGCATCCAGGAGTTTGGGAGGAAAAGGAGACAGAGTCCACTGAGAAAATCTTATAGCATGAATACGAACTGGGGAAGATAAAAATGGGCCGGGACCAGAGATGTGGAGTGAGGGAGGGAGCCCCCTTTGTGGGGAGCCGTTGTGGGTCGAGGGGAAAAGAAAGACCGGCCGAAACTGCTCAAGAAACTGTTCCTATTCCTGGAGAAGAGACAAACCTCAGCTTGGGACACAGGGATCCGGTTTCCAGCTGTCCAGCTGACCTTGAGTGGGACGCACTGGTCCCAGGCGATGCCAGGAGAAACCGCTCCTCTGCTTGCCAGCTCGACCTGGAGAGGAAGCAGCGCCTGAAGCCGCTCTGCCACTCTTCTGGCTCAGCTTGATTCCCAGTGGGGAGGTGAGAGGCTTGAAACTGCTCGGAGGGACTCAACCTGCCAGTTTATATTTTGGGCGGTATCAATGGAACATGGACTAAGATCTGGAAATGAGGCGTGGCTTGGGACATAGAGCATGGCCCACCTCAGATATGCCCGCAGCACAGGGAGATCGAACCCAAAAGAGTGAGTTGCAATGCTTGGTTTGAGAGGGGACTGGGGCACCGCCATTTTTTCCCCCACAACCACCAAGGTGGGACCTCGGGGAGTGGCCCACGGGATGCAGTGAGGCTAAGGCCCACGTACACCAAACCACGCGCATCCCTGCTGGAGAGCTGCCTATTTTGGCTCCAGAGCCCAGGGCAAGACCAACATGGATGCATTACCGTGATTAATAGATCAATTCTTTCTATTCATATATATTTTCCCTTGTCCCATTCGTATCCCTCCTCTCTGCTGGACTGGGCACTCTAGTCACTGGTTTGCTTAAGCAGTCACATTTAATCCATGCTCTAGATGCATATTCTACACCTCCACCACTACCTTTTTATCTCTCTCTCTCTCTGGAGTAATCAGACTATATTTTTTCTCTGAGTAACATTATCTTCGTTTCTTTCTCCTTGCCTCTTACCATATTCTCTTCTTTGTCTCTCTGAATTAAGCCTCTTAGTCTCTCTGCCTGGTCATTTCTCTTCCAATTTCTCTTCCTCCTCACCTTGTCATGTCTCTCTTTGTATATGCTCTTTAATCAGCACTGCATACACCCGGCTCTTTATTTGTAGCTGGGAATTCTGGTTTTATGCTTTTAGACTGTCTTTTGTCTTTCAGGTTTTTTCTTTTTTCTTTTCTTTTCCTCTTTTTTCTTTATATTTTTTCTTTTTCTTCTTATTTGTTTTTCCTCCTCCCTCCCCCCCCTTTTTTCTTTTTCTTTTTCCCTTTTTGTTTGCATGTTCGTTGGATTTGTCTGTGCATTTGTGTGCCTTTGTTCCCTGTGTGTTTGTCTGATTTCTTTTCCAGGGCTACCTCAAGAAACAAGCCAAAGTACACATGGTGTAGAGTCCCAAATACCTCTATGAGTAGGGAAATAAAATAACAAAAGTCTCAACAAGAAAGACCAAGAGACACCATTCAAAGAACACTTCCCAAACAGACAGGTCCTGGACAGTCAAAGAGCCTTCTTTAATACAGCAGTACTCTCAGGTGCAGAGTGCATAACAAGCTTTTAAAACTAACAAGAGACAGAAAGCTAGCCAAAATGATGAAATGGAAGAACTCTCCTCCAAAGAAATTCCAGGAAGAAATGACAGCTAAAGAACTGCTCAAAATAGATATAAACAACATAACTGAACAAGAATTTAGAATAATAGTCATAAAATTAATCCCTGGGTTTGAAAAAGGCATAAAGACATCAGAGAAACTATTGCTAAAAAGACTGTGGAGCTTGGGGCGCCTGGGTGGCTTAGTCGGTTAAGCGTCCGACTTTCGCTTAGGTCATGATCTCGCGGTTCGTGGGTTCGAGCCCCGCGTCGGGCTCTGTGCTGACTGCCAGCTCAGAGCCTGGAGCCTCTTTCAGTCTGTGGCTCCCTCTCTCTCTGACCCTTCCCTGCTCACGCTGTCTCTCTCTCTCTGTCCTAGAAATAAATAAAACATTTAAAAAATTTTAAAAAAAAGACTATAGAGCTTAAAAATAGTTGTGATGAATTAAAAACTGCTATAAATGAAATGCATAATAAAATGAAGGCATCCAATGCATGTATTGAAGAGGCAGAGAGGAGAATAGGTGAATTAGAAGACACAATTATAGAAAAAGAGGAAGCTGAGAAAAAGAGAGATAAACTGATCCAGAAACATGACAGGAGAGTTAAAGAGAATGATACAATCAAATGGAACAATATCCGTATCATAGGAATTCCAGAAGAGGAAGGGAGAGGGAAAGGCGCTGAAGGAGACCTAGAACAAATTATAGCAGAGACCTTCCCCAATCTGGGGAAGGAAACAGACATTGAAATCCAAGAGGCACAGAGAACTCCCCTCAGACATAACTTGAATCGATCTTCTGCATGACATATCATGGTGAAACTGGCAAAATATAAGGACAAAGAGAATTCTGAAAGCATCTAGGGATAAAAGGGTGCTAACATACAAAAGGAAACCTATCTGAGTGGTGACAGACCTATCTACTGAAACTTGGCAGGCCAGAAGAGAATGGCAGGAAATCTTCAATGTGATGAACAGAAAAAATATGTAGCCAAGAATCCTCTATCCAGCGAGCTGTCATTCAGAATAGAAGGAGAGATGAAAGTCTTTCCAAATAAACAAAAATTGAAAGAATCTGTCACCACTAAACCAGCCCTACAAGAAATCCTGAGGGGGACTCTATGAGGGAAATGTTGCAAGGAATGCAAGGTGCCAGAGACACCACCACAAGCATGAATCCTACAGACAACACAATTACTCTAAACCCATATTTTTCAATAATAACACTGAAAGTAAATTGACTAAATGCTCCAATCCAAAGAAACAGGGTAGAAGAATGGATAAAAAAACCAAAATCCATCTATTTGCTGTGTCAAGAAACTCATTTTAGACCTGAGGACACCTTCAGATTGAAAGTAAGGGGATGGAGAAATATCTATCATGCTACTGGAAGTCAAAAGAAAGCTGGAGTAGCTATACTTATATCAGACAAGCTGGACTTTAAAGTAAAGACAGTAACAAGGGATGAAGAAGGACATTATATAATCATTACAGGGTCTATCCATCAGAAGAGCTAACAATTATGAATGTCTATGCACCAAATACCGGAGCACCTAAATACATAAAGCAATCACAAACAAAAACAATCTTATGGATAAGAATGCGCTAATAGCTGAGGACTTTAATACTCCACTTACAGCAATGGATAGATCCACTAGACAGAAAATCACTAAAGATACAATGGACTTGAATGACACATTGGACCAGATGGATATGACAGATATATTTAGAACTCTATATCCTGAGGCCATGGAATTCACCTTCTACTCAAGTGTGCACGGCACATTCCTCAAGATAGATCACATAATGGGACATAAAGCAGCCCTCAATAAATATAAAAGAATTGAGATCAAACCATGCACACTTTCAGATCACAGTGCTATGAAACTTGAAATCAACCACAGGAAGAAGTCTGGAAAACCTCCAAAACCATGGAGGTTAAAGAACACCCTATTAAAGAATGAATGGGCCAATCAGGCAATTAGAGAAGAAATTTAAAAATATATGGAAACAAATGAAAATGAGAATACAACAATCAAAACTTTATGGGATGTGGCAAAGGCAGTCCTAGGAGGAAACTACATTGCACTCCAGGCCTATTTCAAGAAATTAGAAAAAGCACAAGTGCAAAATCTAACAGCGCTCCTATGGAACTAGAAGTAGAGCAACAAGAGCACCCCAAACCCAGTAAGAGAAGAGAAATAATAAAAATCAGGGCAGAAATAAACAATATTGAATCCAAAAAAAAAAACCAGTTGAACAGATAAATGAAACCAAGAGTTGGTTTTATGAGAAAATACAAAATTGACAAACCTCTATACAGGGTTCTCAAAAAGAAAAGAGAGAGCACCCAAATAGACAAAATCATGAATGAAAATGGACTTATTACAACCAACCCCTCAGAAATACAAGCAATTATCAGGGAATACTATGAAAAATTATATGCCAACAAACTGTACAACTTAGAAGAAATGGACAAATTCCTAAACACACACCCACCACCAAAATTCACACAGGAAGAGATAGAAAATCTGAACAGACCTATAACTAATGAAGAAATTGAATCAGTTATCAAAAATCTCCCAACAAAGAAGAGCCCTGGGCCAGATGGCTTTCCTGGGGAATTCTACCAGACATTTAAAACAGAATTAATACCTGCTCTTCTCAAGCTATTCCAAAAAATAGAAATCGAAGGAAAATTTCCAGACTCATTGCACAAAACCAGCATCACTTTGATTCCCAAGATAGACAGAGACCCAGTGAAGAAGAAGAAGAGGTGGTTTATTGATACAATGGAATACTATATGGCAATGAGAAAGAATGAAATCTGGCCATTTTTAGCAATGTGGACGGAAGGTGTTATGATGAATGAGATAAGTCAGGCAGGGAAGAACAGATACCATATGTTTGCAAGTATAGGAGGAACGTAACGGAGGACCATGGGGGAGAAGAAAGGGAAAAATTGTTGGGGAGAGGGAAGTAGGCAAACCATGAGAGACTCTTGAATGCTGAGAATAAACTGAGGGCTGATGGGGGTGGGGAAGGGGAGTGATGGGCATGGAGGAGGGCACTTGTGGGGATGAGCACTGAGTGTTATATGGAAACCAACTTGACAATAAACTATTTAAGAAAAAAAGAAAAGGAGTCAGATGCTTAACTGACTGAGCCACTCAAGTGCCCCTCAGCGATTCTTTATTATGCAAGTTCAAATCTGGTGATGAGCCCCTCTAGTGAATTTTATATTCCAGTTCTTTTATTTTTCAACTCCAGAGTTGCTATTGGTTCTTTTTTATACTTTTACTCTTTTTACTTATATTCTCTCTTTGGTGAGGTATTATTATTTTGTGCATGTGTATGTGTTCTTTTTAACATTTTAGACATGGTTGCCTATAATTCTTTGAAAATATTTACTATAATAGTTGATTTGAAGTCTTATTAACTGGGATGCCTGGGTGACTAGTAGGTTGAGCATCCAGCTTTGGCTCAGGTCAGAATCTCGTGGTTCGTGAGCTTGAGCCCTGCATCAGGCTCCATGCTGAAAGCTCAGAGCCTGGAGCCTGGTTCAGATTCTGTGTCTCCCTCTCTCTCTGCATTCTCTCTCTCTCTCTTTCTTGCTCTCTTTCTCTCTCTCTCTCTCTTTTCTCTCTCTCAAAAATAAACATTTTAAAAAATCTTATTAACTAAGTCCAGTGTATGGGCTTCCAGACTGCGTTTCTCTGTGTAAGAAAGATATGTTCTTGTTTCTTTGCATTTTTTCTATTTTATGGTGAGAAAATTGGACATTTAAAATATTGTAGTATGGGAACTCTGGAAATTAGATTGCCCCTCATCCCATTAACATGGTTTGTTGTTGTCTGTGCTGTTTTTATAGTGACTTTCACAGTGTTATTCTGTATTGTATATGTATTTTTTCTTATGTGGCCATTTACATCCCTGCTTCTTTAGTTTGTAGGTCAGCTGATTATTGGACCAATATTTCGTTAGATATCTGGAACCAAAAGTCTCTCAGCCTTTGCTGAGGGACCTTGTGTGGGTGTCAGGGCATACCTTCAATATTCTGGCAGGCAGTTTACAATTCTGCCTTAACTTTCACATCTGACCTGTGCAGAGACTCAAGGACAGTGGGACATGAGAAATTTGGGCCTACTTATGTCTTTATTGGTAATATACACCGTACTGTACATGTGTGTGGCATTCTAGAGTTCTAAGTCTATGTTTGAATTCTTTAACACTCTCTGTGAACATCTTGAATTCCCCTGTTTTTCCTTTATGCTAATTGTTTTGATGGAAAAAGTGGACAATATGCAAGGGCAGATGGATAACATAAGCAGAGACTTGGAAATTCTAATAAAGTTTTAAACAGAAATTATAGAACTAAAAATACTGTAACAGAAATGATAAAAGGTTTCAGTGGCCTCATCAATATATTAGGAATGGATGAAGAAAGAAGGAGTGAGCTTTAATTGAAACTTTAAGTGAAGGTATGTTAACAGAAATTTCCCAAACTGAAGAGAAAGTTATTGTAAAAAACAGAACAGAATATGTAAGAGCTGTGGGGAAATTACAAAAGGTGTAACATATGTACAGTGAGAATAGCAGAAAGAGAAGAAAGAGAAAAATGAACAGAAAAAATATTTCAGGTAATTACGGCTTAGAATTTTCCAAAAGTAAGGTCAGATACCAAACCACAAATCCAGCAACCTCCAGGAACACCAAGCAGGAAAAATTCCAGAAATTCAACACTTAGGCATTTCACATTCAGACTGCACAGAATAAAAGACAAAAAAAACTCTTATTATGCCATAGGTAAAAAACCATCTTTCATATAGAGCTATAAGGATTAAAATTACATCAGATTTCTGTTCAGAATTAAGCAAGAAGAGAGTGGTGTGAAATATTTATTTTTTTCATTTTTTATTTTTTTTACAAATAGTTTATTGTCAAATTAGTTTCCACATAACACTCAGTGCTCATCCCCACAAGTGCCCTCCTCCATGCCCTTCCCCCCTCCCCCCCAAATCCATCAGTCCTCAGTTTTTGTCAGCATTCAAGAGTCTCTCATGGTTTGCTTCTCTCCCTTTCCCCCACCATTTCTGCCCTTCTTCTCCCCCTTGGTCCTCCGTCAAGTTCCTCCTAATCCTCCTATACGTGCAAACATATGATATTTGTCCTTCTCTGCCTGACTTATTTCGCTCAGCATAACACCCTCAAGGTCCATCCACGTTGCTACACATGGCCAGATTTCATTGTTTCTCATTGCCATGTAGTATTCCATGGTATAGATAGACCACATCTTCTTGCTCCATTCATCTGTTGATGGACACTTAGGCTCTTTCCATGTTTTAGCTATTGCGGAGAGTGCTGCTATGAACATTGGGGTACATGTGCTCCTATGCCTCAGCATTTCTGGATCCCTTGGGTAAATTCCTAGCAGTGCTATTGCTGGGTCATAGGGGAGTTCTATTGTTAGTTTCCTTAGGAACCTCCACACTGTTTTCCAGAGGGGCTGTACTAGTTTACATTCCTACCAGCAGTGTAGGAGGGTGCCCGTTTCTCCACATCCTCGCCAGCATCTAGAGTTCCCTGATTTGCTCATTTTAGCCACTCTGACTGGCGTGAGGTGGTATCTCAGTGTGGTTTTGATTTGTATTTCCCTGATGAGGAGGGATGCTGAGCATCGTTTCAGGTGTGTGTTGGCCATCTGGATGTCCTCTTTGGACAAGTGTCTGTTCATGTCTTCTGCCCATTTCTCACGGGGTTGTTTGTTTTTTGGGTGTGTAGTTTGGTGAGTTCCTTATAGATTCTGGATATTAACCATTTATCTGATATGTCATTTGCAACTATCTTTTCCCATTCCGTTGGTTGCCTATTAGTTTTCTGGGTTGTTTCCGTGGCTGTGCAGAAGCTTTTAATCTTGATGAGGTCCCAACAGTTTATGTTTGCTCTTGATTCCCTTGCTTTTGGGGATGTGTCAAGTAAGAAGTTGCTGCGGTGGAGGTCAAGGAGGTTGTTTCCTGCTTTCTCCTCTAGGGTGTTGATAGTTTCCTGTCTCACGTTCAGGTCCTTTATCCATTTTGAATTGATTTTGTGCATGGTGTGAGAAAATGATCTAGTTTCATTCTTCTGCATGTTGCTGTCCAGTTCTCCCAACACCATCTGTTAAAAAGGCTGTCTTTTTTCCATTGGATACTCTTTCCTGCTTTGTCAAAGATTAGTTGGCTGTATACTTTGGGTCCACTTCTGAGTTCTCAATTCTGTTCCATTGGTCTATGTGTTTGTTTTTGTGCCAATACCATAGATGACATGATACTGTACATAGAAAACCCGACAGACTCCACCAGAAGCCTACTAGAACTGATCCAAGAATTCAGCCAAGTTGCAGGGTACAAAATCAACGTACAGAAATCAGTTGCATTTTTATACACCAACAGTGAAGCAACAGAAAGAGAAATCAAGAAACTGATCCCATTCACAATTGCACAAAAAACCATAAAATACCTCAGAATAAACCTAACCAAGGATATAAGAGATCTGTATGAGGAAAACTATAGAAAACTTATGAAGGAAATTGAAGAAGACACAAAGAAATGGAAAAACATTCCATGCTCATGGATAGGAAGAATAAATATAGTTAAGATGTCATTACTACCTAAGGCACTCTACACATCCAATGCAATTCCAATCAAAATTGCACCAGCATACTTCTCAAAACTAGAACAAACTATCCAAAAATTTGTATGGAACCACAAAAGACCCCAAATAGCTAAAGTAATCCTGAAAAATAAAACCAAAACGGGAGGGATCACCATCCCAGACTTTAGCCTCTACTACAAAGCTGTCATCATCAAGACGGTGTGAAATATTTAAAGTGTTGAAAGAAAAAAACAACCAACCTAGAATTCTGTATCCAGTGAAATTATTCTTAAATATTAAGGTGAAATAAAGACTTTATCAGATAAAGATTGAGGGAATTCTTACTGGCAGACCTACCTTGCAAGGTATGTTAAAAGTTCTTTAGAAAGAAGGAAAATTATATAGGTCAGAAATTTGGGTTTATATAAAGAAAGGAAGAGTCTGAGAAATTAATGAAGGTGTAATAAAATCATTCCCCCCCCCAAAAATAAAATCTTCTACGTTTCTTTCTTAGACCTGGTCTAATAGATTAGTTTGTTCAAAGTAATAATAACAACAGTGTATATTAAGTGATTATAGTTTATGTATAAGTGAAATGAATGAAGAACTGTTATACGGGATGAGAGAAAAAAATTGGGAATATGCTATTATGAGGTATGTGCACCAGCCATGAAGCAGTAGATTATTACTTATAAGTGGATTTGAATTAGTTGCAAACTCTCAAGAAACCACTGAAAGCTTTTTTTTTAAAAGAAAATATGACATGTTAACAGGAGATTTAAAGAAAAAGGAATCATATAAAATGCCTTATTGAAACCAGTGAAGGAAGAAAAAGATTGGAAGACTAACAAAGAATAAGGGCAATGAATAGAATAACAAATATGGTATGTACTAATCTAACAATATTAAAAACCATTTTAAATGAGAATGATAGACTAAAAGAAACTATCAGAACGGATTAAAAAAATCCAACCACATATTGTCTGTGAGAAACGTTTTGTAAACACAAAGATACATATAGTAGAAGTAACATGTTTGAGAAAGATATACCAAGCTAACACTAATCAAAACGAAGCTGAAGGGGGCGCTGCCTGGCTTCTTCAGGAGAGCATGCAACTCTTGATGTTGACATGGGTTCAAGCCCCATTTTGGGTATAGAGGTTACTTAAATAAATAAAAACTTTAAATAAAAAAAGGAAGCTGAAGTCATTGTATTAATATCAGACAAAGCAGATTTCAGAGCAAAGAAAATGATAGAGAATGGCATTATTTAATAAGTTTATTCATCAAGAAGACAGAACAAACCTGAATGTACGTGCTTCTAACAATATAGTATCAAAACTCAGGAAACAAAAACTCACAGAACTTAAAGGAGAAATAGGAATATCTATTATTGTTAGAGACTTCAATATGTTTCACCATCAGTAATTCACAGAGAGAGCCAGCAGAGAATCAGTAATGATATAGTTGAACTGACAGCACGATCTGTCGGTTGAATCTAATTGGCATTTATAGAATATGTCATTCAACAAAGGCTACATATACATATTCTTCCCAAACTCACATGGAACATCCACCTTGATAGATCACATTTTCAGACATAAGACACATCTTAACAAATTTTAAAGAATATAAGTCATACGAAGTATGTTCCCAGACCACAGCAGAGTTAAGCTAGAAATCACCACTAGAAAGAAACTGGAAAATTCCAAATTATTTGTAGATTAAACAATACACCTTTGAATAACATATGGATCAAAGAAAAAGTCTTGAGAAATTTAGGAATTTTAATCTAATGAAAATGCAACTTACCAAATTTGATGCAGCAAAAGCAGTGATTAGAGGGATGTTTATGTCACTGAATACATATATATTAGAAGCGAAGAAATATCTAAAATCAAGAATCTAAGCTTCTGTCCTAGGAAACTAGAAAGAAAGAAGAGCAAATTAAGTCATAAGTTAGGAGAAAAAAATAATAAAAGAGCAGACATCAATGAAATTGAAGAAGAAAACAATAGAGAAAGTCAACAAAACCACAAGCTGGTTATTTGGAAAGATGAATAAAATTTGATAAGCCTCTAGCCAAACAATCAATAAAAAAGAAGATACAAATTACTAATATCAGAAATGAAAAAAGGGGCATCACTAGTGATCCCATGACATTAAAAGGGTAATGAAGGATTGGTTGCATTTCTATAGACCAATAAATAATGAAGCAGCAGAAAGAGAAATCAAGGAATCAATCGCATTTACAATTGCACCAAAAACCATAAGATACCTAGGAATAAACCTAACCAAAGACATAAAAGACCTATACTCTGAAAACTATAGAAAGCTTATGAAAGAAATAGATGAAGACACAAAAATATGGAAAAACATTACATGTTTATGGATTGGAAGAACAAATATTGTTAAAATGTCAGTACTACTCAAAGCAGTCTACATATTCAATGCAATTCCTGTCAAAATAACACCAGCATTCTTTACAAAGCTAGAAAAAACAATCCTAAAATGTGTATGGGACCAGAAGAGACCCTGAACAGCCAAAGCAATCCTGAAAAAGAAAACCAAAGCTAGAGGCATCAAAATTCCAGACTTCTCCTAGCTGTATTACAAAACTGTAATCATCAGAACATTATTGGACTGGCACAAGAACAGACACATAGATCAGTAAAACAGAATAGAAAACCTAGATACGGACCCACAAAGGTATGGCCAACTAATCTTGGACAAAGCAGCAAGAATATGCAGTGGAGAAAAGACAGTCTCTTCAGCAAATGGTGTTGGGAAAATTGAATTGTTACATGC
Source organism: Proteles cristata cristata (assembly GCA_017311185.1). Taxonomy (NCBI): domain Eukaryota; kingdom Metazoa; phylum Chordata; class Mammalia; order Carnivora; family Hyaenidae; genus Proteles; species Proteles cristata. The sequence goes on along the minus strand of JAESUZ010002875.1, from coordinate 12,251 downwards.
AGAAGAATGAAACTGGACCACTTTCTTACACCATACAGAAAAACAAATTCCAAATGGATGAAAGACTTAAATATGAGACAGGAAGCCATCAAAATCCTAGAGGAGAATACAGGCAACAGCTCTTTGGCCTCAGCCACAGCAGCTTCTTAACTTCACATGTTTCCAGAGGCAAGAGAAACAAAAGCAAACATGAACTATTGGGATCTCATCAAGATAAAAACTTCTACACTGCAAAGGAAACAATCAGGAAAACTAAATGGCAATCTATGGAATGGGAGAAGATATTTGTAAATGACATACCAGATAAAGGGTTAGTATCCAAAATCTATAAAGAAGTTATCAAACTCAACACCCAAAAAACAACCCAGTGAAGAAATGGGAAAAAGACCTGAACAGATACTTTTCTGAAGAAGACATCCTTGGGGCACTCGTGGCTCAGTTGGTTAAGCATCTGACTTCAGCTCAGATCATTATTTTGTGGTTCGTGACTTCAAGCCCTGCATTGGGCTTTGTGCTGACAGGTCTGAGCCTGGAGGCTGCTTTGGATTCTGTGTCTCCCTCTCTCTGCCCCTCCTCCCATCTCTCTCAAAAATAAAGATTAAAACAAAATACAAAGAAGACATCCAGATGGCTAACAGACACATGAAAAGATGCTCAGAGTCACTTATCATCAGGGAAATACAAACCAAAACCACAATGAGATACCACCTCACGCATGTCAGAAAGGCTAAAATTAACAACTCAAGCAACAACAGATGTTGGCGAAGGTGCAGAGAAAGGGGACCCTTTGCACTGCTGATGAGAATGCAAACTGTTGAAGCCACTCTGGAAAACAATATGGAAGTTCTTAAAAAAATTAAAAATAGAATTACCCAGTAGTGCAATAGGATTCCTATTTCTCCACATCCTTGCCAGCATTTAGTCTCCTGATTTGTTTGTTTTATCCACTCTGACTGGTGTGAGGTGGTACCCCATTGTGGCTTTGATTTGTATTTTCCTGATGTTGAGTGATGTTGAGCATTGTTTCATGTGTCTGTTGGCCATCTGGATGTCTTCTTTGGAAAAGTGTCTATTCATGTCTTCAGACCATTTCTTCACTGGATTATTTGTTTTTCAGGTGTGGAGTTTGGTGTGTTCTTTATAGATTTTGGACTTTACCCCTTTCTCAGATTTATCATTAGCAAACATCTTTTCCCATTCTGTCAGTTGACTTTTAGTTTTGTTGATTGTTTCCTTTGCAGTGCAGAAGCTTTTTATCTTGATGAGGTCCCAGTAGTTCATTTTTGTCTTTAATTCCCTTGCCTTTGGAAATGTGTTGAGTAAGAAATTGCTGTAGTTGAGGTCAGGGAGGTTGTTTCCTGCTTTCTCCTCTAGGGTTTTAATTGGTGCAGCTGCTCTGGAAAACAGTGTGGAGGTTCCTCAAAAAATTAAAAATAGAACTACCCTATGACCCAGCAATAGCACTTCTAGGAATTTACCCAAGGAATACAAAAGTGCTGATATATAGGGGCACACATACCCCAAAGTTTATAGCGCACTTTCAACAATAGCCAAATTATGGGTAGAGCCTAAATGTCCATCAACTGATGAATGGATAAAGAAGATATGGTTTATATATACAATGGAATACTGCTTGGCAATGCGAAAAAATGAAATCTGGCCATTTGTAGCAACGTGGATGGAACTGTGGAGGGTATTATGCTATGTGAAATAAGTCAGTCAAAGACAGACAGATACCATATGTTTTCGTTCATATGTGGATCTTGAGAAACTTAACAGAAGACCATGGGGAGGGGGAGGGGGAAAAAGTTACAAACAGGAAGGGAGGGAGGCAAACCATAAGAAGCTCTTAAATACAGAGAACAAACAAGGTTGAAGGAAGATGAGGGAGAGGGGAAAGTGGGTGATGGGCATTGAGGAGGATACTTGTTGTGTTGGTATGAGCACTGGGTGTTCTATGGAAGCCAATTTGACAATATATTTTTAAAAAATAACACTACCCTATGACCCAGCATTTGCACTACCAGATATTTTTCCAAAGGATACAGGAGTGCTGAGTTGAAGGGCATATGCACTCAGATGTCTATAGCAGTACTATCAACAATAGCCAAAATATGGAAAGAGCCCAAGTCTCCATTGAGTGATGAATGGATAAAGAAGATGTGGTGTGCATATATTTACGTATACACACACAATGGAATATTATTCTGCAGTCAAAAAGAATGAAATTTTGCCATTTGCAACAACATGGATGGAACTAGAGTATATTATGCTAAACAAAGTTAGTCAGAGAAAGACAAATACATGATTTCACTCGTATGTGGAATTTAAAAAACAAAACAGATGAACATAGGGGAAGGGAAGGGAAAATAAGATAAAAACAGAGAGGGAGACAAACCATAAGAGTCTTAAATACAGAGAACAAACTGAGGGTTGCTGGAGGGGTGTTGGGTGGGGGGGATGGGCTAAATGCATGATGGGCATTAAGGAGGGTGCTTGTAGGGATGAGCACTGGGTGTTATATGTAAATGATGGATCACTAAATTCTGTTCCTGAAACCAATAGTATACTATATGTTAACTAACTTGGATTAAAAAAAAAGTTTAGGAAGTTTTATTATACCACCAAAAATGGCACGGGACTAAACATTTGAACCCTTGAGTTATAGTCCCAGCTCTGCCACTTACTGACTTTATAAAGTTGCACAGTTTACTTCCTCAGTATCATAGTATTTTCCTTACCAGATAAGAGGGTTGGAAGGAATGAGTTCAGTGGGCCCTGTGGAGGCTAACATCATAAGGATTCTAAAGATTCTCATATGGCATTACTGAGCCAAAAATGTCAGTTGTGACATTTGCTGGAGCAATGACCTCTGAACCCCACCATCTTTTTCCTCAATCTCTACCCCATCTGCTTCTTTTAACTCACCTTGGTCCTGTTTTCTCTCTTTTTCATGCCCTCCTCTTCTTCCTGAGTTTCCCCATTCAGTGCATTTCTGACAGAAGAGGAAGACCCTGTGACTGGCCAAGTAAATGAAAGGATTTAGCTTATCACTGGGCTGTCAGAAGAAACAGCAGAATTTCTCCAGGTATGATTTATCTGAGTCCATCTGAGTAGATAATCTCTGTGCTATCTCCTGTTCTTGCCATTTCCCATATATATATTTCCCATATATATATATATATATATATATATATATATATATATGTACATATTTAGTTTATTTATTTATTTCGAGAGAGATGTGGGGAGGGGCAGATATAAAGGGAGAGAAAGAATCCCAAGAAGGTTTCACACTCAGCTTCCAGAGCTTGATGCTAGACTCAATCTCACAACCATGAAATCATGAAGCCAAAATCAAGAGTTGGACATTGAACTGACTGAGCCACCTAGGCATCCCACCATTTTCCATCTTGCATTTGATTTATGATTACCTCCAGTCTGAAGCTCTCCATACTCCATTTTGGGGACACTGGCCTTCAAATGTCCTGAGCCCCACTTCTATGCCCCTTTCCACAGAAACCTATCCAGTCTGTTTGTTGGTTGCCTCATCCTTTTTTCTCTGGGTCCACAAATGGCTGAGGGTTGAAGATCATGAGCTCAGGAACCAGAAAGCCTGGGTGTGAATCCCAGCTTTGCTACTTTCTAGCTTTGTGACTTTGGATAAGTTTCATATCTTCTTTGATCCTTAATTTCCTCATCTAGATCCAGGTACTAGATAAACTGCTTATTGTGTCTTCACTTAGGTGCAGGCCTAGGAATGCAGAGTTCCTAAAGTGCCTTGAAGGTTGTCCGATGAGCTAACCCTATTTGTTTGTTTTTTACTTCCAGGTTGCTGATTATCATATTGGAGAATTCTTTGAACCTCATTTGGATTATTTTTTAGTAAGGCCAAATACTAATCCTTTGAGCTGTGTTTTGAGTGGCAGGAGAAGGTCAGAGCTCATATTATGGGAAGTTTGTCTTCTAGCTCATGGGGCCTCTAAATTTTCAAACATAAATCTTTAGGGACTGTTTTAAAATAACACTCAGAAAAGAAAAAAAGCCTTTACCCCCTTCTTCTAATGTGATGATGTCTCCTTCAGGCACCTGGAATTGAGATGATTTCTTGGGATGGAAAGTGATAGGGGAGTGCCCTTTGTTCCTGCGGTGGGGGTTAATCATCGCATGTCATCTGGAAAACGTTCCCCTCAGTGCTACCCCATGGAGGAGGCCAGATGCACATGGCTGCAGTCCTAGATATTCTCACTTCCTATTGTATGGCAAGGAAGGCACTCACTGCCAGAGCTCAAGAGGGGGCAGCCTCTGTGGGCATGTGAGTAGAGCTGATCAGGGCCAGATAGTGGAGGGGAAGCCACATGGATAGCCTCCAAGTAGGGCCAGAGCTACTCTGCCAGAGTTTAAAACTTTAAATGAGAATAAGGAGTATTATTTATAAGAAAATGGGAGTGAATGAACCATCTCTAACCTCTTCCAGCCCTTTTTTCATAAGAAAGACCATATTAAACTTATATATTTGAAGACTGCATAATCCTGCCTCCAGTGACAGTCATTTCTGTTTTGTGATCATTGTGACTCACAAGAACTTTTTCAATAACAAATGAAATGATTCAGGGGCATGGAAAATATGACTCTTACATTGGCCTGGGATTGGCTCTGAACTCCAGCATTTTCATTGGCAGAAGTTTAATTTTGAAAAAACAAAACAAAACAAAACAACAACAAAAAAACCAAGGTCTTCTACAGTTTGCCAGAAAAGGCTCCAGGAGAGCAGGTCAAGGTGGCCATGCGTGTATTAATGAATCATTGTGATGGGCTGGATTGCTATCAATGGGAACGGGTGAGGTAGCCAACTTTGTTGAATATGCCTTTGTACCAGCCACCCTTGCAACTTCATTAGGAGCTCTCAGCAGCCCAGTAAGTGTGAATTCTTTCTTCATACACTCACTCTAAATGAAATACATAATTTTCATGGGAAAATTGGTTGTTTGCTAAGTAGTCTAGGATCTACAGTTGTGGTCATTCATGCTCTAGAGAAGAGGAGATCAAGACTTCAAAGGAAAGGTCTCATAAGGTGGGAGATCCAGGTTTTGTAGTCTGCAACCCTTGTAGTCATTGTGTCATTGATGTTAATCTTTGAGATGGGACCTTGCAAGACAGATAAACTTTATTGTGTACATAACAATCTACTCTGTAATCAGAGTGTTTTCATTGTCCTGTGTTAAGGGCCTAAGCATAGCTATCAAAGAGATGTTTGCTGGAAAGCCTGTGTTGTGACATCCCCTGGCCAAGATTCTGCTGGTGAGCCTTTTAGTCTGTGTGAGCATACAGATTAATTACCTGGGCAGGGCCCTGGATATATTCAACACTTTCATTCTGACTTCAATATATTACATATACTTTACAACCTCACTTTTAACTGGTTCAGCTATTTTTTTAATGTTTATTTTTGGGAAAGAGAGACAGAGCATGAGTGTAGGAGGGGCAGAGAGAGAGGGAAACACAGAACCCGAAGCAGGCTCCAGGTTCTGAGCTGTCAGCACAGAGCCTGACATGGGTCTCAAACTTAAAAACAGCAAGATCATGACCTGAATCAAAGTCAGATGCTTAACCGACTGAGCTACCCAGGCACCCTATGTTCAGCTGTTGTTTTTAAGGAGTGGCAAGATATGTCTGTTGGTACTTTGAGTGGCTTCTTTACAATCATTGTGGAATATTCTTATTCTCATTGCATGCTTCTAAAGATATCAGCTTTGGTCTAGCTAGTCTCCTTTTGTCTCTTTGAAAAGACAGTGAATGGCAATCTCTCTAACATGTATAAAGTTCTTAATAATAATGAAGAAAGCTTAACCTATGGATTTGAAAAACACAATGGTGAAAATATCTCCTGAAGAATTGGAGATCTCACAGCTTTTTAAAAATTAATTAAAACATTAATCTATAATTGTGTTATAAAGTGAATTTGAGTATCAAAATGTGTATGAAAAAACATTTTTCTCAACAAATCTTATCTAGAGACAATCTTTTTTAAAGTTTCACTGATTTGGACCAAGAAATTATTTTTTTTTTAAACTTTTTTTTTTATTTTTTATTTTTTTTATTTCTAGGATAGAGAGAGACAGCGTGAACAGGAGAGGGTCAGAGAGAGAGGGAGACACAGACTCCAAAACAGGCTCCAGGCTCTGAGCTGGCAGTCAGCACAGAGCCCGACGCGGGGCCTGAACCCACGAACCGCGAGATCATGACCTAAGCGAAAGTCGGACGCTTAACCGACTAAGCCACCCAGGCGCCCCGAAATTATTTTTCTTATATTTATATGTTGGTACTTCACTAAAATGACCTCATTACTTGGCCAACTTCTATTGACATTGTATTAATATAGAAGTATTTAAATTTTTCCTTTTGCCAAGTCTAAGTGCACTGACAGTTTTAAGTCTATAAAAATGATTTATTTTTTCACTGGTGATGAAAATCTGATGTGTATGTTTGTCATCTCCACTCCATCAATCTCTGACCGTTTAGAAGCTTTTTGATTTAAAAAAGAAGAAAATTTTCCTAATCATTATCCTGTGACTTACCTTACCTATACAAATGATTTTAATTTTGAAATGTTAGCCTAAGAGAATCTTGTTATTAAATGAGGAAAAATTCATTTACCAAAGAAAAAAAGGTGGGCAGTTGCCCACTGGAAATCTTTCTCATGCTGTGATTTATCACCACACATTTGATGGTCTTCCTATTCTTTTTTTTTTTTTTTTTTTTTACAAATAGTTTATTGTCAAATTAGTTTCCACATAACACCCAGTGCTCATCCCCACAAGTGTCCTCCTCCATGCCCATCCCTCCTCCCCCCACATCCATCAGTCCTCAGTTTTTGTCAGCATTCAAGAGTCTCTCATGGTTTGCCTCTCTCCCTTTCCCCCACCATTTCTGCCCTTCTTCTCCCCCTTGGTCCTCCGTCAAGTTCCTCCTAATCCTCCTATATGTGCACACATATGATATTTGTCCTTCTCTGCCTGACTTATTTCGCTCAGCATAACACCCTCAAGGTCCATCCACGTTGCTACACATGGCCAGATTTCATTGTTTCTCATTGCCATGTAGTATTCCATGGTATAGATAGACCACATCTTCTTGCTCCATTCATCTGTTGATGGACACTTAGGCTCTTTCCATGTTTTAGCTATTGCGGAGAGTGCTGCTATGAACATTGGGGTACATGTGCTCCTATGCCTCAGCATTTCTGGATCCCTTGGGTAAATTCCTAGCAGTGCTATTGCTGGGTCATAGGGGAGTTCTATTGTTAGTTTCCTTAGGAACCTCCACACTGTTTTCCAGAGGGGCTGTACTAGTTTACATTCCTACCAGCAGTGTAGGAGGGTGCCCGTTTCTCCACATCCTCGCCAGCATCTAGAGTTCCCTGATTTGCTCATTTTAGCCACTCTGACTGGCGTGAGGTGGTATCTCAGTGTGGTTTTGATTTGTATTTCCCTGATGAGGAGGGATGCTGAGCATCGTTTCAGGTGTGTGTTGGCCATCTGGATGTCCTCTTTGGACAAGTGTCTGTTCATGTCTTCTGCCCATTTCTCACGGGGTTGTTTGTTTTTTGGGTGTGTAGTTTGGTGAGTTCCTTATAGATTCTGGATATTAACCATTTATCTGATATGTCATTTGCAACTATCTTTTCCCATTCCGTTGGTTGCCTATTAGTTTTCTGGGTTGTTTCCGTGGCTGTGCAGAAGCTTTTAATCTTGATGAGGTCCCAACAGTTTATGTTTGCTCTTGATTCCCTTGCTTTTGGGGATGTGTCAAGTAAGAAGTTGCTGTGGTGGAGGTCAAGGAGGTTGTTTCCTGCTTTCTCCTCTAGGGTGTTGATAGTTTCCTGTCTCACGTTCAGGTCCTTTATCCATTTTGAGTTTATTTTTGTGCATGGTGTGAGAAAAATGATCTAGTTTCATTCTTCTGCATGTTGCTGTCCAGTTCTCCCAACACCATCTGTTAAAAAGGCTGTCTTTTTTCCATTGGATATTCTTTCCTGCTTTGTCAAAGATTAGTTGGCTGTATACTTTTGGGTCCACTTCTGAGTTCTCAGTTCTGTTCCATTGGTCTATGTGTCTGTTTTTCTGCCAATACCATACTGTCTTGATGATGACAGCTTTGTAGTAGAGGCTAAAGTCTGGGATGGTGATCCCTCCCGTTTTGGTTTTATTTTTCAGGATTACTTTGGCTATTCGGGGTCTTTTGTGGTTCCATACAAATTTTTGGATAGTTTGTTCTAGTTTTGAGAAGTATGCTGGTGCAATTTTGATTGGAATTGCATTGAATGTGTAGAGTGCCTTAGGTAGTAATGACATCTTAACTATATTTATTCTTCCTATCCATGAGCATGGAATGTTTTTCCATTTCTTTGTGTCTTCTTCAATTTCCTTCATAAGTTTTCTATAGTTTTCCTCATACAGATCTCTTGTATCCTTGGTTAGGTTTATTCTGAGGTATTTTATGGTTTTTTTGTACAATTGTGAATGGGATCAGTTTCTTGATTTCTCTTTCTGTTGCTTCATTGTTGGTGTATAAAAATGCAACTGATTTCTGTACATTGATTTTGTACCCTGCAACTTGGCTGAATTCTTGGATCAGTTCTAGTAGGCTTCTGGTGGAGTCTGTCGGGTTTTCTATGTAGAGTATCATGTCATCTGCGAAGAGTGAAGTTTGACTTCCTCTTTGCCAATTCTGATGCCTTTGATTTCCTTTTGGTGTCTGATGGTTGATGCTAGGACTTCCAGCACTATGTTAAACAGCAGTGGTGAGAGTGGGCATCCCTGTCGTGTTCCTGATCTCAGGGGGAAAGCTCTGAGTTTTTTCCCGTTGAGGATGATGTTAGCTGAAGGCTTCTCATAGATGGCTTTGATGATGTTTAAGTAGGTTCCTTCTATCCCAACTTTCTCGAGTCTTTATTAAGAAGGGATGCTGTATTTTGTCAAATGCTTTTTCTGCATCTATTGACAGGATCATATGGTTTTTATCTTTTCTTTTATTGATATGATGTATCACATTGATTGATTTGTGAATGTTGAACCAGCCCTGTAACCCAGGAATGAATCCCACTTGATCTTGGTGGATGATTCTTTTTATATGCTGCTGGATTCGATTTGCAAGGATCTTGTTGAGAATTTTTGCATCCATATTCATCAAGGATATTGGCCTGTAGTTCTCTTTTTTTGCTGGATCTCTGTCTGGCTTGGGAATCAGAGTGATGCTGGCTTCATAAAATGAGTCCGGGAGTTTTCCTTCGCTTTCTATTTTTTGGAATAGCTTGAGAAGAATTGGGATTAATTCTGTTTTAAATGTCTGGTAGAATTCCCCAGGGAAGCCATCAGGTCCAGGGCTCTAATTTGTTGGGAGATTTTTGATCACTGATTCAATTTCTTCACTCATTATGGGTCTGTTCAGGTTTTCTATTTCTTCCCGTGTGAATTTTGGTAGTGAGTGTGTGTTTAGGAATTTGTCCATTTCTTCTAAGTTGTCCAATTTGTTGGCATATAATTTTTCATAGTATTCCCTGATAATTGCTTGTATTTCTGAGGGGTTGGTTGTAATAAGTCCATTTTCATTCATAATTTTGTCTATTTGGGTGCTCTCTCTTTTCTTTTGGATAAGTCTGGCTAGAGGTTTGTCAATTTTGTTTACCTTTTCAAAAAACCAACTCTTGGTTTCATTGATCTGTTCAATTGTTTCTTTGGTCTCTATGTTGTTTATTTCTGCTCTAATTTTTACTATTTCTCTTCTTCTACTGGGTTTAGGGCGTTCTTGTTGCTCTGCCTCTAGTTCCTTTAGGTGAGCTGTTAGATTTTGGACTTGCGCTTTTTCTAATCTCTTGAAATAGGCCTGGAGAGCAATGTACTTTCCTCTTAGGACTGCCTTTGCCGCATCCCATAGATTTTGAATTGTTGTGTTTTCATTTTCATTTGTTTCCATATATTTTTTTAATTTCATCTCTAATTGCCTGATTGGCCCATTCATTCTTTAGAAGGGTGTTCTTTAACCTCCATGTTTTTGGAAGTTTTCCAGACTTCTTCCTGTAATTGATTTCAAGTCTCAAAGCATTGTGATCTGACAGTGTGCATGGTATGATCTCTATTCTTTTATATTTATTCAGGGCTGCTTTATGTCCCAGTATGTGATCTATCTTGGAGAATGTGCCATGCGCACTTGAGAAGAAAGTAAATTCCCTGGCCTCAGGATGTAAAGTTCTAAATATATCCATCAGGTCCATCTGGTCCAATGTATCTTTCAAGTCCATTATTTCTTTAGTGATTTTCTGTCTGGTTGACCTATCCATTGCTGTAAGCGGAGTATTAAAGTCCCCTGCTATTAGCACATTCTTATCTAGAAGCTTGTTTCTGTTTGTGATTAATTGTTTTAGATATTTAGGTGCTCCCATATTCGGTGCGTAGACATTTATGATTGTTAGTTCTTCCTGATGGATGGACCCTGTAATTATTATGTAGTGCCCTTCTTCATCTCTTGTGATTGTCTTTAATTTAAAGTCCAGTTTGTCTGATATAAGTATCGCTACTCCGGCTTTCTTTTGATTTCCTGTAGCATGATATATATTTCTCCATCCCCTTACTTTTAATCTGAAGGTATCTTCCGTCTAAAATGAGTTTCTTGTAGACAGCATATAGATGGATTTTGTTTTTTAATCCATTCTGCTACCCTATGTCTTTTGATTGGAGCATTCAGCCCATTTACATTCAGTGTTATTATTGAAATATGTGGGTTTAGAGTCTTTGTATCTTTTGTAGGGTTCATGTTGTGGTGGTGTCTCTGGGTGTCTCTGGTATCTTTGTTCCTTGCAACCTTTCCTTCAGAGCATCCCCCTCAGGATTTCTTGTAGGCTGGCTTCGTGGTGACAAATTCTTTCAATTTCTGTTTATTTGGAAAGGTTTTTATCTCTCCTTCTATTTTGAATGACAGGCTTGCTGGATAGAGGATTCTTGGCTGCATATTTTTACTGTTCATCACATTGAAGATCTCCTGCCATTCCTTTCTGGCCTGCCACGTTTCAGTCGATAGGTCTGTCACCACTCTGATAGGTTTCCCTTTGTATGTGAGGGCCCTTTTCTCCCTAGCTGCTTTCAAAATTCTCTCTTTGTCCTTGTATTTTGCCATTTTTACTATGATATGCCGTGCAGCAGATCGATTCAAGTTACGTCTGAGGGGAGTCCTCTGAGCCTCTTGTATTTCCACATTTACTTCCTTCCCCAGGTCGGGGAAGTTCTCTGCTATAATTTGTTCCAGGACTCCTTCAGCACCTTTCCCTCTCTCTTCCTCTTCTGGGATTCCTATGATACGGATATTGTTGCGTTTGACTGTATTGCTGAGCTCTCGAATTCTTCTTTCCTGTTCCTGGATCAGTTTGTCTCTTTTTTGGTCAGCTTCTTGTTTTTCTATTATGGTGTCTTCTAAGTCACTTATTCTCCTTTCTGCCTCTTCAAGCCGTGCATTGGAGGCCTCTAGTTTATTATGGATCTCATTTATCGCATTTTTTAATTTTTCATGCCTATTTTTATTTTCCATTCTGTCTCTATGTTTTTTTCAAGCCCAGCTATTAATTTTACCATTATTATTCTAAAATCTTGTTCACTTATGCTGCTGATATCTGTTTTGAGCAGTTCATTAGCTGTCATTTCTTCCTGGAGTTTCTTTGGAGGAGAACTCTTTCGTTTCGTCATTTTAGTTAGCTTTCCGGCTCTTGTTGGTTTTAAAGACCTGTTATGCTCTCTGTTTCTATGAGCGCTGCTATATCCAAGAAGACTCTTTGACTTTCCAGGGCCTATCCTTTCAGAGATTGTTTTTTGAATGGTATCCCTCGGTCTCTCTTGTTGGGAACCTTAGTTATTTTATTTTCCTATTCGTAGTGATATTTGGGACTCTTCACCTTGTGTACTCTAGCTTGTTTCTTGAGGTAGCCCTGGAAAAGAAAACAGACAGACAAACACACAGGGAGCAGGAGCACACAAACGCACAGGCTAATTCAACTAACATGCAAAGCGAGAGGGAAAACGAAAAAGTTAAGAGAAAAGATGCAGGAGGGAGGGCGAATAATAGGGAGTATAAAATACATAAAAGGGCCAAAAAGGGGAAAAGGAAAGGAAAAAAGGAGAAAACCGATGGTCAAAGAACGGTTTAAAGCATATACCTGGATTTCCCAGCTACAGTTAAATAGCCGTGTGTATGCAGTGCTGGTT